>JAVSCE010021471.1:57500-211912 GCA_032199065.1 Smutsia gigantea
GAGAAAGAGTGAGATCCAAACCTTGCTCTTCTGGGTGCCGAATGTGGGGCTCTGGCCCCTGCCCCCCACACTGCCCAAGTCCCCAGCCCGCAGCTCCCGTAGCTGCCTCCCTAGGTGGGGGGCATGACCTGTATGCGCTCAAGCACCTGACCAAAGCCAACCCTGACCTCAGCCCGTGGAGACCGTCACTCCATGCCACATTCTATCACTTTGGATTCTGACCACTTGGAACTCCTGGGCCTCCCATGACCACACAGTGTGGCCCGAGCCGGACGGCCCCAGTGAGAGGCGCTGTGGCAGCCCAGATTTATGGCTTTGTTATTACTGTGTTTTGGAGTTTTTACAGCCCTGCGCTCCCTGGAGAATCCCAGCGCTTTCTCTAGGACATATCAGACAGACGGCGGAGGAAATATCCAAAATGCTGGGAACATCCTGTGTCAGAGTGTCTCCCCCCGGCCCCAGGTACTGGCAGCCTTTTGTTTGCGGCCAGAGGGAGGAGGAAACCGATAAAGGGCAGGAGCTGGGGAAGCCAGCAGCAGGCCCCTCTGGGGCCCTGGCTGTCCTCCCCCACGACAGTGTCCCCAGCTTCCTGACCAAAACAGACATCACCGTGGGGCCCTCTGATGTGCGGGCGGCGCTCACACTGCAGCAGGCCCCCCTTGACGCGCCCCTGCCTGCTCCAGGCAGACTGCTGACTCTGCGCCCCCTCGCCTGCGGGGTCCAGCGGAGTTTCGCCTGCACAGAAAACAAGGCCCCCGTTGTCCTGCGGCAGCCCCTCCCCCACTGCCCACCCCCATCTCCCAGAATCCTCTGGGCTGTGGCTCCCTTGGAGTATTTAGGCCTAAATTCTGAGGGGAACCGGGTGGGAGAGGAGAAAGGGTCCGGAGAGCAGGCGCAAGGGACAGAAAAGGAGAGAGCTGGCCGGGATTACAGTACGAGCCTATTTTAAAAACTGAACACACACATAAAGACAATAAAACAAATAAGGATCACAATATAGAAAGGTCTGGAACGAGGCAGACTACATTCTTGGAGGGGGTTTTCTCTGATTAGGGGAATCAATTCTTTCTTCCTTTAGACTGTTCTATATTATTCAGAAACATTTTAAATGAGCATCTATCACTTTTTTACAGAAAAAAATAGAGCCGGTTTAAGAAGTTGACACTGATTATTCCAAGTCCTAAATGTAAGCCAGGGAAGCCAGGAACAGACAGGTACCCGGAACCTGTTTCCCCGGTGCGCAGGGCAGCTTCCTGGGGCCTCCGTGTATTCTTCCTAGTCCTCCCTGGAAGAAGGGTGGTCCCTACAGGCTTCTTCCCTGAGGCTGTGCCCCCTTAGCAGTCACTGCCCGTGTGAGGCCCCTAGGCAGGGAGATGCGGGCGTGAAGCCAGCCAGGTCACCCCAGGGCACAGTGAGGGGCAAGGTGCCCGCGGCAGCCCCACACCTGGCCTCGTCTGCCAGCAGCCCCCGTGTCCGCCAGTTCACCCCATGGGCTCTGTGGTCACAGGCTGCCCAGGGCGGGCAGCAGATAGACAGGGACAGAGGCACCAGGGCCCCCAGCTCAGCCTCCTGCCTCCTAAGCAGAGGCCACCCAGAGATCAGGGTCCAGGGTCCCATCTTGAGAAACAAATGTGACCTGCCCTCTGACCTTGCTCCCACTCCCCCCGACCTGGCCCCAAACCCAGGTCCCCCGAGTCCTACGTCCAGGCAGCTGCAAGGCCTTGCCTGGGCTTCCCAAGCGCGGCTGCTGCTAAAAACAGACCGTTACTGACAGGCGACATGTGGAGACTGTTCTCAGTGTCAGCAAAGCACAGCGAAACCATTCATAGCCATTTACAATCTGCACTGAGAGGCGGAAGAACTCCCCCTCCTCGTAGTGACCAGGTCCCATCCGACCTGGCACATGGCAGTGGGTTTGATGGACAAACCACATGTGGGTGGGGCTCCCTCCATGCCAAAGGCCCCCAGCTGCAGCCCCAGCCCCGGGGTGCACCCCGGGTCCTCTGGGCAGGGACGGGCCCCCACCACCACCTGTTTCATCCTATTCATCTCCCCCAGTGCGTTGTGCCCGAGGAATTACCACTCCCGTTTCAGAGAAGGGAACTGAAGCAACGGGTTCCCAGCTCAGAGGCTTCGTGATGCAATTCAATTCCTTGTGCTTTGCGGTGACTGGAATAGGAAGAAGCAGGTGAAGTGTGGGGGTATGCTCCTGCTCAGAGGATGCGGGACTCACTTGCCATTAAAGGCACACCCCCAGGAGCATGCCCAGAACACCTCCTCACATGATCGCCATACAGTGGACCAGTGAGCCACACAAAGCCCCGAGCTGCCGTTTACAGAGTCTGGGCACCCTAAGCCACCATGCCTGAAGGGCTGCACAGGGAGGGAGATGCTGAGGCGCCCGAGGCCCAGATGCTGGGTCCTCCCAGCACAGATGCTAGGAGAAAAGAAGCCTTGGAGATGACCCCAGGCTCACTGCCATCTGCCTGCCGCCATGGGGCACAGTGAGTGAGGACCGCCTCGCTGAGCCAGGCAGCTTTGCGTTAGCTCCAGACTAAACCAGAGGGGTGGCTAATCGTCCTGGCTGTGCCCCACTCCCCTGGGCAAGTTGTTTCCTCTGAGCCGTGTTTGCCCTTCTGTGCCAGGAGGATGGCCCAGAGGCTGGGCCTTCCCAAATCTAAAATCCAGTAGTGCCTACAGTTTGGCTGTATGTTTCTTAGCCTACGACACTCTAGAGAGGGGAGACACTTGGAGACATACGCCTGGCCACAGGGCGGTAAATGGACCCCTGGAGGATTCAGTGCAGCTGAGGTGGCAGCAGTCAGGAGGCAAGCCTGGGTGCTCACACTTCAGCGGCCTCACCCATGTCCACACCACTGCATGACCCTGAGCCAGCCCTCATTTTCTCTTTGTTTGATTAGGGTCACGATGCCTACATCCCAGGGGAGCTGTACAGGTTGAAAAAGATAATGAATCAAAAATGCTGGGCTCAGCACAGCCCCCAGCCCTGAGCCAGTGCCCAACCCCTCCAAGTGTGATAGAGAGGCGGCGTGGATCGTTACTAAGATCCATGAGGACAAGGGGACACAAAACGTCTTGCAGCCCATGCCGCTCTACCATAAATAAAGCGCCCTTTTTACTTAAGCGGGGTAACAAGTCCACCAAAACCCTGGGCCACCCCCCACTAAAATCCAAGACCCCGAGAGCAGGACCTTGATTCACAGCCGTATCCCCAACCCCTGGAACAGGGTCTGGCCCTGAGCAGACGTGCAACCAATATTCGCTGAATGAATGAACGGCAGAGCCAGCGGCTGATTCTGAGTCCTAACGGAAAGGGCCTGTCAGGCTGTGGACACGCTCTCGAAGCTGGGAAAACACACAGGGAGGCACCGTGGACACTGGCGCTCACACTCCACAGAAAAGCCCGCCAAGCCTGGATTCAACCCCAGCCCCTTCCTGATCTGGAGCCCTTGGGCAAGTCCCCCTCTGTGATCCTGTTTCCTGTCTGGATAACTGGATGACACACCCCCAAGAGGGCGGCAGGCACGCTGGACCTCGGGAACCCAGGGCAGCCAGCATGGGATGGGGACCTCCTGAAGAGCAGCCCTCAGAATACTGCAAAGACCATGGCTACATCACCAGCAGACCGCACCCCCAGGATCACCCGCCTTGGAGGACAGAAAGCCAGGTGCGAGCCTGCCCCCAGGAAAGCCCTGGCACGCGGGGGAGTGGGCGAGCCGGGCGGGAGAGCCTTCCTCCCTGCTCAGACTGGCCGATGACGTCAGCCTGACTCCCCTCCTGGCTCGTCCCTCACCAGGACCACATGCGCAGGTGCCCGGCATCAGCCACAGAACGCACCCGAGACAGTGTCAGTGTGCGTGCCGTGGAAGAGCCCCATCTGGGGTGCTGGTCGGCCCCTGCTCTGATAGGAAGCCACACCTGGACACGGGTGTGCGTGGAAACCTCCCCGTGCTGTGACAGACAGAAAGGCCGCACAGGCGTGAGAGTGAGGCTCCTGCCCTACCCGCGTGCTGCACATGCAGCACAAAGACAGATAAGGGTGGAGCGTAGGAACACGCCTGAGATGCATGGGCGGCCAGGGAGTGGGCAAACCCCGGGGAGCCCCACACCCAGAAGGGACACACGTTTTCACCCCGTTGGGGACTGGCGGCTGTCATCGCCACGGGTCAGCGGCATCAGAAGAGATTTAGCCAGTTGTGTGCCTACGGCTTGCCGCCCTCCCTCCCTGGGCTGTAAGCTCCATGGAGGCAGCCTGGTGCTGGGCAGAGGGTAAAGGAAAATGGTGGAAGGAGGGCTGGATGCAGGAGTGTCCGCAGCCCCTCCCCAGAGACCGGCATGCACGGGCACGCACCCCAAGCAGGCATGGCTCTGGCCAGAGGCGGCAGAGCACCGCCGCCGTCACAGTGCAGCAAGCACAGGCCATCAGCTGAGTGCTGGACTCTAACTAGGTGGAAATCTCATTCCAGCCTTGCAACCAGCCAGTGAAATGAATCTTTTATCAACATTTTTTGAAGGAAAATGGGAGCCCAGAGTGGGTAAGTAAATTAGCAAGGCCACACAGCCATAATGGTAACCACTGTCCTGGCATTCAAGTGGACGTTTTGACTAGGCTACTATGAGATGCTAAAGGCTTTTTATACACTTCCTCACTGGACCTCCCAAAAGCCCTACAACGATCTTCCTAAAGAGTTAACAGGCTTAGGAGATGTCCTCAGAGCCACTGGACCCACAGTATGTGGCAGAGCCCGGTTCAAACCCAGGACTGACCCTGGGCTCTGCTGCCTCCGCTCTGATCTTCCTTCCCCTCCCCCACAGAGATGGGGAAACCGAGGCTCAGAGAGGGCCCACGACATGCCCAAGCCCCACGGACATCCGTGGCGGGCAGACCACCCCTGAACCCAGGCATCACTCCCAGATCCTGGAGCTGCAGCCCAGCTTCACGGACACCCCACCCTGGTCCGTCACGGTCATGATTGGGAAACAAATTCACCGTCGCATTTCCTTCTCCAATTTTCTCCCAGTGGGTTAGTGAGGAGCAGATCCCAGGCCTCCTCAGCTCTGTGCGGGAGGTTCCCAGGTGAGGCATCCAGCAGAGCCCCAGCAAGCCCAGCACCCAGGGCCGTGCCGACACAGAGGCCACCGGCGAGAATGATGACGGCCAGCTGCTCGCTCTGTCCCCGAGACTGCCCGAAGCTGCCCGCGTGACACGCTTGGAACTGTCCCCCACGTTCCTTGGCTGGGATCACCAGGCGGCCAGAGCCCGGCAATCTGCTGGCCTGCAGGAACCAGATCCACCACCTTGCTGCCCACACTCAGGATCCAGAGGGTCTCTAGGAATGGGGTTTACGAGGAGGCGTCTGGATTTGATTACAAGGAAATCTGTTCCCCATCGCAACCCCTCAACTCTCTTTGCCCTCGGCTGCAGGAATGTGATGCCGGCTGATTTCTCAGCACCTCCCTCATTCTCGCAGTCACAGAGAGTGAGCCGACATTCTGCCCAGCTTGTGCGGCTCACGAGTTTCAGTGCAATTGAAAGACACAGTCAGACTTCTGAATATCTAAATAGGTGAGGTACCACTTTCCTGGGGCTGCCGCAACAAATTGCCACATACTGGGTAATTTAAAACAACAGGAACTTACTCCCTCCCGGTTCTGGAGGCCAGAAGTCTGATATCCAGGTGGGGCAGGGCCACACTCCCTCCAAGGCTCCGGGGGAGGGTCCTGCCTGCCTCCAGCAGCTCCTGGGGGCTCCAGGCCCGCCTCCCTCCAGCCCTGCCTCTGTCCCCACACGGCCTCCTCCCTGGGTCTGTGTCTCCCTCTGTGTCTCTTTCAGAAACTGATGGTTGGATTGAGAGTTTGTCCAGGTAATTCAGGATGGTCCCACCTCAAGATCCTTAGCTTAACATCTGCAAAGACCCTGTTTGCAAGCAAGGTCCCTGGGGCAGGTTCTGGGGGTGAGGACATGGACACATCTTTTGGGGTGCGCCATTCACCCCTCTACAGTGAGCTTTCTTCTTTCTTCTGAGCACAGGTGCGGAGGGCTGTCACCTCCCTGACTGTCCCTGACGGAGAAGCGAGCCTGCGGGGACAATGGCAGATGCCCCAGCCTTGGGTCTGCCACAGCCCCAGGAGACCCTGGCCCTGGTCACCACCTGCCCTGTTCCCAGAGCACAGGACGCAGAGAGGACCACAACCTACCAGGGCCAGCCTTCTCAGAGTTGACATGCCAGTGGGGAGGCAGATAATACAAGAATAAATAAACACAAGAATAAGTGGATAAAGAAGTATGTCACGTGGTGATAAACGCTACAGTGAAAAACATAGCGGGTGCAGGAGAGAGTGAAGCAACAAGGATGCTCCTTGGAGAGGCATGCACACTGGACGGCTTGCTGATGACTGAGCGGCACAGGCCAGGAAGCGCACCCTGAAAATAGCTGGGGGTCCTCACAGGCCGAGGGGACGGCTGTGCAAAGGCCCTGGTGTGGGGTGCACCTGGAGTGTTTGTGGGGTACCAAGGAGGATGTGGGGTCAGGGAGATGATGAGGCAGGATCGTGGAGGGGCTGGGAGGCCCCAGAGAGGGTTTTAGCAATTATCTCTGTGCATGGAAGCTGCTGGAAGGTTTCCTGCAATGAGCGATAGTGCCAGGTTTCCCTTTAAGGGGATCACCCTAGATACTGAGTGGCCAGGAGAGCTCAGGCAGAATAAGCAGAGCTGCGGGGGGCTCTGAGCAGAGGGGAGGTGTGGGGTGCAGCTCTGAGTCTTGCTTCTGCATCTGGCATTCATCTGAGAGGTGCCACCCAGGGAGGGCAAGTGGGAGGCTCCCACGGCCTACGCGCAGCCACTCGGGAGCCACAGAGAACTACACGCATGGCGCAGGGGGAATAGGACGGCCCGGGTCATCACCACCCCCTGCAGCAACCAGTGAGCAGCCCCGTCTCCAGCGTCCTAGAAAGCGGGAAGTTTGGCCGGGGACAGACCTTGTCCACCTCAGCCCCAGGGGATGGTGGGCCACCCTGGGACTGCGGGCTCCTGAGCGGTTTCTCTGGCTGCCAGATGCCAAAGTGCACGGCCCCCCGCCTCCCACCGGTTAAAACACCCAACAGCGCCTGCAGATGTCACCCAGCGCCCCCTGTCGGGTACAATCACCCTGGTGGAGAACTGTCCCAGCGGATACGGCCCAGGGCTCCCGGTCCCTGCAGACCAGCCCTGGGACCTGGGGCAGGGGTGGGCAGGAGGCCTCCCCTGGGCTGGGGGTGGACTAGCAGGGCGCCACTGTCCAGGGCCTGGATCCAGCACACCCTGGATGCACCGCCACCGTCACTGGGCCCCAAAGGGGCCGCGTGCCGCTCCTCGTCTGTTACCAACCAGCTGAGGCCTCGGCGTTACCTGCCCTCTGACTCTCGGGAGGATCAATAAAGTGACCTGGAGACACGGCCACCGTCTTCCCCCTCAGTTCTGGATCCCCCAGGGAGCCCATGCCTTCCAGCTCTGGCTTCTGCTTTCTGACCCTGACATGCCCCGCGTCTGCAGCAGCTCTTTAAGGACCCGGACCATCCCTTTGACATCCAGTGGCCCTGGACGGGTGCAGGTGGAGAGAGACGAGAGGACCGTGTCTGAGCCGTGGGACCAGCTACAGACCAGGAGAGGCTTCCGGAACACCCGCTCCCTTGGTGGGTGACGGGCTTTGATGTCCTGCCAGAAATGATAGCCAGGCCTGTTTGCTCTGCCTTATCTGAGTGTTTTGCACCAATATTACCTCCCGTCCCCTCTGTCCCCTTACGGTGGTTATCAGCAGGTCACTGAGCACCGGCTGTGGGGGGTGAGGCCCACAGTGGCCTTTCCCACGTCCACCTGTCTGCACTCAAGCTCGAGGCCCTCTCCCTTTGCTCAGACTCTTCTGAAGGGTCACTCCAAAAAGGGGGAACCTAGAGGAGACCCAGCCTTCTTCAGAATTTAGCTCTTTCCCCAAAGTGCCCTAGAGCCCCATTATTTCCAAGAAAGAGCCCCAGGGATGTGAACACTTACAAGTGGGGGGTCTTTAACTGTGTTCTACTCCCAATAGCACATTAGAAGCACCTGGTGTGTGGGGTCCTGGGACAGCTGTGATAAAGCGCCCCATGCTGGCCACTCATACCTCAGAGCTTCCCTCTCTAACCCTGGAGCCATGAGCCTGGGATCAGGGCACCGGCGGGGCTGCCCCAGCCTCTCCCGCCTCCTGGCGCTGGCTTGCCATCTTTGCTGCTCCGTGGCCTGGTGGCACATCGCCTGGATCTCTGCCTTCATCACCTCACAGCATCCTCCCTGCGTGCGTATCTCTACGTCCAAATTTCCCCTTTTTGTGAGGACACAGGTCACGTTGGAGTAGGCACACTCCCACAACCTCATCTTAACTTGATCTGCATCCAGAGACGCCATTTCTAAAGAAGGTCACATTCATAATCACTGGCGGTCAGGACTTCAGCATTGCTTTGGGGGGACACAACTCAACCCGTAATTTAAAATAACATATCAAATCTCTGTGCCACTGCTGATCAACTAAAGCAAGATGTCCGTGAGCAGGCTGGGGATTCCAGCATGGAACCACGTGGACTGCTGCCCTGGTCAGGCAGATGTGGGGAAACTGAGGCCCTGGGAAACAGGAGTGAGATGCCCATGGTCACCTGCTGGCACAGGCAACCTGGGCCTGAGGTCTCCTCCCTCCTGGTTCATGCCGCGTCCCCAGCAACAGGCTGTCTTTGCGAAGCTGGGGCCAAGGACTGCAGTGGAGTGTGACCGGGAGACACAGCGTCCCATGGCCGAACCCCCAAGCTGGGCTTGGCAAAGGCATTTTCTGAACTCTACATTCGTCTCATTTTATCATCACAACCCCAGAGGGTGCAAGGAGCATTGTCTCCATTCTCCCAGGAAGAATCAAAGACTCAAGGGGCAGATCCACTTACTCAGTGCAGCACAGTTGGTTAGGGGAGGAGAGCGGGGAAGATTCAAACCCAGGCCCACCCAACTCCACAGCCTGCAGTTTTGCACAGAGCAGCCCAGGAAACCAGGACTGCAGCACTGGTCTGTCACAGAGGATCTGGGGACCCTTGTGGGGTGATGGGAGTCTCCCTGTGATGGACTCAAGGATGGCTCAGGATGAGACAGACCCTCTGCCACATATGAGCTGTGCAGCTTGAGATAAGTCACTCAACCTCTCTGTGCCTGTCCTCACCTGTACAGTAGGCATGAAAGGAGCACCTACCAGCTAGGGTGGCCCGGTGTTAGATGGACAAATGTGTGTAACGTGCTGCTCACGGAGCCTCAGAAGTATCAGCTCTGTTGCTGCTGGGGCAGCTCGTGGTCCTGCAGAAGTGGGGCCAGCTGTCCCCCAGCTGCTCTCCTGGAATTCGTTTCAGAAATGCCAGCCCCATCCCACTCACACCCGCATGGACCCGTGACTTCTCACTCCAAGGCCTGTCAGGGCCTCTATTAAGGTGATAGATCTCCCCAGGCCCTGCCTGTCCTCCCACCACTGCCCTGTTATTACGGCGTCTGGCCCAGGAAAGCCAACCGTGACACAGCAGTGACAAGGGTGGCCTCTGCTGCCACCAGCCGCTGGTCTGACCGGAAGCCGATGCCTGCATTCCAGCCCCCAACCAAGACTCCAAGACAGGGTGTCAAAAGGAGGAGCTTTGCTGCCAGTGCTAATCTGGGTGCAGCCCCAGGGCAGATGAGCTCCCAAGAGGGGCACCAGGTGCAAACCACAGGAGGCGGCAAAGTGGGGAAACAAGGAGGTATCTGTGAGCCTCAGCGTCATACGCAGGCCCCAGCCTGTGCTCTGGGGTCTGTCTTGCCATACGTTTGGGGCCACGATGACATTCTCATCTTGCTCCTCTATGAAAGGAACAGAGCAGCCGAACAGTGGTTTGGGGGGGGATTAAGGCATGGCTTGCTCCAGGGTTCTAGAAACTCAGTTCCCTCTCTTTCTTGATTAGTACTTATGTTCTTCTGTTAAAATTCTGTGAACTACAAAAAAAAGAAAAAAGTCTAACTAGGACTTTCCCACTAACTAGCTGTATAGACTTAGGGAAGTTAATTAGCCTCTATGAACTTCCCTTTCCTTTGCTGTAGACAAAGAATGATCTATTAGGAAGCCGTGCAGGTGATAGAAACCCAAGATGAACTGCAGCGGTAACTGGCTCACAGAACTTCAGGGGCACCTGGGCCCCCAGCTGAAACAATGTCCGCATAACGGGTGTCTCTCCCCAGCAGTCAGCTCCTCTGTGCGGAGCCCTGCTTCGGCCTCCCTGGCCTCAGGCGGCAGCCAGCAGCTCCCAGCTTCTAGTGCAGCAGGAAAGAGCAAGTGTCCTCATCCCGTGCCCCCTGCATGTCCCCAGGCATCGTCTGGCTGGGCTGCGCCCCATCATTCTCCACCTCTGGACCAAGCAGACACGTGCCCCAGGGTCCCTCTGCCACCTGGGGGTGCTGCCCAAATACCAGGACCTCCATGACAAGCAGCCCCATGGGAAGGCTTGAGGGACCCCTGCTCTGAACACACGCTGAAAACAGTGGGGGAGCCATCGGAATGAGGCCCCGATGTCGGTGTGCCTGGAGAGCTCCCTGCTGCCTCCACTGGGCAGCAAGACTGAGGACAAACCCTCACACGCACCACCGAATTTTACTTTAAATGGATGGTGTTGTCTGCTCAGGCAGCTGCGGCAAAACACCAGGAATGGGGGCGCTTGACCAACACGCGCTCATTCCTCACAGTTCTGGAGGCGCAAGTCCATGATCTGGGCTCCAGGGAGCCCTCTCCTGGCACGTGGATGGGCACCTCTCACTGTCCGTCTGCATGACCTCCCCTTCGTGCGTGCTCAGAGAGGAGGGAGCTCCAGGGCCTCTTCCCCTTCACACAGGGACCTGGATCCCATCACAGCGGCCCCATCCCCAAGCCCTCAGCTGACCTGTCACCTCCCACCGGCCCCACCTCCAAATGTCCCCAGAGTGGAGGGTGGGGTTTCCACACACATGCGGTGGATGAGATGCGGCCCCTAGGAAATGGATCGGCACCAGATCATCAATATAAACCCATGAACATGCTGGTGGAAAACGGGAAACATCAGAAATCATGCTACAACAAGGATCCATGTATGAAACCAGCCCATTCTGCCATTCAGTAAAATTGATCTCACACTAAGGATGCTATCAGGGCACCGGGCATGGAATGTCACTGTGCCTCAAGAGGCCGAGTCCGTGGAACACCCTCGTCCAAAGGTGTCCCCTGAGGCGCCCACTGAGAGGCTGGCCCCACTGCAAATTGTTTTCCCTCTTGGTATTAATGGAGGAGATAGCTAGACGTGGTAAATGACGTGGGGGCCTCAGGATAACCCAGCTGGAGTCCCCCCATGGGAGCCCGCCGGCTCTCTGATGATTCACGGGCAGACACGTGGTACCACCCATCACAGGGCTGACGCAGGATGGATAGGCTGGCGGCAGAACTAAAACAGCTGTCAGGGTGGGAGGGTTTGAAGGAGGCTCCGAGAGCCGCCTGGCCACACGGCAGCACCCGGCGCTGGGAGCGTCTCATGCCGTCGCCGCGTCAGGGGGCTGCTTCTACATCGCCACGACCTCAGGAGCTCCTCTCTTTGAAATAAGTCAGTAGATGCCTAAATATTATTGTAATGACCAGATGGTTATAGCAGATAAATTCCAAATTTGCAGGAAAATTAAAAATATACTTTCTCATCATCAGTATACTTGGGGTCAACTGCTGTCATTTTACTGCATTTCATATTCTACATTATTCGTACACTAGGGAGCCTAGTGATGTCAGTTGGACGTCCTGTGTGAGGACCTGAGCCATAAAACCCTCAGCCAAACACCAAAAGAATATGAACACAAGCCGCTCACTTGGTTATAAGACACATGTCTAACACCCTTTCAGTGATTTCTTCCCCAAATCAACTGAAATTCAAAGCAACTTTTCACTTTTCAGTCCCATTAAAAATCCCTCAATGGTGTGTTCCCCACGTGTGCTGTTGCTGAAAGTGCGGTGTCTTCGTAAAGATTTCTGGGCTAAGGATTCCGGGGCTCCTGGGTGAAGCGCTGACTCAGACCCAGGCCACACACCAACCACCGGCCGGTGGGAGAGATGCTGAGCCACGCAATTCCAGCCTGCGGAAGGTTTCCAGTGCTGACGCCCAAGGCTGGACGCTTCGGAATCACCTGATGTGTGACCGGCACACACCCCACGCTCCAGGGCTTCCTGGCTCAGTGGATCTGGAGTCTACAGGGCCCAGGCATTTGTCCTTTTCAGACCCCTCTTAGGGATTTCGAGGGTAACCCCGAGCCTGGTCCAACTTCCTTATCTTAGAGACAGGAATGCGAGCGTGTCCGACGCGGGAGCCAGTGGTCCAGGACCACCCGGTAAGGAGAGGAGCCCGAGGCACTGGGAATGTCAGCAGAGCTTCACCAAGACAATGGTAATGGGTGCCACAGTGTCCCCCAAAAGATACTGCCAAGTCCTGAGCCCTGGCGTCTGTGAATGTGACCTTATGTGCAAATAGGGCTTTTAGATGTAATTAAGATGAGGTCAGACTAGCTGATAATGGGCCCTAAATCCATCATGCCCAGTGTCCTTATAGGAAGAGGGAGATCTGAGACACAGCCATGTGAGGGCAAGGCAGACAGAGGGAGGCGGCCACGAGCCAAGGGTACCTGGCACCCGCAGGAGCTGGAAGGGGCTGGAAGGGCCTCGCCGGAGCCTCTGGAGGGAGCATGGCCCTGCCCCACCCGGATATCAGACTCTTGGCCTCCAAAACTGGGAAAAATAGATTCCTTTCCCCCGAGGTCTGGGCAGGCATGGGACATTCTCTCAACCCCAGGCCTTTCTGTACAAACTTCCCTACTGCCCACGTGACCCCACCCACCTTGCCTGGATACCGAACCCAAGCCAGGACTCACTTCTGCTGCGGCTGGGAGCCAGTCGTGAGGGGAACCAGGGGGAGTCCAGCCCAGGGCAGGAGGGAGGGCAACATTTCCTCCTGCCACCCATCTGCTCCCAGCGCCATTTCACTGTGCTGAGGATCTGGGTTCCAGATGGACTCACCACCTTTACCAAGAGGCAGACTCACTGGGACCTGGCCGCAAATCACAAGCGACAGTCACGGGCCAGGCCCACACTCACAGCCCCCGTCCCCACCATGGGCTGGAAGCAACATGAGCGTGTTGGGGTGCCCTGATGCACGGAACGCAGCCTCTGCCGCTGACCAGGGATGAGTGTGGGGTAGTTACTTAACCCCTCAGAGCTACTTCCTTATCTGCAGGAGGGGGCATGATGGCATCTATCTCTCATGGACTGTGCTGGGATTAAATGCACAGAGCTTAGCACAAGTGGACCGTGCGATGACTGCACTCTTCACTGCAGACTTTATTCCAGCTGTGGCTGCCAGCAGCCACGTCCCAGCTGTTTGGCAGCCTCTGGGGTTTGGCCTGAGGACAGAAGGCCTCTGCACGCCCAGCAGAGGCAGGAAGTGTTAAGCAGGCTAAGAGGAGAGGGTCCCTCCTGGGGCCCTAAGCATGTGCCAGAGCTCAGACAGCCCCACAGGGACAAGCCAGGGAGGTGGGACAGCCTCTTCTAGACACGTGGGGCATGGGGAAGGGAGCTGCGGCAGGTGCGCAGCCTGAAGGGCTCAGCGCTGGGACCCACCTCACCTCCTACCGTGTGCCTGGGACCCACCTTCCTCACCCTATCAGCCCTGGGTCCAGCTTGGTGCTCAGAGAATGAATGGAGGAGTGGGCTTGACTGGACTCAACAGCAAGTGTTTCTGAGGACCTAGTGCGTGCCAGGCTGTTCTGAGCCACGCGATCTAGCGGCGAGCAGAAGAGAGAAATCCCTAACCTTTCAGGCTCTCTCCTGGTTTGGGAGGCAGTCAGTAAGCCAAGAGACAAGTAAAATATGTTTCAGAGCATGCCAAGTGCTAAGGGGAAAGTAGAGCTGGGGAGAAACGTATGATGTGTGGGGCCTGGAGAGTCGGAAATTCTAGAGTGGACTGATAAGGGCTTCCTGAGATGACCTTAGAGCAGAGACCTAAGGCGGCAAGGGCACAAGCCCCACGGATGATGGACGGATGGGTGGTGGGTGGACAGAAGGAAGGATGGGTGGAGGGATGAAGGAGGGAGGCCCAAGTTCACACTCCTTTCGGTCTATGCATAGTTTTTTGCCCCCGTCATTCCCGTGGTTCGTTCTCACGTCTGCCTGTACGTACCCTGCCTATCCTTCTGCGTCACGGGGGGAAGCCCCTTCTGGCAACACCAGGCCGCACTCACCTCCTGTCGTCCTCGGTTCCAAGGGCCCTCGGAGTGTGCCCCCCAAGTCCAGATGGACGACGCTGGCATCGCGTGGTGTGGGGCCGAGCAAGAGAGCTTTGGGGTCCCTCATGTAAAAGTCCCTACAAAACTAATTTCTCTGTAATGAATCCCATTCTGTCCTGTTAGGTTTTTACCAGTTCAAATATTAATTCTTTTGTGTGGAAGGAAGGAAATGGTTCCGGGTGTTAAAAGGCAAGAGCACCGGGGTCTTGCTGGTCAGTTAACGCCACGTGTCGCATCCGGTGTCGGTCTGCAGCCCTCACAGGGACCATCTTCAGATGGACGCGAGGAAAGCGTCCATGCATCTCGGCTTGCTTCCCGGGGTTCAGGAACTTTCCCTTAATCGTGAGCAAAAGGCCTTTATTTGGGGATCCGAGGAGAACAGGAAAAGAGAGGCCCTGCGCTAAGCCCCACAGTGTGTGGTTTATCCCGTTATCTCCTCGCGTGAGGTTGTCCAGGGTCACACAGCTACCAAGCTGCTGGGCCAAACTTTGATCCCGGGTGTGCTAAAAATACTTCTTTCTCCTACAAAAGGGCTGTGTCCTTAGAGACTGCCCCCCTTCATGAGAGGAAGCTGTGCGTTTAAGATACAGATCAAGCTTTCAGAGCAGGAGTGACCCGGGCCTCCCCTCTACGTGGGGCCGGCGAGTCTGTCCCAGCGAACGGGAGTGGTTCACAGTTCAGCCTTGGAGTCTGGGATCTGCCTTCCCGAGACCAGGCAGCTCCTTGTCTTAGGAGCGTGGACTCGGGCAAATCACCCAGCCACCTGTGCCTCAGGTTCCTCATGGGGACTTGAAATGCATCTCAGGGTTGGCGGGAGGATGCAGAGCAATGACGTGTTCTGGCGGAGCAGACCTGCCTGCGCCCCACCGCCTGGGCGCACACACGGGTCCGCGTGGCCCGAGACCTGCCTGCGCCCCACCGCCTGGGCGCACACACGGGTCCGTGTGGCCCTAGATCTGCCTGCGCCCCACCGCCTGGGCACACACACCCCTAGATCTGCCTGCATCCCATCGCCTGGGCGCACACACGGGTCCGTGTGGCCCTAGATCTGCCTGCGCCCCACCGCCTGGGCGCACACACGGGTCCGTGTGGCCCTAGACCTGCCTGCGCCCCACCGCCTGGGCGCACACACGGGTCCGTGTGGCCCTAGACCTGCCTGCGCCCCACCGCCTGGGCGCACACACGGGTCCGTGTGGCCCTAGATCTGCCTGCGCCCCACCGCCTGGGCACACACACCCCTAGATCTGCCTGCCTCCCACCGCCTGGGCGCACACATGGGTCTGTGTGGCCCTAGATCTGCCTGCGCCCCACCGCCTGGGCGCACACATGGATCCGCATGGCTGCCAAACCGTGCAGGAATGTTCGCTAGTGCCCCAGACTGGAAGCACCCCGATGCCCAGCCACAGCAGAAGCGTGGAGCTAGCTGTGAGGAGGTCGTATAACAGGGTGCTCATGGCAAGGAATGAACCATCGGTACACACGGCCACGCACACTGCTTCGCAGACAGCGTAAGAGAGCGCGGCCAGTGTGACGCGAGTGTGCCTGCTGCGTGTCCGCTTGTATCGTGTTCCGTGTGGGTGACACTCACCACTGGGGGGCGCAACCACTTTCTGGATCATGGACAAGCTCAGTGTGCGAAAATGTTCATATAAATCCAGATATAAAGATATATCAACATTACAGATATGTAGATATAGATAGAACTTCATTAACGTTTAAAGCATGATCCGGTAAAATCCCCAGTACGATGCCGTTTCCCAGTGAGCCCTCAGCACGGCCAGTGCCCATTCTGTCCCCAGGGCTACACTAAGGCACACACACCATAGCCAGGAAACAGCGCCTCCTAGTCTCCGGAGTTAGGGTCTGTCCCCACTCCGGGAGGGGCTGTCACTGGGAGGACCAGCAGTCAGCATGAGGAGCGAGCTGGGGTTTTCATATCACACACTGCCTTCTTCCACTCTGGGAGGCAAGGCAAGTGTGGCCATGGGGCAGGGAGGAGGTTCCTGAGATGAACCACCTCTGGGGCTGCAGGCAGCGGCGTGGCCCCAGGGCGGCCCTCCCAAGCCTAGGGCAGCTTAGGACAGAGATGAGCACAGGGCAGGAAGGTCCCACCCAGGGGGGAACAGGGGAGACCAGGGCGGCCTCGCAGGCAGAGGAAAGTGTCAGGTGGCTTCTCAAAGTGGGTGGCTGTGACAGTGCTTGTTCAGAAGCCCAGGGCTGGGGAACAGGATGCAGGAGTTCAGGGCAAGACTGAGGTCACCCTGAGTGCCCTGTGAGGCAGTATGGGGTTGCACAGGGAGGCTGAGGGCCCAGCGTCTGCCCAACCCCGCTGCCCTCTCAGGGCCCCTGTGGGATCCCTGGGGCCTCACTGCAGCGAACAGAGTGAAAAGCTCCAGGAAGATGGCAAGAGGGCCAACTTAATGCGCCCACCCGGCGGGCCAAGGCACCCAGCTATTTTGTCAAACACCAGTCTGCATAATTTAGGTGTGATTAGCATTGAAATCAGTACACTGAGTAAAACATATTGCCCTCCTAATGTATGTGAGCCTCCTCCAATCAGTTGAAGGTCTTGGTTTCAAATAAAGGCTCACTTCCCCCAAGCAAGAGGGACTCTGCCAGCAGATGGCTTCAGCCTCGGGCTGCAGTGCTGGCCCTTCCCTGGGTCCCCGGCTGCAGGTTTTGGACTTGCCAGCCTCCATGAGCGCAGGAGCCAGGCCCCTAAAATCACACGGTAGGAGCTCAGCAGACAGGGGTTCACAAATGGATGGCAATTCCCCTCGGCTCTGAACACCTGGGTGGGTGTCTCTGCTCTCCCCAGGGCCCTTGCCCGGCCTGGCACCTGCCGCCAGGGTGTTTGGCTTGGTGTTGTTTTCTTGTTTCACAGTCCGTCCTGGTAATTCGTTTCTTGGGATGCATTTATAAACATACATATTCATGACAGCTGGGGGATTTAACATTATAAGGGTCACATGAAAATGCCTAGCACTGTTCTTGGCACAGAGAAGTGAATTTTTTAAAAGGCGTTTCCCTAGAAGTTTTATGGAATGAAACGTTGCAGAGTCAAGCAATCGAGAGCCCCCAAAAGAAGCCCCTTCCAGCCCTCGCGCCCTCTGTGATGTGACAGGGAGGTTTCCGCAGGTGGTCCACTGAGCGAAAGCCAGATGCAGAACGGAACTCTCTGCACAGCCCAGTGGTGGGCAACGCGAAAGGCGACCAGGCTAATCATAGTGTAGAATCAGATAGAAGTTTTCTCTCTATGGAAGGGGTGCCATCGACTGGAGGGAACATGCTGGTGCCTGCTGGGGGCTGCAAAGGTCCCATGTAGCTGTCTGGGTGATAGATACATGGGGCTGTGCACGCCGTGGAAAAATCCAGAGGGGTACATCTGAGAAGTGCCCTCCTTGCTGAATATGTGTCTGTCTCAGGACACAGCAGGTGAAATAGCTTTACCCCAGAGTAGAGAGCAGATGTCCATCAAGTCAGATGATTTATGATGTCTAATAGGAAAGGCATTTACATGGTTCTGAATTTGAAAGATGTACATTCAGAAGCTCAGTCACACCCAACTTCCACCTACCCCTCTCGCTCCGTGCGTGGCTGCCAGACTCCAAACACACCCTCTCTGCACAGAGTCCGGCTTCTTCTCCACAGCGGTGTCGCCTAACCAATGACAGTGAGTCAGAGTCACGGAGGGCTTGCTATGCGCCTGGCACGGTCCACGTCACTTACACAGTCTGCTGCTCAGCCTGCTTTCGCGGGTGGGGGTGGAGGCACAGAAGCAGTGAGCAGTTAGCTCCAGGCCACAGAGCTAGCGAAGGGCAGAGCCAGGGTCTGAGCCAGCCAGTCTGGCTCTGAGCTGTGCCCTCACCCTGGGTCACATGGCACTGGACAGACACGTGGGGAAAGACTACAGAAGCCAGGAGGTGACAGGCCGAGGAGGCTATTGCTTGGAAGCAGAATCCATCTCCTTTACCACTAACCTGACATATTTAAAGGTCCCGTACCTGATGGCGGAGCAGAGGGGAGAGGCACCTCAAAGGCTCTGGGGCACCCCTGCCTCTGTGCAGGGCTGCCTCTGACCACTGCAGGGAAATGAGGGACACCACCCGTTTTGAACTATTCCTACAAAATCATGCTCCAGAGTTGATCTTTGCCACATGCACCCCCCAGACCCTGGCTGACTTTACAATATGATCTAGAAAGCAAAGCAGCAGCCTGAGGGGGATGAGAAGTCTCCACCTCGATGTCAGACACCCCTGCACTGGACCCCGGCTCCCGCCTCCACGGTGCAGCGCCTGACGGGGTTACCGGCCCAGCACACAGATGGCAGGCGAGCCCTGTGAGGAAGCCCCCGGGCCTGACTGCCCCCCAGCCACCTGAATCACCAGGGTCTGGGAAACTGGCTACCCCATCCATCCCCCCAAGGAGTACCTCTTCAACAGCCGGTCTTTGCGGAGCACGGCTGCGGACTCAGACAGCACCCTGACCACTGCTGTTTCTGTTCCCTTGGAGCTCGTTCCCCTGGGGCACAGGAGGGGTCCCCCCCTCCCAGCTAGGGAGGACCACCCCAAAGGCAGTTCAAAAGGCAAACTTCTGATTGCCGGGCAAGGGAGCCCACAGCTGGAATCCAGGGGCACCCGGAGAAGAAGGCAGGGGAAGTGGCCGTGGTGTGGGGCTGGGGTGTCGGGCGGCTCCTAAGTCCACCCTCTGTGTGGCTTCAGGCCAGCAGAGCTGCCCACCTTTGCGGACGGCACACCCTGCAGGCAGCTATTTATGGAAGTGCAGAAGTTGGACGCTGCATCTGGAGCCCACTGAGGTAGGGCAGGACCTGACAGGGCCTGGCACCCACTCAATAGTCCCCAGGCAGGACTTCACCCAAAGCTGTCAGAGAAACAGGACTTTTTTGTTGTTGTTCCAGTAAGACTTTATTTCCAAAAATAGACGGAGGCCCTCCTGCCCCTCATGTACCAAACCCAGTTTCTACCTCCAAGAAATCCTTAATATACACTAAAAAAAAAAAACACCCAACCATAGTGTCTGAAAATGCAGTAGTTTGTAAAAACATGTATTACATTTACTTTCAAGTCCACTAGGATACCAAAATGCAATCATAAGGGAAGGATGGGATGCCCTCAAGCTGGTTTCAGGGGAATCTACCAGTATGGAACATCTGCTGTCAAGTCATATAAACTTAACATTATCACCAAACTGTTTTAAGGTCAAAGATGTCCTAGTTGTCAGGACCTATGGACCATTTCAAACCTTTAAAGCATGGAATAATAAAAAGATTAGTTACACATGTTGATAATATGAACTATAAGCATTTAAACAACAACCCTATGGTGGAGAGGATAAAGAGGTGCAAACTTCCATCCCTGGGCCTCCCACAGCAACTGACAGACGATTAGAAAAGATGTTCTAAGGTGGTTAGTGGTGTCAAGAGGCAATTATCTGTAATTATTATGCAAGCGTCTATCACTGCATGTTGGCTAATTAGTTACAAATTGCTCAGGCAATAAATCGCCTTGAGCAGAAAGACCTCCTTCCCTGGGAATGTGGGCTGGTTACCAGGGGTGAGGCAAGAGGTCGCCTGGCCCCAAGAAGGCCAGGCTACTCCTTGACTCAGAGGTTTTCTGAAAATCTCCTGAAACACTGGGGCTGTGGCCAAGCTGGGTGGCGACCCCCAGGGGATGGTGGGCATGTAGGAGGGCTTCTCAGAACTGTCCTCACTACTTCCAGGACTGGGGGGCTGGGCCTCTTCTCTCCTAGACCCTGCATTCAGACAGCACCCCAAAAAACCCCATCTAGGCCTGCGTGTTCTGGCCACCCCGCAAAGGGGCTGGGAGTCCATACTCCTGCGGGCTGTCGGCTATCAAAGTGTGGTCCATGCACCTGCCACATCGGACCGTCCGACCCCCAAGTCTGAATCTATGTCTGAACACAAGCCCTGGTCACCGTGCAGCAAACTATTACACCCTCAGAATATCTTCTGGGCCACATCCCTAACTTTAGAAAGATGTCTGTTCTTTAAGAAACAGAAATGCTCTTTTCTGGTGCACCCACACCACTGGAGTCCTTGCACCCACTGGAAATAACGGCTCTCTCACCAGACTGCCAGCCCCACAGGGTGGACTCCTGGCTGCCGGCCGCTGCCCCAGGATCTAGAACAGGGTCAGATGCACAGTAGGTGCTCAAAACATGTTGAATGAGCATGCGCACTGACAGAGCGAAGCTCACAGGTGTTGTTAAGGTCAATGCCAAGCTTTGGAACAGAGCGGACGGGATGACCCACGGACTTTGAATTGCTGAGGGGCAGTGCTGGCCACGCTCAGAGGCAAAGGCCAACTATGCGTGAACAAAGGTTACTTTCAGTATTTTAAAAGCAAAAACGACCTCGTGTCCTTTCACGCTGACTGACGTGGTATTGACTGGCTGGAGTAGAATATTTCTGACCAGGCTGTCCCTGCTCGAGCCCTCTGTAGATGATGGGGTCTGCTATTGTCAGAGTCCAGGCGGGGGGCTGCCCGTGGCTGAAGAGTTGCACGGCCTCCATTTGGCCTTCTGCAGAGTGGCAGCGTGAACTTTTGAACCTGTTCTTTGCTGAGAAAGACTCCAATTCCCAGGTTCGGGCCTGGAAACTGCACCCATCCCACCCCCGCTGGCTGTGCTGCAGGGGGGCTGACCCTCACTGGGGCACGGTCTCCCCCAGGGGCCCTGTGAGTCTGGCTGAAGGGGTCAGCTTAGCCCCCTTCCTGCTGCCCCTAACAGCTAAAAGCAGGTCCTATTTATGGAGTGCCTACTGGGTACCAGGCACCATTCTGCATGAACTGCTTTGCATGAACCGCTCCTTGAACGTGCACACTGGGTCTACAGTGTGAGTATTGTTCTCACGCCCACTTTATGTGGAAACACGGAGAAGGGCAACTCCGGCACACACCCCTCCCTGGGCCTCAGCCCTCACATCCGGGAACTGGGGCAATACGAACTGCTCTGCCTCCCGGTGGCCGAGGACCAAGCGCTGAGAGTCGTCCCGGCAGCAGCTACGCTGTGCGGTGGGCCTTAGCACCCCAGCCCAGACCAAGTCCAAATCAGAGGTGTAATGAATGACCGTCGAACAGACGATCATGGAAAGGCTTCCCAAGGGGCCGCTGTTCTGGTCCCTCACTGCGCTTCAAGGCCATGGGGGGGGGGGGGTGATCTCCCTGTGTTGCCAATGCTAGACCCCTCGGGTGGGTCTGCTCTTCCTACCCCATTCCACAGGCAGGGAACTGAGGGGCAGAGAGGGTAAGTAACCTGCCGGAGGTCATACAGTGAAGGCTATGTGAATTTGCATAACAAATCTATGAAGCAGGCCTCCTCTTCAAGCCCCTTAGAGATGGGAAAACAGGAGCCCATAAGGGAAGGGACCCCTCGGCTCCTTTCCTGGGCAGCCTGATGCAGACTCCCAGCCCCAGGCACTAGTTCTCTGCTGCTGCGTGTGTGTGTGCTGCGATGATGGTGGTGAGGGTGACGGTGGTGGTGCAGATGGAAATCTTGCCCTTGGTTCAAATCACGCCTTTGAAGATCCTGGCAGTGGCCCGTGCACGGCCTCGCCCCTTGGGGCTCCTGGAGAGTTTACACCCTGACACCTCCTGAGCTAGGACTCCCCCTGCTCCTGCACCCCACAGATCCCAGGACCCAGCTGAGAAGCTCCGAGGGGGCGCGGGGCCCTTCCTGCTCATTCCCGCTGCTTCTCCTGCCCCCCAAGGCCCTCCTCGTTTTGTTGGCTGTTGGTATCCCCAAGAACTTCCATTCTAGGGGCCACACTACCCGAAGGCTTCCTTCTGGGGCCCCCGGGACATGGGCAGGCTGAAAGCGGGGGCCCTGGAACCTGATGGTTCAGTCTCACTCTGGCCTCATGACCAATCGAAACCTTAGTTTCCTCCTCTAGAAAATGGAAATAAAGTACTAGAGAGTTGACGCATGCTTAGGGTTGAATAAGGTGCCCCCAAAACTCATGTCCGTCCAGAACCTCAGGATGTGACCTCGTTTGGAAACAGAGTCTTTGCAGATGTCGTTAGTTAAGATGAGGCCACTCTGGAGTGGGGGTCCCCTGACCCAGTGACTGGCGTCCTTACAAAGGACAGGGGAGGACATGGTGCGACACAAGGAGAGGCCCTGCGGCCATGGGAGCAGAGGCTGGAGGGCTGCGGGCATCCGCCAGGGATGCCTGGACCCCCCGGGAGCCGGAAGACGCAGAAAAGGCCCTCCTGTGGGGCCTCCCGAGGGAGCACAGCCCTGCCCACACCTCGACTTTGGACTTCAGGCCTCAGAGCTGTGAGAGGACCCATTTCTGTCGTCAGCCACGCCGATCGTGGTGACTGGCCCCAGCAGCCCCAGGAGGGCAGCGCGGCGCCCACAGTGCCTCTCGGGGGGACTCAGAGTGCCAGCTCCCATCAACAGCACCGCAGTGCCTACCGCCTACCCGAGGCCCTTTCCGTTCCAGGAGAAACACAGGGCCAGGCGCGTGCCGCAGTGGCGAGATGCCCAAAGGCGCCAAGCGGAAGGGGCAAGAGCTGCGGGCCCGGGCCACGTCCTCAGCCCGCGCCCTGAGTGTGAGTGCCGCGGACCGTCCTCCCTTAGGGGCAGCCCTGCTCCTGGGGCATCCGGGCGGAAGCTCTGAGAGAAGAGTGCCCTCCGGGCAGCAGAGTGGACCGCGGGACGCCACATCCAACCCGTGCGTTTGTCTGGCTGCTGAGGGAGCGGGACCTCTTCTGCCCCAGAACCCAGTACAGATGCGCAGGGGTCAGAGGCCAGGGCTAACTACCAGGAAGGCCACGTACACTGGACCAGACCCCCGAAGGTCGTCAGGAAACCCCTGGGTGCCCCTGTGCTATTTTTAGCCTGAGGGCCCCGTGGTTAGGCCAGGACTTCAGTGTGGCCCAAGGCGGCTGGGGGAGGAGCTGAGCTCAAGAGGGCAGAGGGGAAGGAAGGGGACCTGGGGACGCCAGACAAGGGGGCCTTTGGGAGATGCCAGCCACTGTGGTTTTTAACTTGCTCTCTCTCCCCGCAAATCCTCACAGCAGCCCTGTGGGCCGACACAGCGCCAGGTCCACCTCACAGTGAGGAAGTGGGCTTTGGGGGAGCCCCTCATATCACTACATGGCCCTCCAGACCACCTGCCCTGGGGAATTACATTCGAGGGTATTTGGGAGGCTCGAGGTGCCTTGTGGAGTGGAAAAATACACACTTTGATGTAAGATTATGGGATGTGTGTTGAGCTGGGGGTGTTGGCTTTCCCAAACAGAAGCTCCCAGGGAAGGTGGTTAGGAGTTTAAGAGGGGGCCCTGGCTCCTAACCCCACCCCGTCACTTCTGCCTGTGACCCCAGGACAAGTGGCACATGCATGCCAGGTGAAATGGAGACTCCTGCGCTGACCAGGTGAAATGGGCTGACGCATGTGACGGGTGGCCAGTGGTCTGTGGGGCTTCCTGGGGTGCCCGGGCCACCCCAGCCTAGCGCTGGGGTGCCCTGGTGACAGAGGCAGAGGGGCGGCTTGCAGCCAGGGGCTTCACAAGCATGTCCCAGGGACACAGGGGCCCACGGGGCAGCTGTGGGGGAAGCGAACGAGGAAGAGAAGACGGAAGCAGGGCCAGCCGGGTCGGCTCCGAGCTGAGTGGGTCTGCAGCCTCGGCCGTCGGGCTGGGGTGCTGAGTACAGGGAGGTGGGAGTTTCATGGAGCTCTGATTACAGGGAGATAGGGCTTCCAACGGCTTTCCAGGGCCCCCTTTGTGGGATTAGTATTTCTTATGCCCTGAATTAGCTGGCAAGAGGGTCGGCTTCTGTGGAGACAGTTAGCAGAGCCTCAAAGCATAAGGGTCCTTTCATTGCTCCGTAAACACAGCCCTGCCCCCTCTCCCCCCTCTTCCTCCAAGCTCTCTCTCAGTCCTGACTTTTTAAGCCTTTTAGACCTTTAATCACAGACTAATTGGGCATAGTAATAACAGACCCGTTTCAGCTCTGTTCCTCCAGAGCCCTGTCCCGGTAACCGAGGTGGAAGGCCTAGGAAAGGCCCCGTAAGGCCAACGAGCCTTTGGAGGGCAGAACCTCGCACGCATCTGTGAAATACGGGATTGCTTAACACCCCAGCTAAAAAGTGGGTAAGAGCTACTATGGAGGCCGTCATCGCTTCACACACGGGCCGTGCACTGTCCCCCGCGGGGCGCATCGCACCCCACCTCTGTGAAGGGCACCCCAAGCCGAGCGGTGAACAAGCTGTGCAGTCATGCGCAGCAACCGTGGCCAAAGCAATCGGGTAAGATACAATGGCACCCACACGCTTCCAGCGCCAGCAGTGGGACAGTACAGGGCACTCAGTTTCTTCGGAGATTTCCCTGCATTTTTCTAATTGTTCTTCTAGAGTGAAGTCACAAAGCATGGCCCAGTTCCGAGTGCTTGCTGTGTGTCCTCTTGATCGGCACAACGACCTTATGAACTAGGTATTATTATAGTCCCCGTTTCACGGAGGAGGCACCCAGGCGTCACGACACCACTGAAGGGCCGCCGAGCTGCCGCTCCCGGCTCTGTGCTCCCAGTCAAGCCGCCTCTCATGTTTCCACTTATTTCAGTGACTGACCCATTTCCACCTGTAGCCACCCTCTCCACCCAGCGCCTGCTATTCCTTCCCTCGCCCCTCTGCTCCCCAACATACTGTTCTCTGGCAAGCTTCTCCCTATCAGTCATTTATACTCTAGCAAGAATTTTATACAAGGCATATCCTCTCCCAGGGATCTAATTCCTTAGTGAACCATGAGATTCTCAGGGGATCTCAGTGGCTCGGCACAGAGTCTCTGGGATGGGAAGGGGGAATTTTGCTAATGCCTCAGAAATCATACAGGTGAGGCACTGCTGACGAAAATCATGATGTTCTAAGTGTTAGGACCAGAAAAGATGTTAGAGATCATTTAATCAAGTTGATAATTTTAGATATGAGGAAAAGGAGACCCAGGAAGGAAAGCGGTTTATGCAAGACACGTAGTGATCAGTCCATGGCCAGACTGAGTCTAATTCAAACTCTTCTTGCAGACCCGGCCTGGTAAGGAAAGAGGACACTTAGACAAGAGACCCATGCCTCGGGTGGATGCCAGCCTTGGGATGTGAGGCCGACGAGCTCTGGATGTGAGAGGTGAGGCTGCAGGATGCCTGCGTCGGACCCTCCTCTGTTACAGGTGGGAAAGCTGCAGCCCAGAGAGAGCTAATAATACCCACTATCACTACTGAACACTTGTGAGTCACCAGGCACTGTGCTAATTGTAAATGTCATCACAAGTATTACAATCCTGTAAGAGAGACAGACTTTTGGCAAAGCCGGGTTTCAGGAATGTAAACAGGTTTTTTTAATTTATTTTAACTGCAGGCCTTTTCAGAGCCTTGAACATGCTTGTGTGCATTGTGAATCTCTAAGAAACAGGTAAAAGACTGTGGGGTATCCCAGTTATTTGGATGAGGAAACATCTTTTCATGCAGCATCTCTGGGACAGACACACATTGGTTCTCGATTCGAACCGTGCATGACACCCAAGAACTCTGCCATGACAACACGTGTATAAATGCCCTGGAAGTGCCCAGCCGGGACGGCCCTGAGTCCCAAGGACAGAAGAGGTCACCTTGCATTTATGTGCCACTGCATGAATGCACCAGGGCTCCTTCCGGGGCAGGGCCCGAGGGGGATGCAGGCAAGCGAGGGAAAGTGGGTTGCTAGATATTATTAGTGGGCTCACATCAGGCTTCTCAGCCCTCCTGCAGTGAGGGGCGGGTGGGGGCTGCACCTGCTTCGGGCAGGTCTGTGAGTGAAGGGGCGCAGGCACTTTCCAGGCGGACTCAGTAAAGAGCAGGTGGGGCCTCTCTTGCACCTGTCACCATGTATGTGCCTTCTTCCCCTCCGTGGCAAATGTGAAAGCCTCTCACTGAGATGGTGGAGCAGTAAGATGGAACCAGCCTGGATCGCCGTGTCACCACAGGGGACGGTTGCCCTAGGAGGCTGCCTGAACACGCAGGGGCTTTGGCACGAGTGGGAGCTAGATTTTGGGGGTGTTACAGCACTGAGACTTGGCAGCTGCCTGTTCTTGAAGCCTAGATAGTATAGCCTGACTGCTAGAGAAAGAGTTGACCACAGATCAGTGGATCATATACAGGTCCTTCCTTGGAGCACATATGGCCTGGAAGGGGAGACCAGATGGTAGGTATGTAAGCAGGCAGGACAGAGGGCTGCGGGCTGTCTCAGGAGTTGCAAATATCCCACAGCAGCTCTGAACTTCCGTCTGATGTCAGAGGCAGCCCTGGAGAGGTGATGACAAGCAGGGGACTTGCAGTGGGGCTTCATCTGGAGATTAAACCCCGTTCCAGGCAGCCGGACCAGCATGAGAACACAGGGCCGTCACAGGCTGGGGGACGGCCAGCCGCAGGAAAGGCCTAGAGGACGGACATTCAGTGGTGAAGCAGAGTCAGCTTGATCAGAGTTGAGGACATGGGCAGAGAAGTGGTAGAAAGTAAGAGTGCACGTCATCGGTGGCCCCAAGGTCATGAAGGGTCTCGCTGCTGACTGAGGAGTTGGATGTGCTTCAATGAGCAGCATCTCCCCAGGAAACCCAGCCCCTGTGAGCTGCAGCTGCATGGTAAGAGCTCCATAATCAAGAAGTTTGAGGGAAAGCTTCATTCCCTGCTTCCTTCTTAATAAGGGACGCTCCTGACAAGACCAAGGCTCTGAGAAGTCCTGCAGTGAGGAAGCCACTCTGAATTTAATACTGCGTTTCCCAGCCTTGTGGGACCAAGCATTTCCTTCTGACCAGCCTTGGAGAACGTTGATACGGAGAAGGGGAAACCAGCAGATCTGTGAGGCGGAGGGGATATGACCAATGCCTCGGGATCAGTCAGTGGGAGGGGATGGATGCATTGGCCGCCCCAGCTCATGTGTGCCCCACCTCTCCTCTGACTTCACCACGTCCAGGTGGACCCTCCATGCAGGCTTGGAGCCCTTCATGATGACCACATCTGGCCTCAGGGACAGGTGGAAGAGGGAATCTCTCTGGCCCCTCACCACCACTGTTTGGAAGTTAGGACTTGATAATTAGGCAATGAGGTAAGGAAACCAATGGACAAATACTCCTGCCCCCACCTGTTGGGCACACAGCTCTGGGAGCCTTTATCAGAATCCTGCCCAAATATGCAACATTATTGTTACTATTGATACTATCCCCCATCCCAGTGGAAAGCCTCATGCCTCGTGGGGGGTTCTGTAAGCCCTAGTTAATTTCTGGTTAATACTGGATCACAGGGAGTCTTTCAATGTTCATTTACCAAGCCCCCGGGATCTGTAACTCCTGTGCATTGTCAAAACCAGGGGACAGTAACCGCCCGATGCAGACCACAGCCCAGGCATGGGCCAGGAGCAGCTCGGCAGCAGTAAAGCAGACAGGTGGCAACTGTCTGATCTTCAAGGCACTGCAGATGTCTAGACTGGACAAGCATGTCATGTTTGCACAAAATGGATTGAAAAACAAGCCATGCGCAGCAGTGTCACTCAAGCCATGGGGGGACAGTGTCCTGGTCCAGAGTCCAGCCGCTGGCTGGCTCAGCAGACATTCTTTGCAGCAGGGCTGTGTAGACGAGGGGGGCGCCTCCCCTGCAGGATGGGCTGGCAGCTTTGAGCCCCTGCCCCATTCATCCCTACAGCCCCCAGCAGCCCAGGTATGGATCATCAAAGATCGGTTTACTCCCAAATGGAGTTATAAATCAGTCCTTTTACAGGGTGGTTCCCACAGAACACCCACTTCCCTGTCAAAGAGTCAAAGGGAAAGAAAAAAAAGTGAAGACAAAGGCCCACGCTCAAAGGCAGAGAAACAGGGAAGCAATATTTGTTCAGCAGGGTGGGAGCAGAGCCCCCCAAGAGCCTGGCGCCTGCGAGAACCAGCCCTTTGAACTGTCCCACCCTTTGTCATCCTAAGCGGTCTGATGGCTAGCCCACCCAGCACAGAGATTCCCAGGCGGAGGCATATGGACCCCATTAATCTGCCCTCACACCTTTTAAGAACTTTGCGGCTCCTGCCGCCCACGAACTCTAAGCAGGGCGAGAGCCGCAGGGTTAATTTTCTTAAATGGATTTTAATCAGGCGCGTCCAGGACTCTTTGGAGTGCGTGAGGTTGACAGCTCGCCCGCCGGCCGCCATCTGTCCTTGGGGAGGCGCCTGCCTGGCCCTTGCCCACGGCGTGGCGGATGCCACCGCAGGGACACGCCGCTCAGCTGAGGTGGCCCCGCACACTGGGGAGGGCAGGGCTCGCGTCCAAAGCTCAGCCCAGCACCGGCCAGCTGTGAAGCTGGGGCAGGCTCCTTAGCATCTCTGACCTCAGTTTCCCCCTCTGTAAAGCAGAGCATGAGGAACTGCCCCAGAACACTGGTGTGCAGGCTGCATGAGTTAAAATGTATAAAGTGGTGATAGCCATTACTGGCACATAATCATTTCTCAGCAAATATCTGCCGACAGGTGAGGGAATGGAAAGCACCAGCAACCTTAAGGGCAAGACTAGTCATCAGGGTGGCACAGACTGTATGTGCGGACACCCGAGGGCCTCCAGCGCAGTGGGGACGAGCTGAGCTGGTGGCCTGGTCGTGGCTGGCAGGGTGGTGGGGCTGCGGGGCCTGCCGGCAGGGAAGGCGTTCCTCCCTCACAGAGAGGCTCCTACAGAGGCACGGTGCCCTGCCTCTGAAGGCAGTTGTCGGGAATGGAGCCCAGAGCTGCACCACCAGACTGTGTGAGCCGGGAGCTGGGAGCCTGGGGGCTGCGGGTGGCGGCAGGGCAGGAGCAGGAGAGGCCCCGACCATGGCTGTGTCAGCTGGAGCCACCTGCCTGCACCAGCTTGTTCTGTAAAGGGACATAACTCTGTCCTTTTTCTCTCTGCCACTCACGCCAGAGACTGCCGGCAGGGCTGTGGGGCGGGGGGCCAGCAGGTAGGAACAGACTGCAGACCACTCCTCACGCATCACTCACTCACCCATTCATTCATTCATCCAGAAGAGGTTTATCACGCACTTACTATGCACCAGATGCCTTCCGGGGACGAGGGGGTTTGTGTTCGCGGTGCAGGTCCCCAGACTGGCATCCAGGTGAGTGAACCGCACCAGGCCCCCTGAAGTGAGAGCAGCTCTAGGAAACGCTGGATTCCGGACATTTAAATAGGTTTTTGTTTGTTTTTCCTGCAGGACTTCCCAGAGCCTCAAATGTGTTGACGTGCGTCAAGCCCCTAAGACATGTGGCCCTGAGCAGGTCACCAGGCTCTTGGCCTCTGCTGACTCCTCTTTACAGTGAGACAATTGTTCCAGCAGCCTGCTGGGTCAGAGAGGTGGTGCAAGGACTCAGTGCCACACAGCATCTATACCGTCTGTCACAGGGGCACGTGGAGTGGATGCTCACCCGCAGTTGTGGACGCTCCGGCCCCTCTTCGCCTTCCTGGGCTCCTCCGCTCCGTGGAGAGAACCCTGTGCAGGTGTTTGGGATGACCAGGGTGGGTCACTCTGCAGCTGCTGGGTCCCTGGACCCTCCACTGGTCGGCGGGTCTAGGCTGACAGCTGAGGCCAGACCTCTCGTGGGTCCGGCCGAGCCCCGACCCTCCTGGTGCTGTCCGGCCGCAGTCTGCCTGCCCCACACCCCCTCGCTCCTGCCCAAGGACAGCCAGCTGCAGGCTACACCCTTCTGATCCGCCTTATTTTTGTCTTCATCTGCTTGGCCCATTTATTTAGAAAAAATGATATAGAGCTTAAAACACGCTGTCAGGAGTATAGCCCCAGGCCACTGTCTGCAGTGAATTTCACAGAACATATTTCCCTTGACCGCAAACACAGCTGAAGCACTTTGCCCAGAGCCCACTGGACCTGAGCAGCTGCCCCCACAGGCAAGCTGAGGACCCGCTGAGGGAGGCCCCCCCGGGAAGGAGACAACCACAGGGCTCAGAATCGTCCTGTCCATCCCCCTGGGGGTCCAGCAGGGCAGAGCAGGGGGTCAGAGGGGAGAGGACTGAAGGCTGACCTGGATTCACTAGGTACTTCTGGATTCTGTTTCTTCAGTTTTTTTCTTTGTTTAATGAAAGAGCCTGGGGAAAGGGTAGGCGATGTCCCCAGAGAGGCTCTTCCTTGGCAAAGAGCAGGCCTAAGACTTAGCAGTGCTGAGTTTCCTTCATATTTAATTTATAAATAAGACCCTTGGATCTTATTTGAGGTGGCTTGTGTATAACAATGGCCTAGACGAATTTTAACTACTTTTTCTCAGTGGCATGGAAAAGCATTAGCACACAAGATAGTCCCGCCTTATATATCGAAAGGAAATGAAATCAGGATCTCAGAGACCTGCACCCTGTGGTGCTTGCAGCATTCTGCACAACAGCTGAGACATGCAAACATGAGCGCCCAGGCGGATCAAGGGGTGGAGAAATGGTGCTCATGTATGCAGACGATGGGGTGATATTCAGGCCAGAGAAAGAAGGGAATTGTGCTGCTTGTAACGACCAGTCTGGGGCCTGAGGACATCATGCTAAGTGATAAACCAGAGGAAGAGACTGATGAGCTCACTTGTATGTGGAGACTAAAAAAGCCAAACCGTAGTAGCAGCGGGTGGAATGGTGGCTACCATGGGCTGGTGTCGGGGGAGATGGGGAGATGCAAACGCCCGGTTAGATGGGGGTGAGGCCTAGGATGCATGTACAGCCGGGTGACTGGAGCTCGCAGTGAGGCATCACCTTCAACGTTCCCGCCACAGAAGAGGAATGGCCGTTACAGCAAGGGGATGCATGTGCAGTGACCTGTGTGGTGAGCACCGTGCAGCAGACGTGCGGATAAGCGTCACGGTGCGGCGGTCGCCCCAGCAGCCCTGCACATCCACCCCAGCACCCTAAAGCTGGGAAAGCCTGTCACAGATGTCCCACATGGACAGAGCAATGGGTAGTAGGGGACGAGGGCAGCTGTGTGCTCTGCTCACCTGCTCCATAAACCTGCCACCACCTCAGTGCATCAACTCCACGAAGAAGGGATGTAATTTGGAAGAGAAATGATGAACCCACACGCGAGGTGTTTGGAGCTTATAAATCGTGGCTGGCATCAAGGGTGGACAACAGGAGCTGGTCTGCAAGCTGGGGTTTTCCAGAGAAGCCCTGAGGGCTGCTAGCCGTCCCTGTAAGGTGATGGAGCCAGTGCTCCAGGGCCTGGGATCCCCTCTCCCCTTGTCACAGCGCAGAGGCCTGGCTGAGTGGCTGTCGGGCCTGAACTTCCCCTTGGTAAAGACCCCGCAGGGACATGCGCGGAGAGGCAGACACGCGGAGCCGGCGGGCCTGGTCCCCAAGGCCGCTCTACCGCGTCCTAGCTGGTGGCCCTGAGCCAAAGGGCCCTCATTTCTCTGTGCCTCCAATTCCTGGTGCTGCCAGCAGTGGGGGCGGCTGGGCTGCTGACGGTCCAGCCATCTCCGCGGGAGCAAGCTGGCCTGGCGACGGCATTCACCGTGAGTGCAGGGTCGCAGCCAGGGTGTCCTCACTGGATGCGGGAGTGGCAACTTGGCCCCCGGAAGTGGCTGGAGGACAGGCCAGCAGTGTGAACCTGGTACTGAGTCAGCCCACTGTGGACGCTGTGGCTTATTCCTTCTGGACATCGAGACGGACAGGGCAGCAGGTGCCCGCGGGTCAGAGCAAGTAGTTCTCTTCCACTTGGGAGTAAAGCAAAGCCCCGTTGAAAGGGTGGAGCCCCACGCATGCCCGCAGCCAGGAGGGTGCGGCTTCCTGTCCGGTTACAGAGCACCTGCACCCGCCTGGGACACACCGCAGATTCGGCTAGAGCCACCATTGCTGCCCGGGGCCCTCCCGTGGCTGAGCGCGCAGCTCCCGCTGCACACGGACATCTCCCTCCCGCAGCCCCTGGGCCCTTCCAGTAGGTGTCCAGAAGAAAGGGACCCCGCCCGCCTACTCCCACCTGGGCATCTGTCACTCAAGAGCTGGCTAGGGCCCAGGGTGTCACAGACGTGCAAGCCCTTGCCTGTCCTTTGCCATCCCCGGCTCTATTTCCTCTGCTCCCCTGAATCTCGAGTCCCAAGCTGGCAAGGCTGCCTCTGGAGATGTGAGAGAAGACCCGAGCTGCCCCACCCTCTCCCCATCCTGGTGCTCTGGGCCTTCTGAGCAGCAAGCCCCAGACAGAGGGCTGAGCACCCCAGGCCGTCAGCTGCCTTGAGAAGCCCCAGGGCCAAGTGTCTGCCCTCTGGGCAGCTGGGAGTCCAGTCTGGGGACTCATCCTAGAAGGTCTGTCCCCCCTTCACTTCCCCGGCATCCTCTCCTACCACTCCCTCCAACTCACCCACTGGCATCAGCCACACCACCCTCCTCCCCCTCCACTTGGGTGGCTCGCTCTCCGAGGATGCCCTCCCTCCAAAACCACAGTTCCCTGGTCCTCTCCAGGTTCTGTCTCAAAGTCACTGTCTCCAGAGGCGTTCCCCACCACTCTTTGAAACTGCAGTCCCATGGAAGTGAAGGTCTAAACAGTTCACTTCCATCCCCTTCCCAAATGTTTCTCGAACACCCACTGCACACTGGTCCCGGTGTCAGCCCCGGGGTATAAGCAGAAAACTGGATCTGGGCAGCGCCACGGAGCCAGCCTCACTCGAGGCAAATTACTCCAGGGCAACCTCATAAGGCACGTCTGACCACCTTGTTTGCACGAGTGGGAAACTGAGGCTCAGAGGTGTGAGTCAGCATGCCCAAGGCCACCCGGACGCTGAGTGGCGTCGGTCCCACATGCCGGCCAAGAAAGGCCTGCGGCCAGGGCAGGAGGAGGCCCGTGAGCATTCCTTAGGAAACAAGGCCGAGTGGGTGATTTATCCCGGAGCAGCGCCTCGGGAGGTACAGGCCAGACACAGCCAGGCAGGCAGTGATGCTTTCCCAGCAGACGACAAGCGCATTTGGATCAAAGGTGCCCAGACAGTTATAAGTTGTGTTTATGTGTTACTGTTTAATCCATTTAAACATGGGCAGGCGGGGTGCTGGACTCAAAGACTAGGAATGAAATCCAAAATGAGACGTGCTCCGGGCAGAACCGGCCGACCCCGCACCCACTGGGGTGGGTTACAGACAAGGGGCCGGCCAGCCGGCGGGCCTCAGACATGGCTTTTTCATGGACACAGGGAGGGTCTGATCAGATGATAAGCTCCCTGGCGACCCACAGGCTTGACGTGCTCTGGTTCCACTTTGAACCAGCTGGGCGATAACCGCCCACAGGGGTTGAGGGGTGACTTTGCACCCCGCAGCTCCACCCTGGTCACCACCCCTCTGTAAAGATGAGGCGGCTCACACACAGAGAGGCTAATGACTTTCCCAAGGTCACACAGCAAGTAAATGAAGCCAAGGTGCAAACCCAGCATCCTGGGGTGGGGGCCGGGGGTGCTCCCTCAGCCATGACCACCAGGCTCCTCCGGGTCGGAGCAGGGGTGGCTGGAAATCTCATGAATTTCAGGCTGGTGGAAGGGGAAAAAAGGTGTGACAGTGAAGACCCAGGGGTGTGCTGTCTGGCAAGAAAAGGAAATAAAAGCTACAGTGATTGGAAAGAAGGAAGTAAAATCAACTTTACTCACAGTTAACCCTGCATATAGAGAATGCTAAGGTATGTGCACACGCACACGCAATTAGAACTCATACACAGGTCACAAGACACACGATAAATACACAAAGATCAGTTGTGTGTCCACACTGTCAACAGACAATCTAAACTAAGAATATAATTCCACCCACAACAGCATCACAAACATAAAATGTTTAGGGATAAATTTAACAAAAATTTTCAAGACTTAGGGAGCAAAAATTGTTAAATTTTGCGGAAGAAAATCAAAGAATTTCTAAATAAATGGAGAGACAGTCCATGTTCATGGACTGGGAAACTCGTTACTGTTAAAGTGGCAAGTCTCCCAAATTGATCTATAGATTTATGCAGTTCCTACTGAAATTCCAGCAGGCTTTCCGTTTTTTGACTTAAGTTGACAAGCAGATGCTGAAATTTTTATGAAGATGCAAAAATGAATAAATGTCATACAACACAACTCATTCGTGGTGATGGTTGAACTACTTGTCTTAGTAAAGTTACTAAAATCATTGCATCGCACATTTGAAAGGACTGAGTGTAATGATATGTAAAACATAGCTCTGTACAGTTGTTTTAAAATTTTCCCAGGGATGTCTCTGTTTATTAAAAAAGGAACTCCTGGTCTGCGTCCCACACCTCTGAGAGCAGCCAGGGAGGCTCTGCGTGACCTTTCCCTCAGGGTCAAAGCAAGGGAAGATGGGAAATGCAGGCGCTTCTCTCCAGTGTAGGGAGCGGCCTGACAGCAGCAGGGGTCAGAGACCCTTGAGGTTGGAAAGGCTGTTTTGATAGGCTTTGTTTCTATAATCCAGCACGTACACTGTGTGATGTTAAGCAAGACACTTACCCTCTCTGAACCACAATTGTTTCAGCTGTAAAATGGAAATAATTGACACGTTCATCTGCCATGCCACAGTTTGGACCCAGAGCTCCTGACTTCCAGTCTGGAGTTCCTTCTATTAAAGTTCTGCACCAACATCCCTTTAGTCATTTAAGATTCCCTGTATGTCTGGAGCCGCAGTAACCTGAGTTTGCTCAAGTGATTCATAAGATGGAAAGCGATGGAAGGCCTCTGCTCCGACTCCTGCCGGCCCACACGCCCGGGGGCTGCTCGGCTTCCCCCCCACAGGGCTCTGTCGACGTGCCCATACACTCCCCTCCGCCTCTCCACCTGCCATGACACCCATGGCCTTCCCGATCCCCACTGCCCCGCCACCCCCGGGGGCCTCCCCGCAGTCGAGCACCACAAACACGTCCACGGGACACTAGGTGGAAATGCGGTCAGCCTTTCCTCCCTGCCTCATCTGGAGAAAGGGTCACTGTGGCTTGTGTTTTTTACTTTACATGAGATTTCCAAGCTCCTGTGTGTTGGAATCACTGTGGGTGGTTCGGCGGAGACAGGCTGTGCACCGGCTAGCCGGAGGAGAAGCTGACCTCCTCCGCAGGCCAGAAGCAGCATTCCGCTTGGCAGGGACGGCACAGAGTTGAAGGTTTCCAGGAGGGAGAGAATGAGAGCGAGGAAAATCCCGGATGGCGCCAGGCCCCTTGGCAGGTGGGGGCAGGGAGCCGCACACAGGCTGGTCAACTGAGGCAGCCCCTGGCTCTGGGGTCCCTGGCAGAGAGCGCTCAGGAAGGCTGGCATTGGCTGATCCGATGTCAGTGTCCCCTCTCCGCATCCACCACACAGCCAATCAGGCTCCATCCATCCCTAGCATTTCATCCAGAGCGGGCAGGCCAGCAGCTCCCAGCCTGCGAAGCCTGAGAGCGGCTGAAATGAGCTTGCTTGGTTCCTTCAGTCCACAAACACCCACCGAGCACTTGGTGTGCACCAGGTGGCGTTCCTAGCATGGCGGATACAGCAGCAAGCGCAGTGACAGGAGTTCCTGCCTTTACGGAACTTATATTCCAGCTGAGAAAGACACTTTAAAGTAAGGTATCAGTGCAATGAACACCTGGAGTGTCAGGTGGCGGGTGATGGGGTCATGGGTGGGGCCAGGATGCGGAGCAGAGCTGCATGGTGACAGGGGAGGGTGCGGACCGACTCACAGACCTTCCACGTGAGGCCTTGGCTTTGCCGCTCTAAGAGGAGGGGGTGCTGTGAGCAACCCTATTTGACAGGTGCAGAAACGGGGATCCAGGGAGGTGACACAACACGCCCACAGGGACACCGATGGGGAATGGCAGGTGCAGGTGAGTCCTCCCCACCCCCTGGCTCCTTACGCCTGTTTGACACCCACACGCCCCCACCCCCCAGCCATGAGCACCCCAGAAAGGGGCCCTGGCGGACACAGAGAGGAAGCCGTGTGGCCTCGTGTCCCCCAGAGCTGCCATCTGAAGCAGTGACTTAGCATCTCTCAGGCGTACTGTGCCTACATGACACCATCTTTGACACCCCTTTTGAAACAAATGCTTTATTCTCCTGCCAGCGTCTTCACCCTTGACAGGAAGAAGCCCTTTGATGTGTGGATCACATTCCTGCGCTCGGCAGGACTTCAGCTGCCAGGGTGATGAGTGCCTGTCCTGACTCCACAGGAGATGGACATGCCTGTGACTAACAGCGTGTAAGACCCTGGGGTGGGGGTGGCCCAGCCCAGGCGGTGCCCACATGAGGGGCAGGCTCCTGGGCTCTGACGTGGAGGCAAGGCAGGCCCTTGCCTGCCAATAGGGACCCGCAGAGCCCACACCGGGAGGCGTCTGCCATCACTGCATCCTTCCCAGCAGCACCAGGAGGCCCCCGAGACTGGCCCTCCAGGCCAGACCCCAGACCCAGCACTGCAGGGGCCCCCGAGGCCAGACCCCAGACCCAGCACCAGGAGGCCCCTGGAGGGAATGAATGCTCCAGCTGGATGGGGAGAGCCACCTTCCAGCCCCGGATCCTGGGGTAAACAGGTCCACAGAGCAGGGTGGGGTCACCCATGTACCCAGGGAGCTAGAGCAGCAGGAGATGAGGCACCCTGGCAAGATGGAGGGCCCTGCGCCATCCGCCAGCACTGTGAACGCCTCCACTGCACACCTCGCGATGGCCACGGGGGTCTCATGACACCCATGGGAGAGGCCACCATCGCCGGCAGCTGCTCGCAGGAGGCAGGTCCTTGGGAGTGGGGAGCCCACTTGGTGGCCTGGGGACCAGGGAAAGGCACTCCCTCCTGCATCCTGATCTGTGCGTGAGACACGGGATTGCCCAGCCCGGCCACGGTGGCCGAGTTTCCATGGACTCACTCCTTCTGTTTACCCACAAGCCTTACCTCTCGCAACAGCCCCACTGTGCTCTCTGGAAAGCCAAGGTCCAGAATCCACGGCACGGGGCTTTCGGCGTGGCCTGGCTCCTGCTTTGTCACTGTGTTCTCTTCTGGGGGCGCCAGCCTCCAGGGGGCACCTACCACCCAACAGACACCCTGAAACCGCCCGGGTGCAGGGTAACTCCGGGAACTGCCCCAACACACGAGACGGGAGCACTGGGGTGCTCAGCCCTGCCCATCATGAGGACCCACTCGTCAGCAGGCCCAGCAGGAAGCAGGTGGTACAGGCAGAGAGGGGTGATCGAGGTCAGGCACCAGAAAACCACGGCCCCAGGACTGTTTTGAGCAGCCTGGGAGTCAAACATGGTTTTTCCATTTTTAAAGTATTGTAAAAAGTCTAAACAAGAACAGGGGACCATATGTGTGTGGCTCACAGAACCTAAAATATTTACCATCTGGCCATTCGAGAATAGCATTCAGGGACTCCAGTAGAAGGTCCAATAAACAGAGGGGAAGGAGAGGTTGCCATGGTTACTGGGACTCAAACGGTGGGTGAGCAGGTGGGGCCCTGCCTGTGACAAGCTGTGTGGCCTTTGGTGAGGAATGAGGCCAGTGTACAGTCCCCCAGACAGGAGGGCAGCTGAGGGGGAAGCACCCTGGCCCCTATCCCCTCACCCCCTGACTCAGGCTAGGCCCCCCAAGAAGCAGAGGCCAGGGCGCCACTGCCGAGTCCACACAGGCTGGCCTCCCGGGACTGAGGGACTGCCCTGCAGAGCTGGACCTTCATCCCGATCCAGCCTGGGAACCAAGCCTTGGGGGAGCGGATTTGCACGTCCCAGCAGGGATGGGTTACCCCACTCCATCCAGCCCCAACCCCAAGCCCAGAAGTCCACGTGGGCCCAGCCGAGGCACCAGCAAGCCCTGAACTGACTTTGCCACTGACCCTGGAGGTGGTCCAGCTCACACCCCTGCTTGGATCCCACACTCACTGAGAACCCTCTGAGTATAATTCCACCTTTCATGTCATTTTGTCATAGGGAACTAGTGTGTTGGCCACCCTGACACTAACCTTCAGCCCCCAGCACTGCGGGGACTCATTATGAAGGAGTCTCTCAGTCTGGGGAGGGCATATTGACCAGCTAACACCAACATCAACCCTGCCTCAGCCCCCTTCTCCCCACAAACCGGGACTCTGGCAGCCTGGTTTGTACGTTAGTCTCTTGTGAGTTGGGTTAATGTGAGTCAGGCTTCCAGAGTCTAAGCACATCTGGGGCCCAGACCAGATCACCTTTCTGGACCTACACCAAGGGTGTGGTGACCTCAGCCAGGCCCTGCTCTTGGAGGGCTGGGCAGGGGGGTATCTTTCTCTGGGGGTTCCACAGTCAAGCCTCCCCAGGAGGGATGAGTTCACAATGTTGTTGTCCCAGATTTCCCTGGGAGGGCTGAGAGTTGCATTTGCATCTGTTGCTGCAAGGGATCTGGAATCAGAAAGTCAGCTATTTTAGAGAAACTTCACTCATTGCCACTTTCAAATGCAAACAGAAGCTAAGACTGCTGGAAAATCAGAAACACAAAGAACGTGGCTACCATCCTTTCACAGGACTCCTGGGCCTCAGAAGGGAAGGGTCGCTATGAATGCTGTGGACCAGACACCAGCGCAGGCAACCATGAGGTCTGCAGAGACCCCTGACCTGAACATAGCGCCAGCTGCTGGCACGTGGACCGCAGGGCTGCAGGGCTCAGGGCACTGACCCCCACTCCACCCCAGCCCCTCGTTCCCAGAACAGCTGAAGCAGGGCAGCCGGGAGGCTAAAAGGAAATAGCATTTGGAAGCCACTGAGCTCAGAGGCTCCTGGTGAACTATGAGGAACAGATGGGGGGCGGTAGTCAGCACCAGGAAGTGGGGCCCCACCACTCATGACGGAATTTGTCAAAGTCACCATTAATGGGACAGGAGCCACCGTGGAATCACATGGCACACTAGGGTAAGGAGACACTCATTTCCCAGGAGAACCAAGTCCACCACCTCCTCCTGAGGAGACCGGGGCAGGGCCCAGGGGGCTCCGGTGAGAGCCCTGCTCAGACCACAGCTGGCAGATTCAGTGCCAGGAGTTCAGGGCCGGAGGGGACCCACGTGCAGGGAAATGGGGGCCTCCACCTCCAGGGGTACATCCTGGGGTACCCCAAACTGCAGCAGGTAGTGCCATGGGTGGCCCGCACTGCATCCTGCTCCCCAGCACTCCTGGCCTTGGCTGCCCCCTCCCAAGCTGACCTGGCTCAGCCACGCAGCTCACTTTGTCCACGGCAGCATGTGATGGAGAGAGAGGCCCCCTGGGAGAGGTGCTGAGACAGACACCAGGAGGAGGGACCAGCCAGTATGCATGAAGAGGCACCAGGGAGCTCCCACAGCAGGCGGCCCACACGGAACCCCAGGACACTGTGAGCAGAACCACAGAATCACAACAGAAGAATCATTGTGTAAAGCACCCAGGTTGGGGGCGGCTTGTGGGAGAGCTGGGGAACTGAGCGAGCACCTATGCCTGTACGGAGGAGGGCTCTGCCTCTGTGGTTCATCTCCGTCTGCACCAAAATTTAGAACCAAGTTAGAGGCGCCAACTGCCCCTTCCAGCGAGCCCCTTGGGAAGGAAGGCCAGAGGCAGGAGGACACATTCTAACTGCCTTCTGGACATGTAGCCACAAAGAGTCAACACCATCATTCAAGCGTTATTTGTTGTGCCGCTTGGGTCCCAAGCCCCTGCCTTCACCTCCTGTTTTCTATGTCTTCCCTCCCCGGCAGAGCTCTGACTGAGCTGCCCAGCCCCTGAGCTGTGACGTGAGGACCCGGCAGGGCTGTTAGTGACCCACTGCCGGTGGCACCTGGGCTCTTCGGGAATGGCTGCGTAGTGGTCCTGTTCGGCACAGCCCTTTCTTCCAAGAAGGCTTGCCCAGAGGCGGGGCACTCTGTGGACGGAGTGGGTCCCTGGCGGGTCTAAAACCTGGGAGAAGGCTCCCCCGTTAGGAGGTGACAGTGGTACTTCACTGAGGGTCTGCTGTGTGCCAGGCACTGTGCCAGGACATTAACGTGCAGAATGGCATTTTTAGACATCTCTGCCCACAGAGGATCTTTAGGGCAGGGAAACTGTTGTGCATGACACTTCACGGCGGACCCATGACATCATGCACTTGTCCACACCCACGGAACATACGCGGGCGAGTGCACACACCCATGCTGTCGCATCACCTGTCACACATGTGCCACACAAATGCCAGTGGTGCATGTAGAGGATGCTGGGTGGAGACAGGGGAGCTCCACACCCCCTGCCCAATTGTTTGTACACCCAAAACTTCTCTGAAAAAGAAGTCTGTTAGTTTAAAGGGAGGGCGAGCAAGCTCCACTGGGAAGTGTCGAGGCTCTGAAGGCTCACCCCACCCCCCACTGGGTCACGGTGAGATGGCGGTGAGGACCGGCGGTGACGGGGGCAGCGCTGGGGGTGAAGTCTGCATTTCAGAGGACTGGGCCGGAGCAGCAAGGACAGGGGTGGGGCCCGCCTCCCTAGCCTTCCCTGTAGCTGTCACCATGTTTCATCCACGTGCTCATGGGCTGCCACTTGGGGTGAGTCATTCTTGCAAATAAAATAAATATCAGCAAGTTTACACACTAGCATACCATGTTCAGACCCTCTGAGTGGTGTTCCAAGAACTAACAATTTATGGAACCAAAGGAAGTCCTGAAACTGGCGATTTTGACACGGGATTCTGGGCAGCGCTGTTAGCGTTTCTAGATCTAGACGCAGCACTACTTCCGGCCTGTGGCTTCCACTCCAGGGACCTGACCAACAGCGGAAACGCGAACCCGAGAAGCCACGAGGATGACTGCAGAGTGACTCCAGGTGAAACGGAAACAGACCTTGAATCTACATGAGTGAAGGCCGGTCTCAGCAGCGACACCTTGATCAGGCCAGCAGACAAACCTCCTCCCTCACTAGGGAATCCGCCCTCGCGAAGCAGCACCCCACCCCGGGTGCCAGCACCGGGGCTCTCCTGGCAGTCCAGCCAACATGCAGGCAAAACAGGAGAGCCCTTCCTCCATCCGGATTATCTGCCAGGAAACAAACATCAGGGCCCCCATCAACGGCCCTTCATGGGTTGTGTGTTTTAAATTTTCATCATAAAAATTAATGAGTTTTAATGACTAAATATTTGTGGTACTTGGATTTTTTCATGATTTTTACTTAACATTGTGTTAATGTGTCTTTAATAGTTCCTATTATTGAACATCTGAATCAGGTACAAAATAATGTGGAATGCTATCAATTGTTGAATTATGTAATATTGTCTATTGACTTAAAATAATAAACCATGCCTTTATCATTTTATCATTATATTTTTAATGTTCGAAAACTGAAACTTTTCATAGAATCTCATTGCAGGAAAACGATTTACGACTTACTATTCAGGTCTCTCATTCTTATTTAAATCACATACAGTGTTGTGGATAATGTAGAACAATGTGTGATCTCACAAACGCTTGTGAGTCCCTACGAGGCCGGGTATGGTGTCCCCAAGCCCCCTAGACTTGACACTGCCGACCCGGATTGAGTAGTGGGAGGCAGTCTGGCCAGAGAATTGGCTAGGATGAGGACACAGGACAAGGGGTTTGTGAGGCCTGGAGGGGACACACTGGCCAGCGGCCGAGCTCCTTGGCATCTGTCTGCGTGAATGCTCAAAGTGTTGAGAGTAACCAGGACAGGCTAGCATATGGGCTGGAAAGAACCTCATGATCCCCCCCCATCTTGCCCAGACTGCAAGTCCACAAGGCCAGTCATGCCATCAGAGGCCATGCCACGTGCTCCCCTCCAGCGGCTGAGGGTGGGGACATGGTCTGGCTGGATCACTGGAGCCATGCAGGTGGGCAGCCCCAACAGACAGGGGCACCCCCCCCCCGCCCACCTCCACCGCATGCAGGCTACAGTGGGCCAAGGGATGGGGCCCAGCTCTCTGCACCCCGGTCCCATTTGGCCCCAGTGGGAGCAGCTCCCCAGCCTCCCCAGCAGGGCCTCTGAGTAGGCTGGACGGGAGGCCCTGCACAAACACGCGGTATTTTTCTTTGAGGCTTATGAGTGCTTATCCATGTCATAAATTGTCGCCTGCTTCCACTGAGGGATTCCAGGCCTGTGTTTCCAGGGAGGTCTGGATCCTCCCAGGCCCAGGGAAGTGAGGGCCCCCCCCCCAGCTTGTGGGGGGCGGGGAGTCACTCCCACGCAGGGGCCCGGGGAGCACAGGCTCAGCCACACTCAAGCCTGCTTGGCTGTCACTGGGCACCTCCTGTCTCGGAACTGGGCCGGAGGTTCCCAGTGGACCAGGGACACAGTGCAGAGAGGAAGAGAGGCACCTAAAGCGTGGCCATCTTTGGGACACACTGAAGTATTTACAGATGGCATGACAGGGTGTCTGGGCTTTGCTTCAAAATGAACCCAGAAGGGAAGTGGCAGGGCATGTGTGAGGTGCAGGACTGGCCACGGGGCCGAGGCCGGGTGACAAACAGGCTCATTATCCTCACATGTCCACTTCTGAGTAGGAACTGCCCGAAACTGTGGCGCCGGATGGTGGCATCCTGACGGGCCCACAGAGAGCGCGGAGAGCACAGGGGCGCAGCCAGAAGGCGGGGCTTGGGGCCCAGCTCCACCGTCTGCAAGCACCCCGACCACTGTCCCACAGTTTCCTCGTCTGTATGGTGTGGGTTGTGGCCCGTGTCAGAGCCGTGGGAATAAGTGTCGTCTGGGGGACCCTGGTGGGAGCTCTGGGCTGGCACTCAGCACGCCTCATTTCCTGGGTGTGGGCATGAGGGTCAGAGTGGGGGGCAAGCCAGTACCACAGCCTGCATCCGTGGGGCCCCAAAGCCCTCTGCACCCAGTGTGGGGGCAACAGGTGCAGCGGGGCAGGGATCCTGGTCGGCTTGAATGGACGCAGCCGGCTGCCAGCGCCTCGGATGGCTCTGGTTGCCCACCCCAGGGAAAGGCTTCCTCCTCGAGGTGCCTGCCCCTTGGCCTCCCAAGGGGGTCCAAGTGTGGCCAGGCTCTGGTGCCCATAGCACCAGCAGGGGGTGGCTTACGGTGGAGCTAGCTTGTGTCACTTGGCCTGTGCTCTGCTGTCCAGCCACGTCCAGCGACCCCTGCTGTTCCTCTGGGTACTAATTTACACACCACCTCCTCCAGGAAGCTCTCCCCAGCCTCCACAAACAGGCGGCTCCTCAGAAAGTTGGACCCATGGGGTCAGCACAGGACCCCACAATTCCATTTCTGGGTATAGACCCACAGGACATGAAAACAGGTTCTCAGGCAAAAATCTGTACACAAATGTTCACAGCAGCATTATTCATAATAACCAAACAGAGAGAAACAACCCAGATGTCCATCAGTGAGTGAATGGATACGCAAATTGGGTACATCAGCCATAAAAAAGAACAAAGTCCTGATGACCCTTGAAAACACGAGCTGAGTGAGAGAAGCCAGTCACAAGAGGCTCTGCGTACGTGAAACGTCCGGGACCAGCAACCCCCAGAGACTCAAAGGAGATGTGTGGCGGGTGGAGGGGGTGGGCAGCAACTGCTCGTGGAAATGGGGTCTCCTTCGGGGGCAACGAAAAGGTCCTGGAACTGCATAGCGGTGGTGCTTGCACTAAAGCACTAAATGGCCACTGAATTCGTCACTTTAAAATGGTTCAGTTTATGTTACGTGAATTTAACCTCAACTTTCTAAAAAAGGCAGAATGGAGCCCGGGACAACTCAAAGCCCTGGAAAGTCAATTATTCCATTCCTGGCGTTATATAAGCACAGGCTGGCCATAGGAGGGGAGGTGGCGGGAGGCAGCTGCGCTGGCCGGGACGCGGGGCGCGGCTTGAAACACTCAGGGTTTAAAGTGACAGGAAGCCTGAGCAGGGTCATAGATCAGTGCCTTCTGACCAGGTGGCCTGTACTGAGCAGGAAGGTGTACTGATGTCCTCAGCAGGTCCAAGTCCCCACAGCCAGCCTGCAGTGCGAGGCCTCCGACGTGACACTGGCTTCAAACTCAAAGTCATTCAATACAAAAATTAGGTTTCAACATTTTCATGAGAACTGAGCTGGAACCAGCATTAAACGCGGGCCAGAGGATTTTGGTAGCTGCAAGGAAAACACACACAGACAAATGCGGCTGAAGCGGTCTGGGGCGTTTCCTCCCCTGGGGTCGCTGACGGAGCTGCACATGGCAGCAGGTGCCTGCCCCGCTCACACCAGCTCCTTTGCTGCTGAGCTCCGTGGGTTTGGGGGGGCAGCAGGTGGAGGCTGGACCCCAGTATTTCTGGGTCCTGGTCTGCTAGAGGCAGGCTCATACGGCTCACAGAAGAAGCCCCAGCGTCTCTTTCCAGCAGCTCTCAGGTGGAAGGCCGGGACTGGGCCTTGGAAGGGTCCTGCCCATGAGCACAAGCAGTCGTTTTCTGGCCGCAGTTGCCCATCTGCATGGTGGAGTGTCCATGCCTCTCGTCCGGCCATCCTGAGAGTCAGAAGACCTGCGCTCTGGTGCCTCTGCCTGGATGGCCTCCTTCTCTTTGCCCATGGGCCACCCCACCGTCCCTCATCCTTGAACCTGCATCTCTCAGGGCCGCCTCACCTGACCCCTACCCTGGGCGAAGCCCTGTGTTATATATACCCCTCCCCTGTGTTCCCGGGCCATCCACCTAATGCCACCTGGAATTATTTATATATGGGCCCACCTGGATCATCCCCCAACTCAAGATCCTGAGCTTAATCACATCGGCAAAGTCCCCTTGGGTCTCCAAGGACCCAAACGCATAAACAGGCCTGCACACAAAACACGAGTCTTATTGGTGGCCTCCCGAACCTCATCCCAGGCTCACTGACTCTTAGTTAGGAGCAATTCTCACCAACTCCGTTACTTTGTCGGTGACTAGGCTAGAATATCAGATTAGAAAGGAAAAAGGAAAGGGCCTTAGTCACTGAGGATACCAGCGGCTCCTAACAACCCAATGTCTATAACAAAAAGGCAACTGGCAAAGATAAAGACGTGAGGGTGGCAGGCAGGGGACATTCCACTCAGACACAAAGGTCCTGTCCACCGTCGTGGTCCCTGAGGGCACTGTGGAGGCAGCGACGGGCGCGCGGTGTGACAGTCCTTATGCCCCTTCTGTGAAGTATAACCCGACAGCTCACCCCTCCTCTGATCTGGGAGGCCCTGTGGCCACAGGGTCACTGCACCTCCACCCCCAGCTCCTGAGCCCTTCTGAGTGGGGCGGGGCAGCCAGCAGGCCATCCCACTTCACCCCACAGCCTCCCCTGTTATATGGATAACGGACCTGAGACAGACACAGGGGCACCGCGTCTCCAAAGTCACAAAAACAGCCACAGAGAAGCGAGGGCTCCCTGGCTCCAAAGCGCATGGTCCCCCAGTGTTTCTTTCTGCTTTGCCACTTGACCAGGATAGGAAGGCTCCGGCCACGGGTGGCTCACCCTTTCCTGAGGGGTGTCGCTCTATTATTATTTTGTCTGGGGGACGTGGGGAGGAGGCAGCCGAGATTTGAATTGTCCCAAGTACCCGTGTTAAAAAGAAAAAAAAAGATGAGTTGCCAAGGGTCGAAACTCCGTAACTATGTTTGAATCTACAAGTTCATAATGATTTATCTAAAAGCTAATTGATTACAGTTTAAGAATGAGAGACTCCATGTACCATGTTGAGAACTGGATAAATAGAGAGGACGACTTGCTCACCTTCTTTCCTCTGCAAACTGCCCCACTAGGTAACCAGATTATGGGTGAGAGGAAGCTTCCTGAATAAACGTATCCCAGCTGATAAATGAAAACAAAACAATAGAACTGGAACATCGCTGCCTTAGAGCCCCCAGTGAATCAACGGAAAGGCATGAAGCACCAGCAGCCGCTAACATCAAAACAGTGGACACGGGAAAGAAAACAAAACAGCGCTCTCTTCAGCAGGCAGGGGAGAGGCACATTCTGGAAACACACAATGTGGCTTCAGTCCCAACGCATACGTGTATGTGTGAAAACATACCTGGACAGGTGTAAACAATATGCTGATACTTGCAGATGAATTAATTTCTCTCATGCCTAGGAAGCCAAACTTTTAAATAGCCAAAAAGGAAATAAAAACCCTACATTAATCTGAAAATCTCTTATTTTCATAATAGTCCCATCGTGTCTGAATTGCAAAGTTGCATTTAATACATGTATTCATTGCCGGGGCTATTCCATCGTTCTTTATACCTATTTTTGGTTTTGATCCTTGAGGCAACTAATATTCATTTTCAGGAAACAAATCTATGAATATTGTACCAGCTTGTTTTTGCTAAATGCAGAGTGAGTACGTGCAGGCTCCATGTTTCCAAGCGGCGAAGGACACGCTCCACATCATTCACCCTGGACTCCTGACATCTGTGGGTCCGCAGGAGAATTAATTCTTCAGGAAAGGCCCTGCCCTAATTAGATTTCACTTGGCTTATTAGTAAATCTCATTCACTGACTTAATAAGAAACAAAAGTCATGTGATAAAAGAGTCATGAGCAATAAAATGCTAACTAAATTTATACAGCAGAGGGCTTGAAATTTTCCCTCCATATCAGCAAAATTGAAACCCACAGTGGAACAGGCCTTGCTATAAATGGCTTCAGACCTGGGCATGGGGACCTATTTATATTCAGGATGTAGCTTATTCCAGAGAACGCACACACAATTTAGGAATTCAGAGTGCTAGACATGTGTCCACATCTGGGCTGATTGGGGGTGGTAATAAAAAGCTGAGATTTATTGCGTCCTTCCTGTGTGCCGAGCTGTTCTAAGAGCTTTAATCGCACTAACTTGTTTAACTTCGTGAGGCAAGGTAGTAGCCCCACCTTACAGATGCAAAACCGAGGCTCTGGAGGTAAAGGATCTTAGCCAAGGTTGCTCAGAAAAGAACTGTAGTGATGCAGCCCAACCTCCAGCCAAGAGGGCTGGTCTCCAGCTCGCCCACTACTCACATTGCATAAAAATTGACAGAAAGCATTTTTATACTTTTTTACTCAACTTAGTTTCTTGTATTATTATCGAATAATTCAAAGCCATGACTGTGCTGAAGTCTCCATGGATGGCTTGGGGACAAAGACCCTTCAGCCACATTGTTTGATTGGTTCAGTCATAGCATCTGAACTTCAATCAGCTTCAAAGGAGTGTCAGTCTTCAGGTTCCTCAAAGGGCAGTGCGGCTTTCAAACTCGAGGTCAGGTCGGAAGCCCACCCCCAGCAGGGCAGCTTCATGCGCAGGGCGGCCTCACCCGCCCGCCCCCACAGCCCTGCCATGTGGTGGGAAGGGACTGTGAGAATTGGGGTGCCTGTGGGTGGGTCCCAGGGACAGCTCCCCCATAACAGGCAGCCGGCTTGCAGAGCACTGCTCCCTCTCTACCGCCCCGGAGCTCTAGGAGGGCGGCACTGTTAGGGTCTCAGCCGTCCATGGGAAAGCCCAGGGGAAGGGCTCGCCCACATCCAGGAGGGACCTGGGAGAGCTGCCTTCACCCTGAACTCCTGACTTCAAACCCAACACTGCTTCCGCTGCAGGGCAGCCCCTCTGCCGTGCCTTTGAGCAGGAGCCCCCTGGGTATTTGAGTCCAGCCAGAGTGAGAGTGACTCTCTGGTTGTCTGCTGCAGTGTCCCAAGCCGTGAGGGACACCTGGACAGGCAACCACGCGGCCTCCCCACCCTGGGACACCTCTCCCTGGGGGCAGTGGCTGCTCCCCATTGCTGAGCCCCTGAGTACTGGCTCTCTACAGGAAATGATGCCCCAGAATGAGGTCCGTCCAACTTCCTGGCTGCAAGGTGGGTGTGGGACCCAAGCTGGGCCAATGGACTGTTTCCTCCTGGGCTCCTGTGCTGGAGTGGAAATCTTCCGGAGCCAGTGCGTGGCTGGGATCCCTGAGAACCCAGATTCTTGGTGCCAGCTGGCCCCCTCCTTCCCAGAGGGCCCTTTTCTCCTTCCTTTGAGTCTGTCAGTCCCTGGTATTCTCATAATCCCTTGTTCTTACTTTTTAATCCCGGTTGGAAAGTTAGTTGGGACTTCAAGTGTCAAGTGCCAGAGCCCCTCTCATACCAGCCCAGCCCAAAGGCATTTCCCTTAGTGGGAAAATCGACAGGGTGGGTCTGGGCTCAGTCATGCTTAAGTCCGGAGACCCAGCTGAAACTGGGTCTCCGGACTTAAGCCAAGCCCAGTTCTCCCAGGGTCAGGGTTCTGGGTCTCTCCATCTCTTGACCCTGGTGGTCTTGATTTTGCTCCCAAGTAAAAATGGTCCTCACCAGCACCAGCTCTTCCACACCCATAAAACATGGGTCCAGGAGAAGGAAGCACATCTCTCCCAGTAGCTGTAGGAAAGGCCTGGGAGAACTGGGCTTGGCTTGGGAGGGAGGGGCCCATGTCTGTCTGTATGTACGCCATTACCATGCAGGGGAGAGGGTGTGGAGAACTCGGAGTGGCCAGGCAAGGGTCACACGCAGCCCGTGGGCCAGGAAGCAGGGCCAGCCTTACCCGAGACACACAGATTGCTGTGGAAGAAAGTGCTGGCTCCAAAGAACATGAAGCCACAGATGCCCCCACCCCGCCAAGCCAAGCCTGCTGTAGTCACAACCATAGTCCCCACCTGAGCCCAGCTGCCTGGAATCTGCCAGGTGGCAGCGATTCTCAGATGAAGCGGCATCTGAGGCGGGAGGGAGCACTGGGGGTGCTTCCAGAAAAGCCTGTCCATGGGATTTGGTAATTTGCATGCAGGAAAGGACAGCCTTCCAGGCAAAATGAGGCATGCCTCCAGTCTCACTGGGGCTCTTGACATGGCCCACCTTCCCTGTCTGGAGGGCTTCCAGCAGGTGCATGGTAGCAGAGACAGTCCGAAAGGAAGCACGCGTCCAGGTCGTGGCCACTCCGGAGCATCCTGAAGGGTGGTGAGAGAACCCGGCAGAAACCAAGGATCCAAAACCCAGCCCTAAGCTGGAACCTTCCTAGGGAAGGACCGTGCTCCACATCCTTCACGCGGAAAGAAGGTGGCGTGAACTCCTGTGTGGGGCCGGGAGTGAGGACGTGCTGCAAGAAAGAAGCGCAGTCCACCCTCCCGCTGTCTCTCCCCCAGAACTCGGGCTGGTGGACCCTGGTGCTATCAGCCTCCCGAACATCCCTATCCGTGGGTGTTGTGCCTCCCTCCTCTCCAAACCGCATGCAGACATCCACCCCTCGGGATGGTTCAAGCGGAGCCCGGACAGCAAGGCTGGCCTCAGCACCCGGGAGTGGGCACGCTCGTCCGTGACCATCAGCAGGGCCTCTGGAGGATGAGCCCCGCTCCCCACAGCAGGGCCTGCTCATCAGGGTGACTGGCACGGCCCCTTCCCGTCCCTGTCCGTCCTCCTCACCCCCAGGGGAGCATGGGGGACCCTGTCTCAGGCTCTGTTTCTGGAAGCTGTGTGAAGGGGAGGATTTGTGCCTCTCTTGTGGCCTCCTGAATACCCCGTGCACTTAGCAGGTGCTCAATAAATTTTATTTGAATGATGAATGAATTACAATGCCTCAGACCCACCCTCTGAGAATCAACGATGAGACATGATTATCCAGTATGGACGGACCGACTGACGTGCCAGGGGACTTTCTAGAAAGAGAGAAAGAAAATGACCTGCCCAGGGGCACAAAGGCTGTACCTGCTGAGGAACACCTGTGGACATGTTCTCATGGAGCCGCTGCGAGCGGGCCTGGAGCACCGGGTGAGGGGGAGCAGCAGGGAAGGCAGGTGCTGCCTTTGTGAGGGCGATGCTCAGAGCAGTCTGGTCACAGCCGCCAGAGGGATGTGCTGGAAATGCAGGTGCCCGGCCCCACCTCCCAGAGATGCTGACTTGATGGGTCTAGGATGGGACCCAGACACCTGAATTTTTACCAAGTTCCTCTGCTGTTTCTAATGCACAACCAGAGGTGACGACCACAGGCACACAATGTGACCTTGCATCTTCCCCCCCCAAGTCCCAAGGAGGTCGTGCTTTCCTGCCTCCTTATATTGGTAGGGACTATTTCATTATTTCATTTGAGGAGAAAGCAATCCGATCACCAGGTTTGTGCCAGGCGGTGAGTGGTGAGGACACAGGATGTCTGTGGACGGCAAGGCACAGCTGCCTGGGGGCAGTGAGGTCGCGGGACCCTTCCTTGCGGCAACTGCACCTCGTCCCTCTCTGCAAGCCAGCGCCGTCTGCATCTCTGTCCACACAGCAAAGAGGGCTGTGCCCGGGACACAAGTGAGCACGTCTCCCAGCGAGGACACAAGCCCAGCCCTCACCCAGGAGGCCCTGGTGGTTCTGCTTGGGCCTGAGGGCCACGGGGAGCAGTCGTTGTGGTCAAGGGGTGGGCGTAACCCAGGCAAGACCCCTGGGGTCCACCCCCCCCACCCCTGCAGCTCACCTCAACTCAATCTCTTCCCGTCACAGTCTTGTGTCCTACCTGCACCCTACTTGTCACACATCCTGGATAACCTTCCCCTTTTCTAATAAACTCGCTTTTTAAACTTTAATGTTACTATTCTTGAGGCAGTCAAATCAGTGAGCTCATGGGTCTGAGTTGTTAGAAACGTGTTTCTAAGGCAAAACGACACGTTCGAGCGACATTGGAACCTGAGGCAAAAGGGAAAATCATCGGGATTCCGCCTTGACTTAAAATGTTGATATTTCGTTCAACATGCCTGCTTTTTGCAATTTGGTTTTTTCGGTGTTGCATTCAAGTATCATTTTTCTTAACGACTGTGCTTTTAGTGCCCCTCAAACTTCACACCCAAGGCAAGTGCCCTACTTGCCTCGCCCCAGCCCTCACCCTGCATCTCCCCTTAAGGTTTCAAATTCTCTCCTGCATGTCACCTAACCTGTCCCCAGTCCTGAACCCGGGAAGCACTCATTTCACCCGCCAAACATAGACTTGGATGAGCTTCTGTGCGTCGCTAGTCCAAAGCCCTTCCCTCCCAGCAAAGAGGCTGAGGCCCAGCGCTGCTGAGTGGTGGTCCAAGGCCCTGTGGTTGGATTGTGTGATGGCACACAGCGCCAGAGCCCAGGACTCCCCTCCACCCCACGTATCAGCCACTCGAAGAACCAGGAGGACAAAGAAAGTGAGAGCTGCAGCCTCAGCCTTCTGCTGGATTTGTTTTATTTCTGGATAAGCAAGTCAGCCGGGCCAAGGAATCATAAATTGCACTGGGAAGGAGCCTGGAACTCCTGCGCCAGGGCCAGGGCCGCCCCTGGGGAGCACGAGGCTGGCCAGGGGACATCACAGCCAGTGCCCCTTCCGCCTCCCTGCCTGCACAGGCATTTCTAGGCAGTGACATCACAGGGCACGGAGCAGAGACCACCCTTGAAAGGAAAACCAAGTCCCAGAAAGGGCAGGGGAGGTGGAGGGGGCTGGCTGCCCAGCCTGCCGGGTGAGCAGCCAGCTCCAGGCTTACACGCTCCCTGGTGGTGAAAGGGTGCAGCTCATCCGCGGTGCCAGGTGCCAGGTTGTCCAGGAAAGGCATCATCTCACTGAAGCCCCACAAGGTGCTATTCTATTCCCATTTTACACACCTGCAGACTGAGACTAGGAGAGGCCATGAATGTGATTGCCCGAAACCTCTCAGCCAATAAAAAGTGAGGTTGGGGTGCAAACCCAGACTGCAGGAATCCACACACCCCCCTGAGATGAGCGACAGGTCCAGATGAGGGAGCCCACTCTTTGCCCGCAGAAGCCCCAGCTCTCTGTGGCAGAAGACAAAGGCACGGTCCCCAAGCCCCGACTCCAAGAGTTCTAACACCCCCAAATCCCCCAGTCCTCCAAGGGGGTGGCCCCCTCCCCACCACAGACCTCCCTCCTCCCTTCCCTCTTGCTCCCCCACCTCCCACCCACCACCAGGCTCCCAGACCCCCTCCTTTCCCAGAGTCTCGCTTTTACCAGGTCATCTGAAATATCTGGGTGGCTGGGTCTATGCCCCAAGCTTTCACCCCTCATGCCAGGAAGAAGTTGGCCACCCAAGATAGTTCTGTCCACCCACATGTAAGATTCCTGCAGAATTGTGTGCGTTTTTGGGTGGGGCGAGGGGTCTTAAATACCCCTGATGAGACTGAGCTGGGCTGCCTGGAACCATTCTCCGATGGGGCTATCTACCCAGACGCTCCATCTCGCCACTTATCGATTAATTGCCAATGACAGGCCCACGTCACTGCTCAGCCAAGAGCAGCTCCACGTTGAGAACGCAGCCAGTACTCCTTTCCAGGAGGGGGGAGAAGCCTTCCTATGGTGAAGCCCATTTCCTGCTCAGACCAGGTGGAAAATATGCTGAACACAAAAGGTCAAACCTAGTTTAATTTTATACCCTTTTGTTAAGAATGTCCCCTTAAAAAAAAAAAAGAACTCCTGATTCTTTCCAACTTTTCAAAAATTAATTCATGTGGAAGAAAAAAAAGATTAGGATAAAATTTCAAATATTAAATTCAAATGCAGGATTAATGACTTTTATTTCTAAGCCCAAGAGATTGTCTGGAATTTAGGACATTTTTGGAGCAGTCGAGACCAGACATAACCAGATGTGGTTGTGTTCTGGACCAAGTCAGCACAAATTTCGTACCTTGAAAGTCTATATCCACGTCCTTCTTAACACAAACAGTTCCCCTTTCCAAAGCTTTCCATCCAAAATGAATTCAGAGCCATTGGTTTAAAAGCAAAGACTAAACACTTTTTAAATGTACGTGAAAGTAGCTGATGAATGTAAACCTTCAGGAAACACTCCCTGCTCACTCTAACCCCTTCTCCCCAGCTCCCTTTCCACCCCCTCACATACATGCGCACATTCACAGACAAGCACACATGCACAAAGGCCAGATGGACAGGGGAAAATGACTAATTCGAAAGAAGAAGAAATAGCCTTTCAGGACGATAGCCGTTCAGAGATCAGCCATGTATGATTTCTCCGGGGGTATTAAATACGGTGGTGACATGCATGGCAGGGTAGCTCAAGTTCTGTCAGACCCAAGGAGTCCTGAAAAATTTCACAAGGGCCCTAGATTAGTAGTGTTCCAGCCCAAAGTGGTTTGGATAACTGAGAATAAAGTCTGAATAGGATTCTAGATGATTCACCCCAGTCCATGGACGAGCCTTACAGAATAGTATCCCACCGCCCAACACCACTGGCAAAACATGGACATGGAACGGGGGGGAGGACCCGATGACACCAAATTAAAAGTATGTTCTGTGCGACATGAGCACACCTTGAAGACAAACTCCCCATTCACGTATGTTTGAAAAATACTCTGCACTCTGAGACAGGGGTCCTCAAACTATGGCCCATGGAACAAATCTGGCCCACTGCTTTGTACATAAAGTTTTATTGGAACAGGGCCACACTCACTCATTTCCGTACTGTCTGTGGCCGCTTTCAGGCTGCAACAGCAGAGAGGAGTGGTTATGATCCAGGCCACGGGGCCTGCAAAGCCTAAACTATCCACTAGCTGCTCCTTTGTGGATAAAATTTGCTGACTGCTGCTGTAAGACCGTCACAGATTCACGAGTCACAGGGCATTAAAGACCCAAGAAATCCTGCAGCAACCAGGTCTACTCCACTTTGCTTAGCATATTTTATAACCATATTTGATTTTTAAAATTTTCCCTCCGTGAGCTACATATCACTTCCACTCAGAGCATGTGCTCCACACATATTCTGGGAAATGGTGTATGTTTGCACATGTGGGGAAGGAGCCAGATTAAACCAACCGCAAAAGAAATGCTGCGTTTCTATGTCCAGTCACTCCTGATTGCGCACATAGTGGACACAAGAGCATCGCTGAAGTGGTACCTTAACCAGCCCTTGAGGTGCATTAACCGCACCATAACCACACAACCAAGTGAAGTGGTTCCGTCTGTTCAGAGGGAGGGAGAGAAATGGCTTGTTTTCAAATGATTTCTTTCCAATACAGACATCTCCTTATGGTTAAAAGAGGATAAGAAATAGATTCATGAAAAGAAGACAGCAGCTCCCCATGGAGAGCAGGAAGAAAGAGATTACAAATGTTAGGGGCTGACTCAGGTCCGCCCCAAAGCCACGTGTTGAAGTCCTAACTTCCAGGGCCTCAGCACCTGCCTTTGGCAATGGGGCACTTACAGAAGTAATGAAATTAAAATGAGTTCACGCAGGGTCCTAATCCAGTATGGCTGGTGTCCTTAGGAGAAGAGGGAACCTGGATACACACGTGCAGAGGGACACCCATGTGACGGCACAGGACAAGGTGGCTCCCTGGGCACCAGGGAGGGAGGCCTCGGAGCAAGCTAAGCTGCCGACACCTTGCTCTCAGACTTCCAGCTCCACAATCATGAGAAAATCCATGTCTATTGTTTAAGCCACCCTGACTTTGGCCCTTGGTTACAGCAGCCCAAGCTGGCTGATTGACACAGAGTCTGAGGCCTTTTAGCAGAGAGCTTATGACAATGCCTGATCTTTTACAGCTAAGGCTTAAGCACTCAGCCTACAGTTAGATCTGCATTTGAATCAACTGCTTAGTAGCCGCGTGAGTTTGGGCAAGCTGCTTACCTCTTGCTCAGGGGGCAAGCCTCCAGGATGTCAGAGGAAAGCTGCGGTGGTAGAACGGCAGGCACCGGGAATCAGCTTTCTGGGCAGGAGTCTGCCAGGCGCCCCCAGCCCAGACCACAGACCCTCTTCCTGCTCACAGAGTCAGCCCTGCCTTCAAGGCTTGAACCTTGGGTTTGAAGCCTGGATCCACCAGGTGCATCTCCTGAGTGGCTCTGAGCAGGTGAACCCACCACCCCTGAATGGGCGCAGGTGAGCTGGGATCTGGAAAGCACTTAGCACGGCCCCCAGCAGGGCGTGGGCCACAGAAGCTTCAGATGCACGAGCAGCAGGAAGAAACCCATAAGGGTCACCTAATGGCCTAACCAGAGCGTTGTTTATTATTTATCAATTTGCCTTTACTTGCTTTTGCTGAATCTAGAGGTGGCGGGCTCTGGGGTTCACCATCTCTTCAGCTGGCCCCAGGAAGCCCCTGGAGAGTCTGCGACTTTCCCGTCTGAGCACCAGTCTCCAGTAATATGACCCACAGAACAGCCTTGCCCCAGATCTTGCCTGAATGCCATGGACCCGGGAGGTGAGTGCCTGAAGGCACGGACTCTGCAGCAGGACTGACCACGTGAAATTCTAGCTCTGGACACTTACCATGAGTGACCTCGGGCAAGTCGCTTAACCCCGCTGAACCCCATTTCCTTGTCTGCAAAATGGCATGATGTAAGTCCCTACTTTACAGGGTTTTGTTAGGATTTAAACTCACTCTGTCCGAGGCTGTCGGACCAGGTAGAGAGTGAGTGTGACGTGGCGTTACTGCTATTACTCCACGGCGCTCAGGACAATATGCTCAGGTGACATATATACAGCACCTGGCACGGAGTGGGGGCTCCAGCAGTGAGAGCTGTGTCACATTTATCAGAAGCACAAGTGTCTCTGGCTCCTGAATTGATTTGATTTCTGCATGTGGACAGCACAAGTATGGATAGCAGGTCTGGGTACCATGACCATCTTATTTCACCATCACCCAGAGGGCAAAGGGCAGCCCTGCTTCTGGATGGACCAGTGAGGCCCAGCTGCCAACACCCACCATTGGGGCTATTTCCTGTCCGTGGTGCTGTGGGAGGGGCAGGCGTGTGCTCCTCACGCAGCTCTGCCGGCTGGGGTGGACCCCGCAGGCGCTCAGAGCAGAAGTGGACTTGGGCTCAGCCCGGCAGGACATTCCCGCAGGCGTGGCTGACAGCACAGCCCCAGAGCTGGAGGCCAGGGGGCTGAGGTGTGAAGCCAGGCGGAGGCGGGGAAGCCTGGGCCTGCCCGTTTGCTCCTCCACCTCAAAGTCCAAGCCCTTGCCATAGGTCTGCAAGCCCTGAGCCACAGGCCCTCAACCTACCATGACAGCCCAGGAAAAAATACAGCGAACGCAGTTTTCATCCCACTTCCTACCCCAACGGAACTTGACCTGGAGGCACTGTGGGCACCAGGGGATGGATTCAGCCCACTGAGAGTATGGGGACCCCCTCCGTGCCCCAGGCTCGCCCATGGGTTTGGGAGCCGTCCCTGCAGAGCCAGAGGCCACAGGCCCAAGCCTTCTTGGGGAAGGACAACAGGAGGGGGTGCACGGCAGGGCTGGGGGAGGCCCTCTGCCAGCAACGGCCCCACACGCCCTAGAAAACCACCATTGCAGTGACGTCACAGGCTCCCTGTTGCAACATGGAGCGTACGGGGCTGCCCCCTTGGAAGCCAGAGCAGGAAGTCAGCTGTTTCCAGTTACAAGGGGCGGTGACCCTTTGGCCAGTGCTTGGGGAGGATTCAAGGGGGGCCATCAAAACCAAGTCCCCTTCCCCATACCCAGGATTCACAGGCACAGCAGGTCCCCAGCATCAACCAGTAGACCTCCCGATGCCCGGCCCACGGGACCCTGGGTTGAATCACAGAGGTTCCTGGGACGGACGCTCATTTATCAACCATGGACCCCTTGGCATCTAGGCCACTTCCTGGGTCCTCCCTGGGATGTTAAAGGGACTCCAGCAGGTGTAAGGTGACGGGCCCAGCCCCAAAGGGACGCCACACGTAGTTCAGCGCTCTGCTGTAACCAACTGAAAATTCTTCACAATGTTCTGACAAGGGGCCCCATGTTCATCCTGCCTGGGGCCCTGGACACTGGCAGTGGGGGCAGCCCACTCCTGCCCTGCTGGTCCTGCCCATCGCTGACCCTTCCCAGACCTGCTCACCTTCCCCATGACCTCCTTTCAGCCAGGATCTCAAGAAATCCTCGTTTTGTTCCCTACTTTGCAGATGCGGGAACTAGGATCAGGGCTGGTAAGGGACGTCCCTAAGGCCACACCAAGAAGCAGACTCAAGGGCCAAACGCAAGCTTCCCGCTGCTGCCAGGGACTCGGTGGTGGAGGGAGGGATGGGCTCATTGGCCCAGAAGAGAAATTCCAGGTGAGGCCCCAGGAGAGCCTTCCTGGGGCAGGAGGCTAAGGTACAGAGGCGTCCTGCAGGATAGTGGGAGCCTGGCCTCCAAGCACTCAGGAAGCTACCGGCACAGGGGCGGCCGCTGCTCCCGTCTGTGCACCCCAGCGATGGTGTGAGCCCCTCCTTCGGAAGGAACACACCCTGATCCCATCCTGTCCATCGCGGATAGCATCAGAAACATAACCAAGAACCCCTGAGAAATGGGTCTCACGAGAAGTGGGGGCCATAAGCAGAGGCTAAAGCTTTCAGGAGGGCCAGGCCAGAGGAGCTCCGAGGCAGTCAGAGCCACAGCCAGCAGGTGCCTGGTGCCGGCTTCCCACTTACCTTTCCACAGTGGCAAGCAGCAGACATCCCAACGGAAACTGGCCCCTACCGAAAGAAACTGTCCCCAGGATAGGCCAGTGTTCAGGAAGAGACGCTGACGGAGGGGCTCCACGGTGTCCCCCAGGACTCGGTCTGCCCTTCTTTGACTGCACGCACGGTGCCAGCCCCTGCTCACCAGCAGCAAGGTGGCTGCACGGCTCCAGGCCTCCAAGCCAGACTCCATGAGGATGTCCAGGCGAAGCACAGAGACCCTTCCCCCATGGAGGGAAGAAACCTTTTCTAGAAGCCCCCCATCTCCTCTGGGATCTGAGAGCCTGAACAGTCTCCCAGGGCAGGAGAAACCTCAGCTGGGGTCCCCGGGTGCAGCTTCCCCAGGCAGCCGCTGGCAGGACAGCCAGTAAGATGGGGAGATGCGAGAAGAGTATCTCCCTCGGCTGTGCGCTTCTGTGGGGGCACACCCCTGCACAGATGGGGACTCAGGCAAGAGGATCGTGACCATGCAGTCACCTCCAGGCCCTGGCCCTGCCATTTGCTGGCTGTGTGGCCATAGATTGGTCCTCACACCACTCACTGGCTTCCCGTGGCTCTTGGGTGAATGTATCCAAGTCTGTTTGATGACCTAAGGCTCTCAGACAGCAGTATTCCCACAGAACTGAAGCTGTGCTAGGATGAATTAAGTAAAAAAGCAACTTAAGAAGACGTTAATAGCTTACGTTATCTCCAGGAGTCCCAGGGCACAGCAGGATGGGAGGCTGAATGGCCAGGAGTAATTCTCGCCATTGCCTCTGGCACCACCTCACATGTGCCCTGTTACAGGGTGGCATCAGCATCCTCAGCGGGCGCAGGGCACCAGTGACTGAGACGTGTGTAGCACTTGTTTATTTCACGTAAAGGGATGAGTTCTGCTCTCTAAAATCACCAGATTCTTTCTCCAAGTTGTTTGGTCCACCCAAGTGGGTCTGACTGTTCACCCCCATGTCTAAGAACTGCACGGCCGCCGGGAGGGGATGAATGGGGAGCGGAAGCCCATCTCCCCTTTGTGGACACTCACACATCACATGCACCAGGCCTGCTCACAGACTGGGAGCTTAAAACACAGACATTTATTGCCTCACAGACCTGGCAGCTGAAGCCCAGGGCCAGGGTGTGGGCAGGGCTGGTCCCTTCTGAGCGGACGGACAGCCATCTTCTCCCTGGGTCCTTGTGTGTGTCCATGTCCTGATCTCCTCTTCTAAGGACACCAGCCACAGTGGATCATGGCCGCCCCTGTGACCTCATTTTAACTTATTCCCTCTGGAGAGGCCCTACCTCTAAGTACAGTCATGTTCTATGGTCCTAGGGTTCAGGGCTCCAACAGTGAAGTTTGGGGGGACACAGCTCAGCCCACGGCAATCAGGAGATGCAGACAGTCTGTTTTGTGTATTACTGAGACTCTAGACTTACACACTCGCCATGTCCCCTAAAGCCCACACACAAGGTGGTCGGTTTTCATTTAGTCGCTGAGCTCCTGACAGCCTTAACGGTGGGTTCCTGGTGGGGGTTTCCCCCAGCTCTGCCAGCCCCTCACCCTGCCGGCCCTGCGAGGGTTAATCTGAAGGTCTCCGGAGTTGGGGGATTTACTGCCCCCGACCTTTATCATCCCCCTCTGATGCGGAGGGCTCACATTTCCCACTTAATTACTTGTCCGGCAATCAGAAGAGATAGCCGGTTCTGTGTTGAGTTGACTGCAGCTGTGAACTGTTTATTTACTTTTCCTCAGCCCGGGAATGGCTGTAATTTAAAGGTTCAGATCTCAGCTACCCTGCCTGGCGCAAACCCCGCTTAAATACTTCCATATTGCTGGGGTGGAATGCCGCTGGAGGCTGCCCCCTCCCCAGGCAGAGGGTGCTGGGAAAGCAGGTGTTCCTGGTTATCAGGCTGCCCACCGATTCCTGCCAGCCCTGCAGCCCTCCCCAGGAGCTCGGCGGACACACTGGAGCCAGGATAGGGGTGAGGGCCACAGTACGCTGGGACAGGACTGCTGAAGGCACCCCCACCACAAACGTCCCTGCCGCAGTGCAATCCATGGCTCTCTAATTCCTTTGCCAAATGGTGTAATTACCACTTAAGTTGTCAAATGGCATCCAGATGGTCTTACCTTTCACACCAGCGGTTTAATAAGCTTTTAGGCGTGACCTTTGCAGCCTGTCCCCCACCTGCACAGCCCCCCAGTTTGTGAAATCCGAGCCCACAATTAGGGCTGATAATGAGCGCCCAGGTGACCAGCCTTGAACCTTGCGAGCTCTCTTCAAGGGGTGCCCAGCGACTCACCCCATGCCACTGACAAATGGCAGGCATCACACCACAAATGGCGGGGGCCCCTGTGCACAGGGCCCCGGAGGCCTGCCTGGGGAGATCCCAGAGACCCTGAGAGACCCCAGTGTGCACTGGGGAGCCAGGCCACTCCACAGGGTCAGCAGGCTGCCTCAGGAGGCAAATTCTGGCAAGCCAGAGGTGCAAACCCAACCACGCCTCTGAAACTTCTCTTCAGGGGTTGGCAGCCCACCCGTGGGGATCTGTTTCCGGGAACTGCCGCCCCACCAGCACCCCAAAGCAGGCACCCCAGCATGGGAACAGCTACCACAAAGCTGCATGTGGATATCGAGTCAGACTCTGAATGCACTAAATCTTCAGCAGCAGCCAGGGAAGCTGGGGTCCGGGGGTGAGCCTGCCCTGCCGCAGTCACAGCTCACCCAGTAAGCACATGTTACCAGTGTGTACAGCTATGATTCCATTTGCAGAAACAAATAATAAATTAAAATGTTGATATGCATGTGTGATAACATGTCATATATATTGAACAAAGTTGATGGGTTTGCACAAGGATTTGGAAAATGACAAATCTTCCAAGAACATCCCCATGAGCTGATATTCTCAAAGAGAATGGATGGATACAGAGAGAACACATCAGAAGGCTTCTGGTGATGGGCTGGAACAGAGAGCCGTGGAGGAGGGAAAGGACACTGGAGCTCCTGGCCAGGGAGAGAAGCATCCAGGGAGAATCCGGTCCCTGATCTCTGCCAGGCTGTGCATGGAGCTGACCACAGCTGAGAACTGAGGGATGCTAGAGTCGAGGGGGAGGCTGGCAGAATGACTTGGTTCTAACTCCCTCATCACAGAGGACTCTTTTCAGGGCGTCAGTATTCCCTCTTGCCAACCCTCACAGGGGTCCTGGGTTTTAATGGTCTCGCCTCATACTATCACTGAGAACCTGTTCTTAAGATTGTGCTGCCATTCTCACTAAGGTGTAAATGACTGACATTTAGGAAAAGGAGATTCCATTACACGTTATCACCTTAAAGTCAACTTGCATTTCAAACAAAGAGACCACAAGAAGAGCCAAGATCAACATGATTCATGGAAAGAAAAAAAAACATCATTTTGCTAAAATAATGGGAGGGTTGAGTGGCTTTTTAAAATACCTCTGCATACAGTATGGAATGCAAAGCAAAAATGACAGGGCATTCCAATGCAGAGATGCCACACAGCTTATCCACGCTCCTGGGAAAGGGAGCCTCCTCTGTTAGAATTTCTGTGACGGCAAATCTTAAGGAACAAGGCCTTAAACTTTGCACATGGTTCATTCCAGTGGTTACAGCATCCAACAGGTGATGTACCTCAGCAGGAGCTGAGGGTTCCTGGTGACGATTCTAGGACTCGGAAGCCACTTGTGGCAGGTGCTCACACAAGCTGACCTGTTGTAGGACCCTCCCGGCCAAGCGCTCACTAGCAGGGGGACCCTGACGGACCCTCGTGGGGGTCTGCCGACCACGGACCTCTTCCGGGGCCACAGCTACCAGCTGCAGCCCTTGACGCCGGCTCAGCTCATGCCTCTGAGCCCCAGAATCAGCACCTTTCTGGCTTGAAACATCTGCCTGCCTCGTCCACTTGGAGCTTGTCACTAAGGGTGGCTGCCCTCTGCATCCCTACCCCGCCATCTCCTGCACCTCGGCTGTGTCCCACTGCCAACCTCACTGGCTTGCACAACTCAATGCCCTTGAGGGCTAGGCCATCTGAATCACCCCTCTGCCCCCATGCCCAGGCAGGCACATGGCCCACGGTGCATGCCACCATAGTTCATCCTCCCCAGGCTGTGTGCACATACATGAATCTCACTAGTTTCATTCCTCAGACCCACGTCTGAGATCAGGGGCCCTGTTTATCCCTAAGTTAAAACGACAGGCATTTGTCACCCCCAGAAGGACACGGACAACGAAGTGACCTGCTTGCCATCTTGCTCAGCAAAACCAGAGTAGAGGTCAGGCTGGTGATGGCTGACCGTGGGGCTTTGGAGGAGGAGGTCGGCGGGGACAGGGGGCAGAGATGCAGCTGAGAAGGGCTCGTGACTTCTTGAGCCCTGTGGAGTGCCAGGCACCTCCCAAGTGCTCCCCATGTCCAGCCCTGCAGCCGCCTGGGAGGTGGGCAGTACCACCGTACCCACTTTACAGGCCAGGCAACTGAGGATAGAGACCAGCACTGTGACAAGGTCGCACAATGGTAAAACTGGGAAACGGAACACAACAGTCTGATGCCCATAATACCCCTGACCCCACTGCGGGGGGAAGGGTGGGGAAGGGGTTGGCTTGGCTTCTGAGACCCTCAGTCAGTCTCCTTCTGAGTGGGTGTGTGGCCATTTCCAGAGGTTTGCCCTGGACTCTAACAGGAGCACCTGTGATGGGCCTGGCACGGTTTTCTCTGCTGTGACCTTCCCTCACGTGTGTCCTGTCCCTCCATTACCTTGTCGATCCTGAGAAGGGTCAGCCCCTTTCTGGCATGAATGCCTCAGCCCTAAGAATCCTAGGATCACTCAGTGTTTCCCAATTCGGGGATCCTGGACCCAGGGGACAACAAACACGTTGAGTCCTTGTATGACTATCGATATTTGTGAATTCCTGTGCAAACAGTGCTGGTACCTAAGTGAGACTTCAGAGGGCACTCCGACAGTCAAGGCCTCTGGTTTATGACTCCACCCCTATCAGCTCCATGCGGTCTGTCTGGCGTTGACCAGGAATGCTGTCAGGAAGGGGCTGTCTTGGAATGTCACTATGGGCAGTAAGAACTGAGAACTGACCCTTTCTCCCAACAACTCCATAAGAGGGAGAACACCAGCCCCAGCCAGCAGAAGAGGAGACTGAGGTTCTGAGAGACTCTAAGACAACGCGGAGCAACCATGAGGGGTGGCCGTGAAGTGACCCCACAGCCTCGCCAAGCTGCCAGGCCAGCATCTCCCCAGCATGCCGGGTCAGAAGAATGCCCCAGGCCTGGCGTAAAGTATGGATGTGCGCCCCACGCAGCTCCTAGTGAGTCTGACCCTGAAACCCCCGGCTGAGAATCTGCGCTTTTAAAGATCCCCGGCTGGAGGTGACGCTGAGAACCGTGTCCCATGCTCCATTGCAGAAGTAGGTTAATTTCCTGTTTCCATCCACTCGGGGCAGGATAAGAACACCTTTCAGAAGTGACTGACGGGGTGGGGAAGGTGGAAGCCTGCACAGCGCCCCCGGGGGCCAAGCGGAGCCGTGCATCCCCCGTGGCCCCCTCCCTGGCAGGGAACCGCGGCGGCCTCTGCGCAAAGAATGGGCGGAAACGGCCCACGGGCAGGAATTCACCCCTGCCATTCCACACTGCTGGCCCTGGGCCGCGCCTGCGGAGGGGCGGAGGGCCCGGAACAGCTGAGAAGGCCAGGGACGCGGGGCCGGCCGTGGCGCGAGGGGCCTGGCAAACAACACACAGCCCCCCCAGGGCTGGGCCCTAGCCTCCCAGCAATCGCCTGCCGAAATCTGCAAGCTCATCACAGCGCCTGGAAACCTCGGTGGGGACACAACACAGGACGCATCCTGCTCGACAGAGATAAGAGAATTCCCAGGTTCTCACCTCCCCCGGGGACAACGGAGCTGGCGGGAGCCTGGGGGAACGTGGGAAAGATGCCCGCCAGGCAAACTCTGTGCAGGAAAGCTCAGGAGCCCTTCACCGGCGTGGGTGGCACCTGGAGACGGGGGGTCTCATGCTGAGCTGGGACCCTGGCCACCCAATGCTCATCCCTGAAACCGCCCTCAGGCTGACTTGCACGCCCACCCTACCTCTCACTGGTTGTGGGGCCCCAGGCAATTGTATGACTTCACCTCTCTGCACCTCAGTTTCCCCACCTCCAAAGTGGAGCTGCAGGTGGAAACTATCTCTGCGTTCCTCCGTGTTTTGCTCATGTGCATGGAATGCCAGCTGGCATGCACATAGGACCGACCGGGTCCTCAGCACTGTGCTGTGCTACCCCACCAGCCTCACAGCCGGCCCTGGGCTGGGCGTTTCCAGACTCCATCAGGCGCAGTGTGAACACCTCTGTCCCCGTGGAGAGCAACACCATGGAGCTCCACAGAGCTTGTAGCCAGAGGCCATGCACAACCACAGCCATGCAGGGCTCACTCTCAAGCTGGATGGAAGAGCCGCAACTCAGCTGGCACCAGCTCCATTCTTACGCATGCGGCCATGCCATTGACCCAGTGAATCCAAATGCTGAGTGTTCGAGTTGCTTGCGTGCATCAAATGACAATGACCGCAGAGTAAGGCAGGACCCTTCTGTGCACCTCCACTCGGTAGTCCTCACAGTGGCCCTAGGAGGGAGGTGGTGTTAGCCCCACCTCCCAGGTGAGGAAACTGAGATTCAGAGAGGTTAAGTCACCTGCCCGGTGACACCCAGCAGTGTGATGCACAGCAGTCCCTGCACCGTACACGGCCCCACTGCTTGGGAGCTCTGCCTCTGTCTTCCTTTCCCCTTGAGGGCAGGGGTTTCATCTTATCCTTGTCTGTGTCCCCACAGGATGCCAGCAGCCAATCAATGGAGGGTTTGAAACCTGGCCTGACTCAGATTTTGTTTCCCAGACTGTTTTGAGCATGTGGTGCCCAGAATGGGCTGCAGGAGGCGCTGTGCTATGTGAGGCATGTGGGGGCCAGGGGCTGCCTTAGTGGGTCCTTGGGAGCTCCTGCCTCTACTAGGGACCCACAATGCCAAGATTTTTTCTTTAACTCTGGGTTAGCTGAGTGAGTTCCGGCAGAGCCAGTGTGTTTTGGGGGAAATCAACACTGAAGACCTCAGCTAGGAATACAGAACCATGCACAGCTTTCCAGGCAGAGTACACTGGGCGTCCATGTACTAACAGCCCCTAGTGAGGCTGCCCCATTCAGTATGCGCACAACTCCTTCAATTAGGACAGAATGGCCCACAAACAGTGGCGGTGGGGGAGCCACACCCTTGCCATATTGATGCCAAAGTAGTGCCTGCATCCCCAGACCCACCCACAGCCACACTTAGCTCGCCAGACCCTGTCCTGGATGGGCCTTGTGCTTTATACCCTGGGCGCCCATCTGGAAGCGGGGACACTGGGTGCTTCGCACACATTCTATCTAGTTCTCAAGTCTAAAAGGTGCCAGAGCCCAGGGAAGCCCATTCCAGAGCCAGAGCCTCTCCCACAAGGCCAGGGTCAGATTTTGAAGTTCCCTTTTAGAACTCAAGAGTTCCTGTCAACTACATTCTACTGGAAAGCCGTTAAGACATGCTCTGGAAGCCACCACCCCTACCCCCTGGTGCCCTGTCCATGAAGTCTCGCTGAAGTAAATTCAGGAGCTTGGCAAGTGCCACGGCAGGTACCATCAATGCACTTTGTAGTGTCATTCCCACCGACCTTTCCTTTGCCACCCGCAGCTTAGAGGAAGCCTACAGTGTACCTCACCAGCTCCTTTGCAGCTAGACACAGCCACGTGACCCAGTTCTGACTCATGAGATGTATCCGGGGTGCTGGGATATTGTGGGACCCCTTTGGCTTTCCCAATTAAAAGGCACAGACCCAGCCGGTGCAGTCGGAAACCTTCTCCCTTCCTCCATCGAATGCAGGTGTGATGTCCGGAGGTGCAACAGCCTCAGTGGACTGTGACAGGACAGATAACGGCCGTGTGGTGGACAGACTGATGGCTCCCAAGAAATATCCATATCCTGACCCACAGAACCTGCGAAAATGGGAGGTTACGTGGCAAAGGGGCACTGAGGCCACAGGTGGAGCTAAGGTTGCTAATCAGTTGACCTTATTCTGGGGAGGTTTTCCTGGATTACAGATGGGCCCCATGCAGTCCCAAGAGGCCTAGAAAGTGGAAGAAATAAAAGGAAACCGAGTGGCAGCACGAGAAGGGTAGAAAGATGCTATGCCCACCATCAGGGTGATGGGGCCGCCGCAAGCCCAGGAATGCTGGCCCCACTAGAAGCTGGGAAAGGCACGGAAATGGATTCACGCTACAGCTTCCAGAAGAAATCAACCCTTCTGACCCCTTGAGTTTGGCCCAGGGGCCCTGCCGGGCTTCCGACTCCGGGACTCCAAGAGAACCAAATGTGGGCTCATCTGGGAGAGTGACCACAGAGCACCGGTACAAGCTATCTGAGATGCTGCTTGCCGTGAGCAGATGCCAGCAGTGCGACCCCCAGGCACCCTCTCATGTGACAGAAACACGGGGTTTAAGCCACTTCAAGGGGGGTACTTGCGACACACCCAACACTTTCCTGATCGGCATCCATGTCCTCCGGGTAAGCTTTTATTTCAAAGCTCTTTATGTGAGAGACAAATGGCATCACCAACTAAAAACAAGAGCTGAACAGTACCCCCACTGAGGGTACCCTGAGATCTCAAGATGAATTTTGGAAGGTCTGGGACCTTTTCCCAGAAGGGAGAGCATAGAAGACTTGAGTTTCTTGAGCAGTTCTCTTAAAACGTTTTCCTCCTTATAATGTGCCTTTCAACACTCTCAAAAGGGAAAAGCGTTGTTAATTAAGTGTTTACTGAACCATAAATTGCCCCGAAGACCCAAAAGCCAGTTGCGACAGACAGAAGCGCTCCCTCGCCTGGGCGTCATGGCGGGACCTGGGGCCACAGGCGCGCTCCTTGAACTGGGCGCACTGCTCTCCGATCTCCGCGGTTGCACAGGGCGGCTCCCCCGCGCGCCGCCCTTATGGCAGGCTGTCCGCCAGTGACACGAGCTCCTAGGCGCGCAGCCTGTCTCAGGAGGACCACTTGGCCGGGCTGCGATCTCTGAGCCATGTTTGCCGTCCTGTATCCCTCATGTCACACCTGGGTGTCCAAGGGTGGGCTTTCATCACATGCCTGGTTGCCTCTGTTTATTCGCAGCACACGAGGGACTCGTGAGTCAGGAGGCGCGGCCGTGCCCTGTGCAGGCGGTGCCCCAGGGCCCCCCAACTCTGCGGAGGGCTGCTTGGCGCAGGGGCAGGCTGAGCAGGGGGCCGGCATTGGATCCTGGCTGCTCCACACGTGGTCGGACGCCCGCTCTGCTTGAGGGAGGTGATCCAGCGAAGGGTTTAGCCCAGGGCCTGGCAGGTGACCAGGCTCCATGGATTAACTGTCAAAATGCTTTTCTTTGTAGCACTCACAGCAGCTTGGTGGAAAAGGCCTGGGAACCCTCCCACATCCCAGGCCAGGGAGCCAGGCCGAGAGGGGCCCCTGACAGCCTGCCGGGTGCCCCCGGGGGGGCTCAGTGCAGCACCATCGCCTTTCCTTTTGCACGACAGGCCTGTGAGGGCCTCGTGCCGCCCACTGTCCAGGCAAGGAAGCCACAACCTGGGGGAGCCCAAGCGCGTTGCCCACCACTCTCAGACGTGTGGAGGCGGGTGTGAGCGCGGGCTGCTGCGGCACGACCTTCCCTGGCCCCTCGCGGTGGGCAAGGCCAGGTGCAGGACTCAGCCAGAAGCAGAGAGAATTCCCTCCCCAGGCCGGGCCCTGCACTCAGGGAACCGACGGGAGGAAAATCCCGGGTCAACTGGGAGCCCACGAGAGGCGTGGGGACAGCAGGAGGAGGGAGGCAGAGGGCGCCCCAAGGCCCGACAGGGCAGCACCTCCCGGGCTGTGAGTGAGGAGGCGAGGCGCCCTGTCCCTGGCACACGCGCCTCCCGGGACAGCCTCCCCGCAGCGTCACACCGCCCCTCGCCAGCCCAGGCTGCAGCTGGGGCCCCAGGGAGCTTCGCGGTCTGAACCGCACTCTGGTGCTGCCCACCCGGGACTTCGGGCAAGCCCCCAACCTTTCTGTGCGTCCATTTCCTTCTCTGTGAAATGATAGTCACGAAAGAAGCCGCCTACTTTTTGGGAAGGCATGGCCAAAAATATCGACCCTTTATTTTCCCAACTGGTAGAAACACATTTTATTTTTAGTGAGGCTATTCAGTGAAAATATTCAGAATGCTTAGAGATGAACGTCTCATTAGAAGGCTTTTTGTAAAGAAAAATGCCTCCTTCTTCAAATCAAGAGTGTCACGTTAACAGTCAGATGTGACCCAGGCGGGTCTCTCGGCCCTCTGCTGGTTGCCTAGCCACATCTGCTCCCCACCCCATTCCTCCTTGTTGACAGGATTCCGGTTTTATTTGGTTTGGCAATGTACCCGACTGAAAAATATGCAGCTTCCCAGACTCCTTTGCAGCAGAGTGGTCAGGTGACATGGGCCGGCCAAGGAAACAGAGGTGAACCTCCCGAGGAGGGCCCTTCCAGAAGCACAAGACAGTGCATCCTCTCCGTAGCTTTGTCCTTCCTGGAAGGGGATGTGAGTCCAGCCATGTGGTGCCCGCCTCCTGCCCTGCCTGGACTGCCCAGCACCTGTTATCTCACCCTGCAGCTGAATGTGAGGAGCTGCCACCAGCCCCATCTTCCAGGCATGAACACAAAAGAGGAAAGACAGGCAGTCTCCATGGAAACAGCTCCACCCAGCCCAAGGCTCCACCCCCTTCATGCTTATCTAAGATAACTGACAGCAAGGCCATCCAATTGCAGTGTTCTCTGTCATTTTTAGAGCACTGAAAGGCAGGCTGCCTCTCTTCACTAAAACAAATATTTTATTTGTTTATTTACTTATTTATTTCCTTGGTGAAACCAGCTCCAGGTTGTCCAAGGCATAAATACGACTCCCAGATGGCAGAGCCCCTCCAGATGCTGTTTCTGATGGAGGTCCTTTGGGAAAGGACCTCAGAAATGGGGAGGGACACACCTTGCCGGCTTCGTCCCGGAGAGTGGCACTGAGGCGAAAGCAGGCACCTGCCTGACCTCGGGGATCTGGCCTCGCTAGGGGTCTCCTACCACACTCCCCGGCTGTCCACTCCTCCCCCCCAGGGGCCTGGAATGCCTGTGCCCTGTCCCCACACCGGGCTGACCCCTCACACCTCCGTGCGAATGCCTGTCCCTGCCCGCTCCCCATCAGCTCACACCTGACCTCCCCTGTGCACTGTGGGCTGCCAGGCAGAGGTCACAGCTGCAAAGGAGAGCCGCCAAACGCCTGGCCCAGGGCAGGGGCGCCTAGGCCCTGCTGCCCACTGAATAAGTGAGTGAGTGCCACAGCTTCCCAGGGGGCTTCTGTAGGCGAGGCTTCATCTTGCCACATTGATGGTTTTCCTACCACAATGCCATGTCCTACCCCCTGCGCCCGGGGTGGGGGGGAGTGCAGGGTGAGAGTGCATCACTGGGGCCCAAGTGCGACTGACCCTCACGCTGCACGGTGGGAGAGACGGCCAACCCCAGGGGACCCAGAGGTCAGTGAAGAACACGCTCTTGCAGGGAACAAGGAGGGAGAAGGGAAATACTCAGAGAATTACCCTTCAGTCTTCACTGCACATAAGTGGTTGTGAAGAAAAGGGGAGATTCACTAGTTGGAGGAGAGGCAAACAGCGTTCTAGTGAGAAGGGAAGCATGTGCAGGGCCCAGAGGCATGAGCGAGTATGGAGTCTGAGGGTGGCAAGTCGTCGACATGGCCGGAGCCCTGGGGACAGAGATGGGGAGGCAAAGGCTAGATGGGGGCTGCTACTGGCTTTTGTAACACAGGATTCACGGTTCCGCTTATAATGATGATAACGTTTATCGACTGTTACCTATGTCCCAACTGCTTTGCACACAGCATCCTAATCCTTGCAGCCCCCTATAGGGAAGGTCCTATTGCTATCCACCTTCTACAGAGGACAAAACGGAGGCGGAGTGAAACACCAGGCCTTCCCGGGACCCTGCTGGGAAACGGTACAGCCAAAGCCCCAGTTGAGGTCTCGAGGCTGCTTTGCACCGTGAGCCGGGGACTCTGGGAAGGCTGCTCATCTGCGAGGACATGTCAGGCAGCCCTTACCACACTCAGGCTGCACAACAAGAGCACAGGGCCTAGTGGCACACAAGGACAGCACACACGCCCTGCATCGGGGGTGGCCTGCTAGGTGTCCCTGCTGACATTGGCCGGGCTGACTTACACGACTGTGAGCTCCACTGGGCTGGATGGCGAGACTCGGCTCGGCGTGTCCCCTGTCCTCCTCAGGCTGGCAGAGGCCCCTCTCGTGGTGATGGCAGAGGCACAAGATCACTGGTGGAAACAGCAGGTGCATCTCCAAGCTTCTGCTTGCATGATGCCTGCTAGCATCCCATGGACCACAGCAAGTCAGGGGGTGAAAGCCAGACTTCAGGGACAAGGAACCTACTGCCTCTTGGGAGGAGCTACAGAGTCCCTGACAGAGGGCCTGGCCTCAGGGTGGGTGAACGCCCGAAGCTAGTCATGCATCCCACCTGCTGCAGGTGAGGAGCTCCTGGGCGGGGCCCGCAGGAGGCACCAGAGTGGGAGAGAAGGGGCCTGGCTGAGCCTGGCTCCTGCCCTGGGCGTAGGGAGAGTGGCTTGTCCAGGTCAAAGCACAAGTCAGCAGGAGAGTGGGATCCTTGCCTGAACCATCTGTCCAACACCCCTATCCTGCGGTGTGAGCCTGGGTGGACCACTCGATCCGACCAAGAAAAACAGACACTTCACTAAGTATTTAAAACAGAGGAAACTTGATATTCAGACTCGTCGCTCTGGCAATGGAAAAGCTCAGAAGCCGACCAGTGGAGCCCAGGGATGAGCCTCGTGCAGAAGCGGAGAGCGCCTCTGCAGGCAGAGAGGAGCCAGTGTTGCCCGGGACTTGTCTATGCAGGAGCCACCACTGGGGAGTGGGGAGAGGGGAGGGGACCCTGGCTTCTCCCTCCTCCAGCTCACCCGCCTGTCTCACCTCTCCCTGGCCAGACCCACCCAGAAGCGGGGTGACCTGAGAGACAGCAAAATGCAGCCTCTCAGCCCCGTGCAACAGAGTAGCCGAGAGGGGACTCAGGGTCTGCGCCACAGGGCGGCTGCCTCCTCGGGCAGGCTGCTCCAGGGGCCAGGCCAGGGCATGCAGAGCCGCAGGTCTGATTCAGGTGGGGAGGACATGGGGCTGAGACTCTACATTTCTAACAGGCTGCTGGGCGATGCCCACGCTGCTGGCCCGTGGGCCACTCTTCTGAGGCAAGGCTCTAGTGTGGGAGTGCCCCAAGGATACAGGAATGCTTCATGGAGACGCTTAGTGGGTGTCTGTTTAGTATTATATGGGTCCAACTCTCCTTTCTCTGAACGTTTGAGGTAGGAACGGAAGAGAAAACTAACGCCCAGCAAGTCCCCGAGACTTACCCAGGGTGGCCCAACCTCGCAGGGGAACGATAGCCCCTCTGCCTGCCTATCTCCAGGCTCCCCGAACTGGCCCAGAGATGGCTGTGATGTGATTCCTCACCCCAAACACTCCGTGAGCCCAGCCTTTTCATTCACGACCTGAAAAAGAGAAATTACTAGTTCCACTTATGTAGGAGGAAACCCAGGCTCAGAAAATGTAAGGAATTCACCCAAGGTCACCAGCACACGAGGCAGAGCCCTGTCCGAACCCCAACTGCCCTGCTCTGCAGCCTTTGCTCCAAGCGCATACCCCACCGCGTCTCCAATTCGCCCGTTCATCTCCTCACTCAGCACAGCAAAGCACTATGAGGCCCAGGTTAAGAATTTGAGTTCTGTGACCCACTGGCCTGGATTCAAGTCCCCATTTCCCCCAGCCAAACAAGTGCCTCGGTGGGAATTCCACTCAACCTCCCACAGTGTCCACAGGGGACTCAGTTTCCTCAACATCAAATGGGGATGACAATCCCCTCCCTGTGGACCTGCTGGGTTCCATCCAGTCACCGCCTGCAACACCTGGCATGCCGCAAAATCCATATAAACATCGACCCTTGTTGTGAGCACGCAGCTCCCATGATGCTTAGGTTCTAGGCAGAGGAGACAGCCTGCGACTCAAAACACAAAGAAATCTGTTAAATGACTGAGCGTCCAAGATTAGGGTTCCCAGAAAGTGGGGTGCTGTGGGACATCAGGGAGACCAGCTGTCACGTGACAGCAGCATGGCGTTGTCTGGCCCTTGCCCAGGCTGCGGCCGTGGCCCCAACTGCCAGCACCATGGGACCGGGTGGCCTTGAGCGCCTGACCCGTGAACCCGTGACGGCTCCCGCCATGGGAATGCGCTCTGCCTCCTTCACCAAGCAAGCCTCGGCTGCGGCCTGGAAACCCACCTGGGCCCCCAGACCGCTCCTGAGGAAGACCAGAATGACCCGTTCAGAGGTGGGGATGGCAAGGCTCCAAAAACGGCCTCAAATGCTTGTTTCTCCAAACTTCTCAGAAGACTCTGGGCAAGAACATTTCTGAGAGACAGGCAGGGATTTGAGTTTCTGGCTCTTGTTTGCACAAAGGATCCCAGCCTTCTTTCTCCTGACATGCAGCTTAAACACGTTAGCTGACCCTTAAATGGAATCCCCCCAGTTCCCTGTCTCCTTCCAAGAGAATTTCACGGGGGTGTGGGAGGCGGTGAAGCACATTGTGTCTTTATCCCCCACTGACGGCACTGTTTAGGGTTGACGACCGGATGCTGAATGTGTCTTCTGGTTTTGTTTGGGTGTATTTTTCTCTTTTCTTTTACCTTTTAACTAAAACACAACACAAAATAAGCACCCTGATTGCATTCAGCTGTTAGGAGGGACGTACGTATGCCTCCCCACCTTCACTGGAAGAGATCAAATGGGACTTTCTCAAAAAACAAGAAGTGGAAAGTTTACAAATACAAGACTCAGAATCTGCAGCGGGGCGCCACCACTCCCAGCCAGAGATGTGTGAGTCCCACGTGCTTGCGGGCGACACAGGGCCCCCCTGTATTTCTGTAAACCTGTATGCAAAGGCGGTACCCGGTCCACATCCTCCCCTCTCACCAAAGAAAACCAAACTAGCCCAGAAGAAGTGATAATGTTTGCATCAGTTGAGGTCCACTCAGCCTGGTTGGCAAACTGAAACATAAAAATACTTCAGGCTGAAATTGGTCACAGGCTGGCTGAACTCATTTTCTTACAAAATCTTGCCCCAAACAAGTTTCTTCACATACATGAAGTCTGAAAGTACTTTTCCTTGCTGGGTTTTCTGAAACCTGAAATATTTTCAGCAAAATGAGAAAATGTTCGCTGTGGAATGGCCTGTTAGAGCTGTCACCAGTGTGATTTCTGGAAATAAACAAGATCGTAAGAAGGTCGCCAGAGCAGAAATGTAAGTCAACACGAACAGGTAGTGTAATTAAATTATCCGTTAAGCCGAGGTGCCAAATGACATAAATTTTTTTGTGTTAATTCTAATACAATCACCTCCCTGGGCCTGTACAAATCTGAATGGATGTCTCTCCAGAGTTGCTAATTTTATTTCCTTCAGTTTCCACGTATCAAACAGCCCTCTGTTGTGCCAGTGAGCCAAAGTGCTTGAGACATACAAGTTCATATTTTCTCCATATCGTTTTACAAAGTTCACTTGATACAAATGTGGCTCAATAAACAATGTTTATTTTTTATGGGTTAGTATCTTGCTCAAGAAAATTAGAAATAAGTTTCAGGAAGATTTATTTTCATTTTAACTATTGTTCTTTGGTCACTGCCACTCACTACTTAAATGGCTTTCTCCCCAAAGGCCAAAACTCTTTAAAGCAGAACAGAATTTATTTAAACAGCTGGGATTTTTTGCACAATCATCTTATTAATACATAGACTTGAATTATAAATAGTGGGTGACTTGCACAGTTTGTAAACAGTTTCAGGTAGAAAAGCTAACATGTCATTCAATTCAATTTTTAAAGTACGATACATGATTAATTACTACCAGACAAGACAGTCATGTATCTCTGTGTCTTTAAACAGTTTTTCACATTTGGAGTCCCATGAATTTCCCACATCTTTTTTTTTTCCTGAGGACAAATGATATATCATTTTTAGGAAAAGAAAGAAGTCTTTTTGTTGCTCTTGCTGAATTCCAGTTTGTTTAAAATACTTTTCGACATACACACTATTTTTTTAATTAAGAAAACAATATGGCAAATTATTACATAAAAACGAATTAAACCATAACATTGAAATCATCCAAAAATTGTCTTTCAATAATTTTAAATTTAACATCAAGTATGTTTGAAGAACGCCGCTCTTCACTCTTTGGGATTCTCTCTAGCAAGAGATGGGAGATAGAAAAATGTTTGTTTGTTTTTTTTGAAATAAAGTAGAAACTTTTCCCTGTAGGAGGGGAGGAGAAGGTTATCCTGGAATCATTCATGAGAGAGGCTAAAAAGTTATAAGAAGCTGGTAATGCCATTTTAGCAGGTGCTGATATGATGAAATACAACGTCTGGGGTGGATTTCTCACACATATTCATCACATCAAAAGAGACTCTGATTATGTTATTATCTGTACATGCCTGATTTTACTTAGTCATTTGTACGCAGATAAAATTTCATGCAAAGCTGTAACACGTACATTCTCCACAATTATTATAGGAGAATCGGTAAGGATATCTTTTATTTCTTAAAGCTTAGACAGGAAATGGATAAAATATTGAAATAGCTGCTAAGCGTCTCCACTCTGGGAGGTATTTCTCCGCACTTTTACTGGGCTGGGTGCTGTCTCAGGCCATTTCGGGAGGGTGAGACACTCGGTAATTAACATTTGGCTTAAATACTTTAAATAGTCTTTGATAGCTCAGCACATTTCAGGCAAGGCCTCAAAAAAGTGTTTGAGCTCACGGGACGCGCTCTGGGAGAGGTGAATGGGGACCTGACAGCTCTGGGGGGGAAATCTCAGGCTGAATCTTCCCACCCCCACTCCCCAGGGTCACCCTAGAAGTAACAGCGCCATCTACTGGACGGCAGGGGCCCCTCCCTACCCAGGGAAAGGTTTCTGTTTCGGCAATCCAAATCAGAAAGTCTGAAAACATATTGACGATAGACAATATCCCAGCTTCATGCTCAGGAGAACAAGAACAAAACACCCCAACCCAAAGCGCGGGAGGGCAGCCACAGCCCCCTTGCACACCTCTGGTCTGCAGCAGTGTTGAAAACTGGGTCTAGCCCATCGCAGTACCCCCTGCGATTACCCCGAAGAGGAGGCAATGAAAAGAAAAGGAAGGAAATTGCTGTTTTTAATTTCTAAGTTTTACATTAGTTGTGGATTTCCGGAGTGAAGGTTTTCCTACACAGTCAGCTCCTGCCTTCTCCCCCTCGCTTCCCGGGGCTGGGGGTGAAGGGAAGCCTCCCGCACTCAGCGCCCCTTGGAATTCTTCCACCTAACAAGGTTTGGGGAACTCAAGAGCACAAAACGGGAAACCCAAATGTGATTCCAAATTTCTTTTCAGGCACTTTAGCAGAACAGCCACCATTTCTAAAGTTTGTGTAACTTTTCCTTATAAATATAATCACATTCCGATTATACCTCTGCCTGACCGGAGTTCTGGATTTTCTTATGCAAATAACTGGCTTTCCTCTTTCTTCTTGCTCCTAACTGATCACTGGATCTGCCTTGAAAGTCGAACATTAATGGCTTTCTCTTGGTAAGTAAAGGCAGGGTATTTTTATCATGAGAGAACTACACTGCTTTACAATTTCCCGCACCTGGAATAGTTTCGTAAAAGGAAAGAAGTCAGCTGTGGCCCAAATATATTAACAGGGCTTCTTTACAATCCTCCCAACATTTGACAAGATGTTCAGATTTTTTTTTTAATAGACAACTTATGTAAAATGAAAATTACAATTAAATTTATCAAGTACCACAATCCACCCATTTTTAAAGAGAAACATTTTTACGGAATCTTATTTTTATTACACATCATAAAAAAAATTTTAAGTGTCCTAGGAGTCTAAAGTCAGGCTTGCTATTGTATTGCAGTCACAGATTACTTCATTTCATATGTATATTCATTATATATATACACACACACACACTAAAGTATTCATATTTTATAACTTAATTTCTTACTCAATAGAGTTTGAAAGATCTGGACATTATAAAGGCAAACTCATTTTCTGCTGGAATGAAATGAGAAAATGAAATTTTTAAAATTCATTTTATTAGGTAAATTCAGTAGGGACTCCCTGTTAGTCCCTGAAATAAACCAGCCTGCTTCTGTTTACTTTCTCCATCTTTCGGAGCTCTAAAATGAAAATTGAAGACCCCGCATTGGTAAGCACACTCCCCCACCCCTTCCTACCCAATGTCTGTGTAGAAGTGGTAGAGTCTCTTTTCCTACAAGTTGAGAATGGAAGGAGTCCTCTGAGCAGCCTACAGCGAGGTAGTTGGTGGAGAAAGAGAGACAGGACAGCGGGGGACTGGGGTGGAGAGGCGCTGGGGAGAGACGGCGGCACTCACGACTTCCAGGGTCTGCAGCAGTCAGCCTCCTGCTCCCGATTCCAAAAGGAAATGTGGCTCTTTTGTGCAGAATCAGAAAGGGACATCCAGGAAGTTGGCAAAACCACTAGCTAAACAATCAATAGAGGAAACACAACCAATTAAAATACCAAATTGGGTTTTTTTCTCCAATAAAGGAAAAGAAAATGAATAAAGGGGAAGAAGGGGGAGGAGGACATAGTTTCATGTTTTCCTGTGACCCGAGCTGGGCCCAGGTGAATCTGGGTTCAAATCTGGATCTGCTCTCCCGGGTGCACACAACGGACAGGACCGATGGCCTGGCGGCAGTGAGCTCAGGCCCACAGCAAACCCTAAGTGTGCTGTGCGAAGCAGTTGAGTTCCTGCCGCGGATCTGAAATGAGTTTTCCTATGAAAATACACTTTAAAGCTCAGCGACCCCCACCCCTAACGAACGCCGTCAGTGACAGGAAATGTTAACCATTTTAAGCGCCTTTTATTTGCATTTGTGCGGTAGCTGAGGGAGTGAGGGAGCACTGTACCCATAATGATCCTGGAGCAAGTGTGCACACGGGGGTGTTTCTGAGCGCAGGAGCGAGCATCCAGGGTCCAGAGGTGACCCCAGACCAGAGTGACCTCGCCTCGAATCCCCATGGAGGCAAGAAAGGGTTTGCATATTGCAGTCGCACTGTATTTCAAATACTCTTGTGTCGCTGATGAATTAAAAGGAAATACACTTCCACTTCACCTCTGGGGAGTCTAAAGAGGGGTGCCTGCCTTGCAATGTTTGTGGTGCAGAGATGTGTTTTTGCAAATGTTTTCTCCCTGGGATCAAAAGGAAAAAAGAAGTTTTTTTTCCTCTAAATCAACTAAACACTGAAGCTCAGAAGCACACAGAATGTGTATAACGTTGTCTTTCAGGAATCCATCTTGAATTTTTTTTTAAGTCCTCTCTTTGATCAGAAGCCGACAAAGAATTACATTTTTCTCCATTCTGTTGCGCTTAACGTGGACTAACGGGGGTGAGTTTACACACACAGACGCCCAGGCCTGAATGCTCCTCCGTGTGAGGAGCCAGAGGTGGGCTGGAGCTGCGGGGGGCTGGGGTGCAGTGGGGAGGACGAGAGAGACAGAGAAAAGCGGCCAGGCTTAGGGGCAAGCTAACACAAGGATAAGCCTGTGACGAAGAACATTTAAACTACCTCTACATGTGGAGCCTGCAGTTCTTTTGCTAGTGTGCAGTGTAACTGTTGAAATTCTTCTGCCTAAAAGATAAATGGCCTACTTCATCCAAGAGTGTCAGGTAGGGAAAACAAAAACCCTTCAAAGTATATTTTCAGAAGATAGTCTAATGCACAGTGAGTGTCTAGTAAGAGAGCTGTGCAGGGAGGAAGGGCCAGGTCCTGGTGGGAAGCCCCACATGGAAGGCCTGCTCCAGCCGCCAGGGACTGAGGGGCCGCTGAGAGGGGCCAGTCCTGGCCGAGAGCCTTCAAGGGATGCGACTGGGCCTACTGCCTCCAAGCCCATCCACATGGCTGCTGGGGGCCCCCTGTGTATGGCTCTAAGCCCCCGACACACAGCCCACCTGGGACATGCGGGGATACACACAGCTGGGGCACACATCTGGGGCATGTGGACACTTTGAGGTCCCTGCTGACAGTGACAAGTTTACCCTGTGTCTTCCCAGTGTCGAGTGGAGGGCTGTCTGGGCAGGTCACCTCCTGTGGGTGAGCTAGCATGGACACTCCCCCTTGACCTCAGAGACCGTCCAGAACGCCCCATCCACAGGCACCAGGACACGGCAGAGGAGGGGCGGCACCCAGCACCTCCCCACATCCCCAGGGTTCAACAGAGTCCCCAGATCCCAGTCAATTCTTTGGACGGGTCGTTACCTGGCATCGGGGCCAGGTGGGTGATGACATGCATGGGGCATGGGAGGGATGGTCAGGGATAGCTTTCCCGTTTTCCCTTTTACTGCCCACAGAGTAAGTGTGACCCTTCCCACTCCTTCCCTCCGGCTCTGCACGCTGCGTGGACTGGTCGATTAGTGACAGCACATGCCCTACGAGACTGCAGTGAATTAAAGGCTGGGCATTTTCTGGAGGTTCCAGTGAGAGATGAGGAAGCAGGACATGAACTGCAGACCTGACAAGACCAGGCTGCTCTGCGGGCATCTAGGAGGCCTCCGACCCAGCGGACCCCGCCCTCTGTGTGTGTGTCTTGAGCTCTTGCTGCTCACATTCTAGTTTTCCGACCACCCTGGGGCAGATGCAGCCCTAAGCCTGGAGCTGGCAGGGTCCTGGCACCTCGGCAAAGGAGAGAGAGGCTGCAGAAGGAGGAAAAGGAAGAATGTTCTAGAAGGAGACGGAGCCCAGCCCCTGGGCCCAGAAGGCAAGCAACATCTAATTTTCTGTTCTAATGGCCTTTCTCTGAAAGGCCAACAAATCAACCAGGGGCTGCATAAATGGATGTGCAAAAAGATTTAGAAACCATGCGCACATACAACGTGTGCCCATGGACATACACACATTTTATTTGTAATTTATTTATTTTAAATACCGGACTACTTCTTACTAAAGTCCTTTTTACCACACTGTTTTATCCCTGCACTCTCAGAGCTTCCCTCCTTAATGTAAACGAAGGCATTTCCCACAGCCCTTGTGCTGGAATGTTCTAAAACGCTAGCTCGACACATTTCCATTGCATTTATTGCAGAAATGTTATTTTATGGACAGAGTGTGGTGTGTGTGAAAAGCAGGCAGAGGGGGGGGTCTGCTGCTGTGGGGAGCCGCGCCGTGGTGCTGTCGGCCTCATATAAATCCTGAAAAGTGACAGTGAGCTGGCAGGAGAATTTGGGAAACCAACAGACAAAATATACAGTGCAGCCCATAGGCTTCACCTTTACAGGCAGAGAGAGCTTCTGGAATGGACGGGCCGGGGCCTTGGAGGCCCCTCATCAGGCACTTGATGGATTGGACGTGGGGCCCACTGCCCTCTGGGGGCAGTCAAATGCTCGAAAACCAAGTTTTATTAACCTAATAAAATGAGAGGGGGGAAAAAAGTCACGAAAATTTCAGCTAGGAGAGTAAATGCAGAGAGCATGGTAAGCTAACCTACTACTAATACATTTAGAGCCATTTGAGGGGCCGAGGGCAGGGCCCAAAAAGACCCTGCATTCCTAACGTCAGCTTTCAGCCCAAAGACCTGGAGGCACAAGTGGATTTTAGGTTCTCAAGAGGGATGTTCTCAGGAAAGAATTACAAATCAATACTTTCTCATCCCATTTAAGGCCAAGGCCAGAGCAGGAAGAAAAATGGCAAAGAAATGTCTTGGGGCAAATCGGGGTTCTGGAGAATGAAATGCCTCTGGACATGAGGGAATGCCATCCACGCCCGGGGGTGTCGGCGATCCTGCCCCGCAGAAGACGGTTCTAATGATGAAATAGAGCAAGTCAGTCAAGAGACGAAACGTGACATCTCCTTCCTACACAAATGCCTTCTAGGACCCTAAATCTTGGCGCTGGGCACCATGAGGGTCTATTTTAGGACAGAGGCCAGCACAAGCCAAGGCTTCTTAGCTCTCCTGGAAGATGCACCAGAGCAGCGAGTGGTCATTTCAGGGTCCCTGCACCTGAAAGCTGTGTCTGGGGTCTTGGCCAGGCTGCCTGATCACTAGGCTTGAGCCCCCAGATGGAAAGAGAGCTTTGTTATGTCTGGTTCACAGAGGCGAGAGCTGTGGTGGCTCTGTGCTCACGCAGTGCTGACTGGGAGGACCTGTCTCGGCAGCAGATGCGTCAGCAGGAACTTGCTAAGGAGGAAGGGCCTCCCGTGGCTTCCCGATGAGATACGTGCCCCTCGGAGCTGGCCCATGGCACTGCCACCCACGTGGCAAGGCGTCGACGCAAAGGCTTTGAAACCAGAATCGATAAGCTCCCCACCCCCAAGCCCAGGAGGGCATCTAGTCCTACCCAGAGGGCATTATATACATGTGCTCCTGTATTCTTCACTAAGCCAAGCCCCAGCCTCCACCACATGCACACTGGGCCCTTGCCACCCACCTGTGGTTGCCAGGATCTGTGTGCACGCTCGCAGCCCATCCAGCTCCCAGAGTATTTATGCAGCCCTGAAAGTTGGGGCAGCTTCAAGTTTTTACTTGCTTTGATATTTTATTGCTACGGGGATTTTCAGGGCAGGGAAACACTTCTGCGTGATCCTGTGATGGTGGATCGAGACATCACGCATTTGTCAAAACCCACAGGATGTGCGCCACTGAGAGTGAGTTTCATGTGAGCCGCCGACCGTGCTTCATCAGGACGTGCTGTGTTGCCTGTCAGCTGCACCCGAGGTGCTGCGTCAGTGACGGGTTAATAGCCAGGACACTGAGGGGGTGGTGGGCAGAAGATGGGAACTCTGTCTTCCTGCTCAATTTTTCTGTAAACCTAAAACTGCTCTAAAAAACGAAGTCCGCTAATAAAAGAAATCTCAGTGCTGAAGTGACAGAAGGAATTTTCCTTTGCCTGCTTTCTTCCCAGCTGGTATTTCCTGGGAAAGGACTTTCAGAAAGTAGAAAAGTTCAAAACAAAATATTCCCACCAATGTGCAGCTTTTTCGCCCATCCCGTCGGGGGCCCTCCCGAGCTGGGTCTGCTCTTGAGTACTTTCCAAGACTGACTTCAGCCCACAGAGGTGGCTTGAGGCTTCGGCTGTGGCCCAGCAATGAAGCCAGGGTATTTAAGCAGGATTCTCACGTATTTTTATTTTGACACTAATGTCCCGTTGCGCTGAGTGTACTGACATGATCACTATAAATAAACCCAAATCCTGCTTTCCTTCTCCGGTTGGTTAGATCCAAGTCCCAGTCAAATGTCAGCCTGTCAGCCGGGATTACCCAGCTCACTCCGGGCCTGCGCTTTGGGGCCAGACAGGCGGGGTAGCCCGCCCACGAACCCACAAACCTGGCCCCAGTTACAGTGCAGGAAGCCACCCCGGGGGCAGAGGCTCCGGGGAGGGGCGGGTGACCTGGGGAGCCTCAGCTAGCCTCTGCGGGAAGATGGGCCCTGTCCCTGGTGAGAGAGAGGGAGGGACAGGCAGAGGGAGGGAAGCCTGGCCGTCCATCCCGGCGTCCTCCGGGAAGCTGGCATCTGCAGCCTCAGCCACTACCCTTCCTGTGGGCCCCCCACCACACGGCTCCACTGTTGGCCCAGGGCCTCTGGCCAGGGCAGCGCGGCTCCGTCCTGCCGCCACGACGGTGCCACCAGGTGGCGAAGGGACAGGGTCAGGCGCTCACCCCTTGGCTCTTCTGCAGACGGGGCTCTCTGCGGGGGTTTCAGGGCCGCATGCAGGGGGAGATGCCACTGGCTTCCGGCCTGCCTAGAGCACGTCCACAAGCAGGGGCCCCCACTGAACCGCAGCCAGGAGGGGCAGGGAGCAGACCCGATGCCCAGCAGCCCCCAGGTAAGGGGGCGCGAGGGCGCCACACACTGGGTGTCGGAGCCTCAGACTCAGCAATGTGACTCACAACCTCCCCCTTCACCTTGCTTGCCCAGAGAGCAGTGGCCGGCTTCCAAGCCTCCACACGGGTCCCGCCCCCGCCCCCTTCAGATCACACCTGCTCCGCCGGGTGGAGCTGAGGGGCTCTCGCAGAAAAGACACACTCCCAGAAAGAGGCATCGTTCATATGTGGTGAGGCCCTGAGCCCTGGGGGTGGAGAGGCACCAGGCCAGGCCCTGAGGAAGAGGGCCCAGGAACTCGCTGAGCCCGCCTCCTCCCTGATTCCAAAGGCACCCGGGTTTGCGGCACTTCTTAACTGGCGGATGGCACCGAGAGCCGGCTTCAGCCAGTGCTACCCTGCACAGCGACTGTCGGAGCTGAGGTTTACCATGCTCCCACCCAGGAACAGAGGCAGCCCACCACCCTCCGCCAGGCCCCTCTGAGGGAGGTGCCTTGGCACACTCGTTTCACGGGTCAGACAGCGAGCCACAGCAGCCGCTTGCTGGTGAGCGGCTGAGCTGGGGTCTGAAGCCCGCAGCCAGGCATGTCTCCACTCGCCTCGGGTCGCGGGGGCCGCGGGAGAGGCTGCCTCTTGCTCAGGCTGGTCGCAAAAACCCAACGCTAAGGGAAACAGCTTTAGGAAACAGGAAGCCAGGGGAGAAATGCTGGAACCAGAGGAGAGCTGATGGGAAATGGATCAGCTGGGCCACAAGCCACGTGAGGGCGGCGGGATACAGGAATGCTCCGACTCAGAGGATGGGCTTGCCTTTGGACTGTCTCCTGGCGCCTGCCCTCCGCCGAGGAGCCTATTATAGGCTGCCCCTGGAGGTCACGGCCCCTCCCCACGGGCATTACTAGTAGGGAAGAGAGGGCTTTGCATCACGGCCAAGGACGAGTTGTGCAAAATAGGGACAGGGGGACACTGATCCTGGAGCCAGAGAGCCTGTTTTGGGTATCTGAGTCCCCCTCTCGCTGTCAGAGCTTCAGCACTTTCATTGCAAAACAAGGACCATCACACCTGATGCACTGGGTCCGCGTGACATGGCAGGACAGCCTGCACGAAGGTCGTGCCACCACAGCCCTTTGCTCTGCATCCCCGTAGTGACAAGCACTGCTCCTGACCTGGGGTCCGGAAGTCCTGCCCCCCATCCTCTTGGTCCTTCCAGGACCCCACAGGGTTTTCATCCTGCTGCCCAGCACATTTTCCTCAACAGGAAAATGCATATAAGAAAATGCTTACTGTATAAAATGTGTGCAAAATTGTGTAAAAGAGCTGGATGCTTAGACCAAGGCTGGAAAGAAATATGCAAATGTCTAACTGCGCCCAGGCGGGGGTGTTCACAGGATAAGGTCCCTGATGACTCTTCTTCAGTCCCCACAGTTTAATGTTTTAACTATGTTGGCAAAAAGTAAAGGGAATTTGGAAAAGAAGAAGATAAATAAAAGGAAGGAAGGTGCCTTTTGCTGCTGAATTACACTCATTTCCCATGTACTCGGTGACAACCAAGGCCCCCAAGACCACATGGCGCACAGCTTCAGAAACCCAGACGTCGCAGGGGCGGGAGTGCAGGCACCTCCCACTACCCCCATGTCCTTCCTCTGTGGTGCCCAGGACAGGGGTTCCCAGGTTAGCAGGTGGCCCTGGGAGGCCCGCTAGGGAGGGCTATAATGCCTGCCGACCACCCACCCCCGCTGGTACCCGGTCCTCCCCGGCCTCGCAGGGAACATGCTCGCCTCCTCACACCTCTGTCTCCGTTCTGCTCTGCAGCTGTAGGTGCCCGTGCAGTTGGTACAGGTGCACACAGAGCCCGGCATTGCAGGTGAGCACCCAGGACAGGTGAGACCCAGCTGCACACCATCGCCCACCACAAGCTGAAGCCGGGCCAGAGGCGAGGGCCCCAGGGTCTCTGTTATTTTGCTTGTTCTATGCCTCTTGGGGATGAGGATGAAAACAGCCCATGCGAGCACACAGGCCTGGCCTCCCCCTGTGCAGGCGGTTACCTCCCGTGCCAGGGCCCCAGTCAGGGCCCCAGGACGAGAAATAGCCCCCACAAACAAACACACCCACCACTGCAAGGGGCTCAGGTGGAAACTCCTGACATGGAAACAGATGGTGTGGCATGAGCTCATCCTATCCCAGGGCTGCAGAGCGCAGGAGGAGGCGCAGCCAGCAGCCGAGCTGGACTCTGCCTCCTGGATGCTCGGGAAGGCTGGCTGTCCCCACTGCTAATATCATCAGGGACAGCCGGGACGGACCTGACCTTGGGGTGTTCTGAGACAGGAGTAGAATCTCAGGGCCTCAAGCCCACCAGCACAGAGCAGCAGGACTACCACCAAATCCAGTTCTTCTGTTGCCCAACGAACCCTTTCCCCTCTAAATTATCAGCCAAGTCAATGTGATCAATAATAACACAGCTTTTGAGACTTCCGGGAAGATGGTGGCGTGAGCAGGGTGGTGGAAATCTCCTCCCAAAACCACATGTATTTATGAAAATACAACAAATACAACTATTCCTAAAAAAGAGACCAGAAGATACAGGACAGCACACAGCCTGCATCTACACCTGAGAGGACTCGGCACCCCGCAAGGCAGGTAAGATACAGAGCCGCGACCCACCGGGACCCGAGCACTCCCCCAGCCCAGCGCACCGGCGAGAGGAGAGGATTCAGAGCGGAGAGGGGGTGGAAGTACAGGCCCGCAAAATAACCAGCCCTGGTGATCTGTGCCGGGAGCACTGACACACATGGTGCAGTGTATTGGAGATTGGAGAGACAGAGGGGGCAGGATCTGAGCCGGGGAACGCACCCGGGTCCTCGCAGCTGGCTCCCGGGACAAAAGAGAAGCGCGTGCTCTTTTTTTAGCGGTCTTAAAGAGTCAGGGGCCCAGGATCGTCCCAGCACACTCGGCCCAGCAGGCTGGGAGTCCTGGGGAATTTCGGACCCCTTGGCTGGTGACTGGGAAAAAGTAGCCGTACTCAGACTTCCCACAGATATTAACAGCCTCCCATTCATTCCCACCCCGGCCAGAGCTACACAGGACCCTGGAGAGCGGTGCAGCCATGGCTGCGGAATAGTGGAGCAACAGCGCCACCTACAGCATCCCCACAGAATCTACTCCCGGTGGGCGTTTTTTTTCTTTTTTGTTTTTTCTCTTTTTTATTTACTTTTCTTTTCTTTCTTTTCTTTCTTTTTTCTTTTTTTTTTAAGTCGTAAAGAGCCCGGCTGACATACGTGGCACCTGCCAGCGACCACTTCTATCACCATGAAAAGACAAGAGGAATATGGTGCAGACAAAGCTCACCCAGACAACACCAGAGAGGGACCCTTAAGGGATGCAAATGCATAATCTTCCTGAAAAAGATTTCAGAATAAAAGTCACAACCATGCTGATGGATCTACAGAGAAATATCCAAGAGCTGAGGGAGGAAGTGAGGGAAGTGAGGAAAGATAATGCAGAAATGAAATAAGCCATCGACGGCCTTAGCAGCAGACAGGATGAGATGCAAGAAACTGTTAATGTAACAGAAATCAGGGAACAGGAATACAGAGAAGCTGAGGCAGAGAGAGATAAAAGGATCTCTAGGAATGAAAGAATATTAAGAGAACCATGTGACCAATCCAAACGGAACAATATTCGCAACATAGGAGTACTGGAGGAAGAAGAGAGAGAAAAAGGGATAGAAAGTGTCTTTGAGGAAATAATTGCTGAAAACTTCCCCATGCTGGGGAAGGAAATAGTCTCGCAGTCCACGGAAGCCCACAGATCTCCCAACACAAGGGACCCAAGGAAGACAACACCAAGACACATAATAATTAAAACGGCAAAGATCAAAGATAAGGACAGAGTATTAAAGGCAGCTAGGGAGAGAAAAAAATATCACCTACAAAGGAAAACCCATCAGACTATCATCAGACTTCTCAACAGAAACCCTACAGGCCAGAAGAGAATGGCATGATATATTTAACATAATGAAACAGAAGGGCCTCGAACCAAGAATATTGTATCCAGCATGATTATCATTTAAATTTGAGGGAGGGGTTAAACAATTTCCAGACAAGCGAAAGCTGAGGGAATTTGCCTCCCATAAACCACCTCTACGGAATAACTTAAAGGGACTGCTCTAGATGGAAGCACTCCTAAGGCTAAAAAGAGGTCACTAGAGAAAATAAAATCATAGCAAAGAAAGCAGACCATCCAAATACTAACTAAAGGCAAAGAATAAAACACCTAGTATATAAAGAATGGAGGAGGAAGAATAAGAAGCGAGAGAAATAAAGAAACATCAGACTGTGTTTACAATAACTTAACAAGAAAGTTAAGTTAGATTGTTAGATAGTAAAGAAGCAACCCTTGAACCTTTGGTAACCACGAATCTAAAGCCAGCAATGGCAATAAGTACATATCTATCGATAATCACCCTAAATGTAAATGGACTGAATGCACCAATCAAAAGACACAGAGTAACAGAATGGATAAAAAAGCATGACCCACCTATATGCTGCTAACAAGAGACTCACCTCAAACCCAAAGATATACGCAAACTAAAGGTGAAGGGGTGGAAAAAGATATTTCATGCAAACAAGGAGAAAAAAGCAGGTGTTGCAGTACTTGTATCAGACAAAATAGACTTCAAAATTAAGAAAGTAGCAAGAGATAAAGAAGAACATTACATAATGATAAAGGGGTCAGTCCAACAAGAGGATATAACCATTTTAAATATATATGCACCCAACACAGGAGTGCCGGCACATGTGAAACAAATACTAACAGAATTAAAGGAGGAAATAGAAAGCAATGCATTCATTTTAGGAGACTTCAACACACCACTCACTCCAAAGGACAGATCAACTACACAGAAAATAAGGAAAGACAGAGAGGCACTGAACAACACACTAGAGCAGATGGACCTAACAGACATCTACAGAACTCTGCACCCAAAAGCAACAGGATACACATTCTTCTCAAGTGCACATGGAACATTTTCCAGAATAGACCACATACTAGGCCACAAAAAGAACCTCAATAAATTCAAAAATACTGAAATTCTACCAACCAACTTCTCACATCACAAAGGTATAAAACTAGAAAGAAATTTTAGAAAGAAAGCAAAAGGGCTCACAAATACATGGAGATTTAACAACATTCTCCTAATTAATCAATGGGTTAACGACCAAATCAAAACAGAAATCAAAGAATATATGGAGAACAATGACAACAACAACACAAAGCCACAACTTCGGTGGGATGCAGCAAAGGCAGTTCTAAGAGGAAAGTATATTGCAATCCAAGCCTATTTAAAGAAGGAAGAACATTCCCAAATGAAAAGACTAAAGACACAATTACTGAGATTGGAAAAAGAAAAACAAATGAGGCCTAGAGTCACCAGAAGGAGGGACATAATAAAGATCAGAGAAGAAATAAATAAAATTGAGAAGAATAAAACAATAGAAAAAAATCAGTGAAACCAAGAGCTGGTCCTTTGAAAAAATAAACAAAATAGATAAACCCCCAGCCAGACTCATTAAGAGAAAAAGAGAATCTACACACATAAACAGAATCAGAAATGAGAGAGGAAAAATAACGATAGAACCCACAGAAATACAAAGAATTATAAGAGAATATTATGAGAATCTATATGCTAACAAGCTGGAAAACCTAGAAGAAATGGACAACTTCTTAGAAAAATACAACCTTCCAAGACTGACCAAGCAAGAAACAGAAAAACTAAACAGACCAATCACCAGTCATGAAATTGAATCGGTAATCAAAAAACTACCCAAGAACAAAACCCCCGGACCAGATGGATTCACCTCTGAATTCTACCAGACATATAGAGAAGAAATAACACCAATTCTCCTTAAAGTTTTCCAAAAAATAGAAGAGGAGGAATACTTCCAAACTCATTCTATGAAGCCAGCATCACTCTAATACCAAAACCGGGCAAAGACCTCACCAAAAAAGAAAATTACAGACCAATATCCCTGATGAACGTAGATGCAAAAATACTCAGCAAAATATTAGCAAACCGAATTCAAAAATACATCAAGAGGATCATACACCATGATCAAGTGGGATTCATCCCAGGGATGCAAAGATGGTACAACATTCGAAAATCCATCAACATCATCCACCACATCAACAAAATGAAGAACAAAAACCACATGATCATCTCCATAGATGCTGAAAAAGCATTTGACAAAATTCAGCATCCATTCATGATTAAAACTCTCAACAAAATGGGTATAGACGGCAAGTACCTCAACATCATAAAGGCCATATATGACAAACCCACAGCTAACATCATACTTAACAGCGAGAAGCTGAAAGCTTTTCATCTAAGATCGGGAACAAGACAGGGATGCCCACTCTCTCCACTGTTATTCAACATAGTACTGGAGGTCCTAGCCACAGCAATCAGACAAAACAAAGACATACAAGGCATCCAGATTGGTAAAGAAGAAGTCAAATTGTCACTATTTGCAGATGACATGATACTGTACATAAAAAACCCTAAAGACTCCATTCCAAAACTACTAGAACTAATATCTGAATTCAGCAAAGTTGCAGGATACAAAATTAACACACAGAAATCTGTTGCTTTCCTATACACTAACGATGAACTAACAGAAAGAGAAATCAGAACAACAATTCCATACACAATTGCATCAAAAAGAATAAAATACCTAGGAATAAACCTAACGAAGGAAGTGAAAGACCTGTACTCTGAAAACTACAAGACACTCCTAAGAGAAATTAAAGAGGACACTAACAAATGGAAATGCATCCCATGCTCTTGGCTAGGAAGAATAAATATTGTCAAAATGACTATACTACCTAAAGCAATCTACAGATTCAATGCAATCCCTATCAAACTACCAACAGCTTTCTTCAATGAACTGGAACAAATAATTCTAAAATTCATATGGAACCACAAAAGACCCCGAATAGCCAAAGCAATCCTGAGAAGGAGGAATAAAACAGGGGGAATTACGCTCCCTGACTTCAAGCTCTACTACAAAGCCACAGTAATCAAGACAATTTGGTATTGGCACAAAAACAGACCCAGAGGCCAGTGGAACAGAATAGAAAATCCAAACATTAACCCAAACATATACAGTCAATTAATATATGATAAAGGAGCCTTGGATATACAATGGGAAGATGACAGCCTCTTCTGCAGCTGGTGTTGGAAAAAATGGACAGCTACATGTAAGAGAATGAAACTGGACTACTGTCTAACCCCATACACAAAGGTAAACTCAAGGTGGATCAAAGACCTGAATGTAAGTCACGAAACCATAAAACTCTTAGAAAAAAACATAGGCAAAAATCTCTTGGACATAAACATGAGCGACTTCTTCATGAACATATCTCCCCGGGCAAGGGAAACAAAAGCAAAAATGAACAAGTGGGACTATATCAAGCTGAAAAGCTTCTGTACAGCAAAGGACACCATCAGTAGAACAAAAAGACATCCTACAGTATGGGAGAATATATTCATAAATGACGTATCCGATAAGGGGTTGACATCCAAAATATGTAAAGAACTCACGCACCTTAACAAACAAAAAGCAAATAATCCAATTAAGAAATGGGCAGAGGACATGAATAGACACTTTTCCAAAGAAGAAACTCAGATGGCCAACAGGCACATGAAAAGATGCTCCACATCGCTAATCATCAGAGAAATGCAGATTAAAACCACAATGAGATATCACCTCACACCAGTGAGGATGGCCAACATCCAAAACACAAACAACAACAAATGTTGGCGAGGATGTAGAGAAAGGGGAACCCTCCTACAGTGCTGGTGGGAATGCAAATTAGTTCAACCATTGTGGAAAGCAGTAGGGAGGTTCCTCAAAAAACTCAAAATAGAAATACCATTTGACCCAGGAATTCCACTCCTAGGAATTTACCCTAAGAATGCAGCAGCCCAGTTTGAAAAGACATATGCACCCCTATGTTTATCACAGCACTATTTACAATAGCCAAGAAATGGAAGCAACCTAATTGTCCATCAGTAGATGAGTGGATAAAGAAGATGTGGTACATATACACAATGGAATATTATTCAGCCATAAGAAGAAACCAAATCCTACCATTTGCAACAACATGGATGGAGCTAGAGGGTATTATGCTCAGTGAAATAAGCCAAGCCGAAAAAGACAAGTATCCAATGATTTCACTCATATGTGGAGTATAAGAACAAAGAAAAAAAAGTGAAGGAACAAAACAGCAGCAGACTCAACCCAAGAACGGACCAATAGTTACCAAAGGGAAACGGACTGGGGAGGATGGGTGGGAAGGGAGGGACAAGGGGGAAAAAGGGGCATTACGATTAGCAGATGTAATGTTGGGGGGGCACGGGGAGGGCTGTACAACTCAGAGAAGAGACGTAGTGATTGTATGGCATCTCACTATGCTGATGGACAGTGACTGTAATGGGGTTGGTGGGGGGGGACCTGATGAAGGGGGTAGTTTAATCACCATAATATTGCCCATGTAATTGTAATGATACCAAAATAAATTATAAAAAAATAAAAAGAATAACACAGCTTTTATCCCATAACATGGAGTCCACAGAGGTTCCCCCTTCCCTGTCCACGAGCAAGTACTGCTCGTTCTCTCCCACAGCCTGTACTCTTCTTCCTGATTCTGCGCTCTCTGTCAGGCGAGCATTCTCCCACACCTTCCTCTGACCATCCAACCCACCCATAGGTCACGGGTTCCTCATCTTTAAAACGGCTCAACAACTCAGCAACTGATTTACTTAATAACTCACCACATGTGTGCCCTACCAATGCGTGAGGCACCATTAATATTAACCACAATTAATACTATTAATATAAATCCCATTACAGTACATATAATGACATTGTTTTGATGTATTTTTGATATATAAAAAAATATTTTGGGGCATATTTTAAAAATCATTTTTTTGATATGCATATAAATATATTAAAAAATCACATTCACAGCAGCACGTCATTCCATATGTCCCCTGTGCCCTAATTCAGCCCAGCATGCCACGGTGACGAGGACTCCCACGGGCTCCAGCTCTGGGGTGCAACGCGCCCTGTGGTAAGCAGCCCTCTGGTGTCAGCTCACCCTGGTGTTTTCATCTGTGTGCATGAGACGCCTCCAAGCTGGATTGCAGGGTCAAGTTTTATGTGTATTTTGAATTTCCAAAACAATTGCCAGATTTTGTTCCGTCACCAATTTGTAGCAATTTATACAACCACAGCAATTCAGGAGCAGCTGTTTCCCCCAACCCCAGTTAGCCAGTCTGAGGTGTTGCCCATCTTTTACATTTTTAACCATCTGAATCAACCCCAGACTATCATCTTTGTCACGCTTGAGCCCAAAGGGAGCACAGATTTCCCCTCTGATTAGCTTGGGCTCCAATTCCCTCCCGGTGCATGTTGGACCATCCCAGCAGCCGAAATGGGGCTCTGGGATAAGGCTCTCTGTTAACCGGGCACAGCTCGTCCCACAGAGGAATTGAGGTCCTCGGACTGGTCTGAGGACACCTCTGCTCAGCCCTTTTCACCTGTCTTTGAATGCATGAGTCAGGCCATGAGCCACCTGGCCCGTCTGTCGTCAGCTAAACAAGGCCTTTGTCCCTCTCACCTGTAGCTGCAGGTGACAGGAGTTTGAGGCAGAGAACGCACACACACACACACACACACACACACACACACACACACACACACACACACACACACAGGACATGACTGGACGGATCTGTGCGTACATACGCAGATTGTTTGGGCAAACTATCAGCTGTGCCATAAGTCAGTATTTCTCAAACAAGACTCCCCAAGACACGAATGTTCCAGAAACCTTCAGGCCTTAAATAAAATGTGGGAAGTGCTGCTTCCTCCAGCCCCCTCACAGTGGGTCAAAGGTTCCGAGAAGTCTTGCTGTAAAATACCTGCTCACCCCTGCTCTCATCAGCACCTCCCACCCACACCGGGCTCGTGTGCCTTCTGTCAGTGTGCACACATCCACATCACGCGTCTTGTGCAGCGGCTCACGCTACACACTGCCGAGCGAGAGCACCATCTCCCACCTCCTGCAACTGTGTCCGGCGACCGAGACAGACATGTATGAAATCAGCACACAGAAGTGAGTTAGGGCCATAATGTATATTAGGAAATCAAGTGAGTGGAGTGTCATGAGCCTAAAATAGTCAGAACTGACTGGGCCTGAGAAATCCAGGACAGCCTCCTAGCCAGGAAGGCACTGTTGGAGGTGCAAAGTGATGCTGAAGGGGACGATCGCAGGGGGAGACGGTAGTTATTCCATCACGGGGGGTGGCAAGCAGAGCAGCCTGTGAGCTCGGGGCTGGGAGGGAGGGAACGTGGCGGACTGGGGGCCCAAAGGAGGCCAGGCTGAGGGAGTTGAGACAAGCATGGCTGGAGATGTGGCTGGAAGGGAGCTGGGGCAGACCCCCTGGCCCGCATCAACCCTTTGGTGCACTGTCACGTTAAGGCCCTCAGCCCGAGCCCACCAGGAACACAGCTGCAGGCACCTGAGTTGGGGTTACCAGCTCCCCGACAAGGGTGAGGGCACCATGAGTGACAGGGGGCATCTCTAACCAGCAGTCAGGAAAGGACACGTATAGGGTTTTGTGGGATGAGAGTTAGTAACCGGATGGTATGGGCAGCGATAGGTCCCAATTTGTAAGCTGGACGGGTGACTGGAAGAGTCAGGACTGCAGGAATGGGGGGGCTGTGACACATGATAAGATCTGTGTTTGGTGGAAGGCCAGGTTATAAATATATTCTAAATTGATGGGTAGATTTTCTGGTTCTATTTCACTGTGAAACAAACCATCCCAAACTTCATTCGTTTAAAAAAATGATAACTATTTTGCTCATGAATCTGCAATTTGGTCAAAGCTCAGCGGGGCCAGCCTGTCTCTGCCCCACTGCCCCATCAGGCAGGCGGCCTGGACACCTGGGTGCAGGGCATGATCAGAAAGCTCATGTCTCCGGGTCAGTGCTGTCTGCTAGGGGTCTGGTGGGGCTGCTGGTCAGAACTCCCCGCGTGCCTCTTTGCGCACCTGGGCTTCCTAACTGCCTGTGGCTGGACAGCCGGAGCGCATACCCCAGGAGAGAGACCGCAGTGGGATCAGCGTCCCCTCTTCTAGCCTTCCATCCGGACTCAGGCCCTGTCACTGCTGCCACATCCTTTTCACAAGTGTCTCTGAGCCCAGCCCATATTCAAAGGGAGGAAAATGAAAGTCCGCCTTTTGTTTTATAAGCCACCACAGCAGAAAAGTAGGGAAGAAGGATGAGGAATAACATGATCAGATTCGTGAAAGGATCACGTGGAGAATGGGTCCCAAGAGAGAGGGGGGCACATGTGGGGAGGCCAGGCAGGTGGCTGGGACCATGGTCTAGAGAGAAAGGAGGGTGCTCTGGACCAGGGGAAGCGGAGGTGCAGAGGAAGGGGAGCGTCAAGAGCCAACAGTGGTAAAGTTTGGTGGGTGAGAACCACGAGGGAAGGAGAGTCCGTGGTTTCCGGCTGACTTTAGAGCCCTCCCCCTTATCTCTTCCTCCAGTTTTGCATGCTTCGTCACGCCGTTGAGGTATCAGCCCCAGTGTCACCCCCAGGAGAAGGCTTCCCTGACGTCTGGTCCAACAGGGCCACTCCCACTGGCCCACCGCAGCGTCAGCTGTGTTTATGGCCGTTACCCTTCCCTGAAACCATGTTGTACGCTTGTTTCTTTGTTTGCTTCAAGTCTGTTTCCTCCACTAGAGCATGAACTCACTGACAGCGGATGCCTAGCCCACTGCTTATCATATCCCAGTCTCTTACACAAGGTAACTGCCCAACAAACAGGTTTTTAAGGGAATGAAGGATTTTCTGAGACTCCTCAAAGAAGAGCAGGTTGAGGGAAGAAATAATGATTTTTTTTAACATGTTGAAGTTTGAGTCGCCTTTAAAATAGGTACAGGAGACACCAATTAGCCAATTCAGAATATGGACCAAAGCTCAGAGGGGAGTCCCAGGATGGACACAGCAAGTTGTAATCCTCCAGATAAATGTAGTAATTAAAGCCATGGGTATGAAGGAGCTTGCTTAGGGAGAAAGTGCCAGTTAGGAAGTAAAGCAGGCCTAGAAATGAATCGTGAGGAATCCAGACATTATGTGGTCAAATGAAGGAGATGAGCACAGAGTGAACAGAGCAGAAGCACCCAGAGAGGTGAGCAGAAAACCAGGGGGTGCATGCCATGGGAGCCATGAGATGGGTGCTCCAAGGATGGGGTGGCCAACAATAGCAAAGGCTGCCAGCAGTCTGAGGTTAGATCCCAAAAATGTCCAACTGGATGTAGTGGCATCAAGGCCATTGGTGACTTTGGCAAAAGCTGTTTGACCAGAACAATGGACGTGGAGGCCGATTAGAGTAGGCTGAAGACTCTACAGAAGGTTAGAGAATGAAAACAGCAAGTACACGCAAGCCCCTGAGAAATGTGGCTTGAAAGGAGAGGAGAGAGAGGTCAGAACAGAGCTGGAGGGTGATGTGGGGCTGATGAATGTTTGTTTTCTCTTAATGTGAGAGAATTAGTCATGTTTATACATCTTTTAAAGAAATGTAGTAGTTACCCTGGGGTTTGCATATACATCTTTATTTGATCTCAATCTACTTTCAAATAATATTAGATGGGTTCACATGTAGCATATATAAGAAAAAGACTACACTCCCAATTCCTCCCTCGTGTTGTTTTTGCTCTTGTTATGCATTTTACTCTGACGGATGATATAAACACACTACACACTGTGAATATTTTTGCTTTAAACATTCACATATCTTTTAGAGCAATTAAACACAAGAAAAAATAAACTTTGTATTTATCTTCATTTTTATCACACCCAGCACTTTTCATTTCTTTATGTAGATCCAAGATTCTGACTGGCTTCATGTACCTTCTGCCTGAAGAATTTCCTTTAACATTTCTTGTAGTGCAAGTCTGCTGGTAAGTAGTTCTGTCATTTTTTGCTTGTCTGAAAAATTCCTTATTTATCCTTCATTTTTGAAAGATTTTTTTACTGGGAATGGGTTGATTTTTTTTTTCCTTTCAGCACTTTAAAGATATCACTCCATTGTCTTCTGGCTTGCATAGTTTCTGGGGAAAGGTCTGTTGTAATTCTTATGTCTGTTCCTCTATATATAGTAGGTCCCTTTTCTCTATGAACCTTTAAGATCTTCACTTCTCAGCTTTCTATATTCTAAAGCCAGAAGGAGCTGATCATGTTTAAAATGATGAGAATGATCTAGTTTCTTAACTAGTTTCTCTTGGATACAAGAGAAAGAAGAGATACTTGATCATTAAGGTTTTTTATCTGAGAAGAGATACAAAGTCAAGTGGAAGCACACTGGATGTGAGAATAGACCATTCTTTATTGTAGAAGGAAAGGTTAGCAATGGAATAAATATTGGCTTATGTAGGTTGGTCTCTGTATTAGTTAAGTTTTTCTGGGGTAATCAGTATAATAAAAAACTCTAAAAGCTCAGTGGCATATACTAACATATTTCTCACCTGTGAGTCTGTGACTTGGCTGAGCTCCACTGGGCTCAGTTTTGAGTCTGCTCCACATGTCCCTGATTCCAAAGAGCCACAGAGACTTCTCATGGCAGATGGCAGGAGCAAAAAGGCAGAACAAAGTGTCACAGTGACTGTCAAAGCCTCTTCTGGGAACTGTTATTACTACCCATATTCCTTTAGTCAAAGTAGGTCACTCGGTCAAGTTCAAAGTCACTGGACAGGGAGGTGTGCTCACTTGGGGGCTGAGGTGCGGAGTGTAAGTATTGGTGGAACAATAATAAAATCTACCACAACATCTTTGGGAGCACAAGTTGAGGAGCTTCTTGTCTAATGGCTCTTTTTTCTTCTAGAAATAGGATGCAAATCCAACCCCTGCAAATGATGGAAGAGGGGAGGTCAGGTTCCAGGGGAAGTGGAGAAGGTTGAAATAGTATGGAAGTAATTTTATCCTGTGAAATACAAGCCTGAGGTTATCACTATATAGGTTGACTCTTTAGCAGTAGCAAAGCTTACGAAGCAGGGCATGCCTGGTACTACACACAGCTCTGGCTCTAACTTGAGCTCAAATTTATATGTAAATCCCTAGACTTGGTTGATCTGGAGCAACATCACCTTGTTTGCCTGAGGGAGGAGTAGAGCAGGCAGTGAGAACATTTTCATCTTTATTTCCCTGTTTGGTTTTAGAAACATGAAGACTCGGTGAAGTTGTGTTTTCAGAATCAGCTTTTGGAGTACAAGACACCTATCCCATCCAATCACCAAGGTCATTGTTCTCCTGTGTTGTAACAGAGAGGAACCTGGCCAGGTTACACTCTGGTGAGTGGCAGCTGGAAAATCAAAGCAGCTGAGGATTCTGTCAAGTTGCTTCTGACCTGCCCCAACTTGAGTTTTGCTAGAATATTCCAAGGGTCATTTCAAGACATTCTCATTATAGCCAAGTGCACTCTGGTGTTCACTCAGTCCACTTCCTCGAAGTTTTTAAGCACCACAGTATATACAAAGGAAATTCAATGCCATGATGGTATCCAAGAGAAATTCAAAACCATGGTTCAATCCACTTCACTTAAATTGCCTAAATGCCTGTTTCTGGGCTGTACTGAGATCTCTTCAAGCACTCCTCTTTGAGCCAGGGGAAGTATTCCATGCCTGCTTCAAGTTGAATGCCATTACTGGTCCCAGTTCCAAAGGACTGGATTCCACCAAGAGCCATGGAGCCCGGCCAGTTTCCTTGGGTTCAGAAGTCACCGAAAAATCCTATTTTCCAGGAGGGAGCAGATGGTCACTTCCAGGGCTGTGGGAGTCTGTATAACTCCGCAATAACTGACCTCACAGGTCCCCTTGGGAACAGCATCAGACCAGTGGGGGAAGCTAAGCCATTGACCGTGCAGGCAGATATTGTGATAAAAAAGGTGCGCTTATTTGTGCACACGAGCTTGTGTGTGACCGCCCCAGGAATTCGCCTCTCAGGAGGCTGGCACCTAAGTCTCATGGGAATGTGTGTTCGCTACCTTGGGCATGACCTGAGTCTGACTTCAGAGCCCCCAATCAGCTCAGCTTTAATGAAGGCTCCTGCGGCCAACACAGACCACATGATGAGAGCCCTACAGCCAACACGGAATAGTCACATTCCCCTGGCGTACTTCCTCTGGTTCCCTGGGCTGGGAGGGAGAGGCAGTTCACCAGCTTTCCCCACCCACAGACACTACCACCAGAGCCTGTCTCTGGGCATTAGCATCGGCCCTGTCCTCCAGTATTTGAAAGCCAGCCAAGAGACCATCTCAAAACTCACATCTGCAATTGATCATGACTAGACTCTGTTTCCCAAGACTACTTGCCTGGCTAAGGTGAGCACACAGGAGTTACCACACTCCCTAAATGTGACATTTAATTGTCCATCATAGGGTGGCCATGCCACAACCTCCTAGGCATTCATGTTCTTAATCAAGCAGTCCTCTGGCCAAAACTCACTGGGCAAACCCTCTCGAAGGCTGGGGTTCAGACAGGGATGCATTTTGAAGCACAGAGACCTTCACTACTCATGCATCTAACTAGTCCTCCAACCAGCTAACCAAGCAAGGCAGCTCCTTCCAGCTCTGGGGCCAAGTTGGAATGTTGTAAGAAGGAAAAGTCAATGTGTATATGGAAAATGAGAGAGAACCAGGTGCTGCATTTTTAAATAGATGGGGTGAGGGCCTCAGTAGGCAGAAGACTGGATTTGGATGGTCTGAAATCATCCTTCCTGGTTAGCACTCTGTTGTCTAATCTCGTGACTTTCTGAAATGAGGATATATCTATTTCCATTTTGCAGAGAAAGAAACTGAGACTCACTCATAAACTTGTTCATATGTTCACAGCTCACAGCAAGCGATAGAGTCAGAATTCAAACCCGAATGGCTTCAGGATCATGACTGCTTCCCTCCAAAAGCTCGAATCATTACAATGAGTGGTTTTTATTAAAATGCTTGATAAACAATAAAGAATGAGGTCAACTTGTGACCAGTGTGGATTCTAAGAACCTGAGAATTTAGGGGGATGTGGATGTAAGACGTTTTTGAGTTTCACAAAGCTAGTTCCACATCTACTAGGCTAATTCCATTCCCCAAATTGTTCATCAGGACATTCCTCATCAAGCCCTCTCCTTAGGAATTGGTAACAGGGCAGGTGTAAACTGGCGCCACACATCCTTACAGCAATCAGCAACATGCATCAGACACTCAGAAAGATTCATACCAGTTGACTGGGGTGACCTTATCACTTATCCTCCAAATCAGGACACTGAGAGAGTAAAAGGGAGTACCATCACTGACTCTACCAGGACAACAGGGTCTACACAGAAAAACCAGAGGTGTGGACCACCCCCTCTAGACCAAGAAAGTCTACATCAAGGACCCATTCTAAGGACTCTCATTCACTCATCCATCATTCATTAATTCATAAATAACTGAGCACTTACTGCATGCCACATACAACATTTATGTTAGAGGACTAGCATATCTCTATTGCTGATTTTAAGAGCAATAATCGAGAAGCCACCTACATGCCCATATCATTAATGAAATAGTTACATTCTGGAAAATTGAGATGATGGGGACTATGCAGATATTAAAAGCCGAGTTTTCCCATAATGAATCAATAGAAAACAAACAAAATATTAAGTCAAAAGTATGGAACAACTGCATTTAGCCTGGTCCCAGTTTCATAAGGGCACCCAACTGTGTGTGTGCTTATGCATTAGCACTCATGAAAATACCAGGCGCTGCCTCAAAGGGGTCACAGCAGATTTCTTTGGATAATGACATTATGAGTGATCTCTCCACACTGGGATTGTCTCTCGACCAGCTCCTCACCTCCAGGAAGGCCCCTGTCAGGAACAGCGCTGGGCCAGACTCCCTTCTGAAGTGCATGCTTTCCCACGGAGGTCCTCACCTGGATGGAACGCGGCACAGCGCTGTGAGAGGGCCGGCGAAGTGCACACAGTGGCAGCACGAGGCTCTTTCCTGGCCTGGCTGGCACTACGTGTGTGAGGCACACAGCACATCCCAGCCCACATCCCAAATCCCCCAGCAACGTCCTGGGCTCCTGCCTCCTGGACGCAAATGGTGCAGCCCTGGGGGACAGAGCCTGAGCATGCACACGAATCTGGTCAGGCACACCTGCGCAGTGACCTGAAAGCACGCAGCTGACTGTTCTCACAGCATCCTCCACCCAGCCTCAGGGAGCGCTCGCTTTGCCTGCATGGCCAACCCGACCGGAGGCAGCAGGTCTGACCGACTCGCCTGCGGCCGGCATGACGTGCAGCAACTCCGGTCCGTGGTGGAATGCATGGGCTGTGTGAGAAGTGTCCCTCAGTGGCCTGGGTTCCCCAGGGGGGCGGGTTTTACCAGAACTCTGGGAACGGGGAGCAGAATGCGGTTTGCCAGGGGCTGGAGGGAAGGGGACGGGAGATGCTGGTCCAAGGTACAAACTCCCAGATGACAGGATTAAGTCCCGGGATGTGGCTGGTGACTGTAGCTGATGATACTGTGTCATATATGTGAATGCAGCTGAGAGAGCTGATCCTCAGCTTTCTCCCCGCAGAAGGGAAATAGCAACGACACGAGGGAGGGATGTGCACCAGCCCTACTGTGAGCTCTTCACCATGCATATGCATATCGAGCTGTCATGCTGTACACCTTAAACCTACCCAATGTCGTGTGTCAGTTATATCCCAACAAAGCTGGAAACATTAAAGTGGGTTCCACAACACCGAAGAAACCCAGCTTTGTGCTGAGAACAGGTTTCCCCATAAGGAGCAGGAAGATGCTTCCATGGAACATAAACTCCAGTGGGAGGTAGTTACACATGCAGGCTCTCAGGCTCCCAGACGCGTGGAATGAAAATGTGCATGTGGATTCGGTCCCCAGAGCCACCCTGGGCGCTGGAGTTTGAGAATGGTGCCATGGAGAAGCGCAGCTTGGGGGCACTGGCTCTGCTGCCATGCACCGTGCCGTGGGGCAGCTGCCGTGACCTCTCCACGCTTTACTTTCACCCATCTGGCAAAGGCATCCAGAAGCGCCCAGTTGCTCTGACTGCCTTCTGCTTCAGAGCCCTCCCGTGGCATGTGTCTTAGTTCTTACTGTTGTGAAACAAACTGCCTCCAGATCTAGCAGCTTGCATTGATGAATCAACCTGTATCCCTCAAGATTCTCAAACGCACCCTGGCTGGTCATAAACACTAGAATCCTATTCATAATTATCTGAGTCCACCTGACTCTGTTTTATGCATACATAAAATGTTTCAATACGCATGAAGTTTCTCAGGAATGTGACTAATGTGTACCTTGAGGGAAGAGACTATTAGGCTTGTCGAGAACTTTCTCAAGGTGACCACCACATCAGAAAAGCACATTACCAATGACAACCCTTCTAGTGTCATTTGAGTCACCAAAACACACTTGTGTTCAACCTGCACCTTCAGGTGTTGCTCCAGTGCCTGCAGGCAGGGGTGCAGACTTTCCATTCTGAACTGTCCATCAGGAGTTTAAGGGGTTATACTTTTCAGCACAGCATATACTACAAATGTTCATCCAAACCTTGGAGCTGAAAAGTTATGGAGCCAATTTGGCTTAGGAGAAATGCCTGCCATATAACCTAGGCGCAGAGCTAATCCTCGTCAGGCCAATGCCCCAAATCACTGTGCTTTGCAACTGAAAAGAAGTCGTTTTCCTCTTGTCCATTCAAATGTGTTACTAGATGCCTTGAAGGACAACCTCCTTATATCGCAATCCAAATTCTAAGGTAGACGACAGAAGACTAGTCAAATAGGAATGCAGAAGGATGGATGGTGAGTGGACGGACAGACAGGCAAGGGATACGGCCTTACCTTGATTTTGTCACTTGGATAAAATGAGGCTTAAAAATATCTTAGGAAAGCTCTGTTTGCTCTGCTCTCCTGAGCCACCCTTGGAGATCAAGCACTCACAGAGCCCCCTCTGTATTACGCCACAGGGTATTTTATCATAGTAAGACGCTATGCTTTTCTCTGATAGAGTGGGAGAAGTGCCCTGTGAGAGAGGAGGTGGGACAATGAACAGAAGAGGACAGCAAGCAGTTCAGTTCCATGGAAGCGGGTTCCCTTAGAACTCTCCAAGCCAAGCACCTCCAGGAAGGCTCTCTGTCCCGCGTGTGTCCCCTGCCCCCGCAGCAGCTGCTGCGCCCTGTGCTTTCCCAGCATGCGGCATTGCTCCTGCTCCACGGGACACACAGCCGCACCGGCCATCAGTCCAGTTCAACCCCACTAGCTTACAGAGGCTGGAACGGGCAGCAGGCTTGCCCAGGGGCACAGAGCAAGTGACTAAGTAGTCCTAGAGAAACTGCAAGCCCCCTTTCCTTGGAAAACTCTGCTGAGAAAGAGGAGCTGCTCTCCTGGATGCAGGCCCCTCAGACTCCTAGCTTCCCCCCATACTCCATCATCAATCACCTGAGGGCAGATGCAGAGCACACCCTTTCCCCAATTCCCCGGGGAGCTGACTTCCAGAGGAGCCCTGGAGCCTGACCGCTCAGCCGGCCTCTCCCCTGAAGAGGGGATTGGAGGGTCAGGGGGCAGGGCTGGGGAAAGAGCAGCAGCAGGTGGGGGAAGCTGAGCGGCCCGATGCTGCCCAGCCCTCCTAGGTCACCTGGGCCCCCTCCTAAGGCGGCTCCGAATATGCAGCCAGTCCTGAAAGCTGGCGTGTCTCAGGATTAGGGTGCCCTCCGGGGTCAGCCAGTCTACTGCCACACGTGGGAGCAGAAAGGACTATTGCTGGGGGCTCTTACTGTAGAGGATACTGTGCTCAGGCTTCATTTGAGGCCCGACACAGGTTTTATTTTGCTTTGGGGCTGCCTGGCTGTCGAAAGTCGTAGGCTATGGCCAGAGCTCTCTGCGTTTCACCAGGACACCCTCGGAAACTAAACAGCTGTCTCAGGGGGCTGCTTATCCTGCACAAGAAATGACAATCAGACCACTGGCAGGGACAACGGGCACTTGGAGAAACTCGACTGCGAGATGGCAAGAACCAAACAGACTCACAAGTAAACCTCGCCGGAGGAAGGTGGGGAGAAAAGGATGCAGGAAAGAGTCAGCTCAGAGTGATTTTTAAGTTCAGGGGCATTTGGTGAAGGAGGAAATCAAAATGTGTTTCCATGAGCTCTGTTTATGAGAGGAACCTGCACATTTATGGGCCCCCGTACGATACCTGCTGAATCTGGGGGTTTGTTTCCCTGATAAGTTATACACGTGCTGTGTTTGGTGGATGGAATGCACAGACGTGTTCACATGCCTGTAGGCATGGCGCCCTTGAACGTGAAAGCTGGGCCGGCCCTGAGCGCTGTGGGCGAAGATTGCTTGCTGCAAGCACCACACGCCTGCCCAGCGTTAGCAGCTGTTTGTCTTTAGGGAGGAATTTATTTTGGAAAATGTCAAACCCACAGAAAACTTGTAAGTAAAGGGAACAACCATGTATCTTTCACTCGACTGACCTACCGCCATGTTGCCATCTTAGCATTCCTCTCTCCCTCACACACATGCACACACACGTGGTCCCTCTCACACACACACGGTCCCTCTCACACACACACGCACACACACACACGATCCCTCACATACATGCACACACATACACAATCCCTCTCCCACACACACACGCGGTCCCTCTCACACACACATGCACACACATGGCCCCTCACACACACACACACACACACACACACACGCACATGCAGTCCCTCACACACACACACACACACACACACACACACACACAGTCCCTCTCTCATGCACACATGCACACACACAGTCCCTCACACATACACACACACATGCACACAGTCCCTCTCACACATACGTGCAGTCCCTCACACATACACACATGCACACAGTCCCTCACATACATGCACACATACACACGGTCCCTCCCTCACACACATGTGGTCTCTCTCTCTCACACACACACATACACATGGTCCTTCTCACACACACACACGGTCCCTAACACATACACACACACAGTCCCTCACATACATGCACACACACGGTACTTCCCTCACACACATGTGGTCTCTCACACACACACACACACACATACACACACATGGTCCCTCTCACACACACATTCACACACACACACACAGTCCCTCACATACATGCACACAGGCACATGGTCCCTCTCACACACACATGCACACACATGTGGTCCCTCTCTCATGCACACATACACACACACAGTCCCTCACAGATACACACACACAAATGCACACGGTCCCTCACACACACACACACACGTGGTCCTCTCACACACACGCACACGCACACGCGCACACACACACACAATCTCTCTCACATTCACTCAGACGTTATTGTCATTATCACCGAGCTTTCTGAGGAGTCTTCAGGCATGGCCCCTTGCCAGGGGCACCTCAGTGTGTATCTCCCACAACAGCGGCGTCGCCTCACGGAACCACAGACAGCCACGAACCTCGGAAGGTTGTCACGGCTCCCACAGAACACTCGGCTCACATCCAGACCTCCCCACCTGTCCTGCTTCCGCCCAGGCTGGCGCCTCGCCTCCCTGCAGCTCCCCGCAGCCTCCTGCAAACACTGACGTCCTTACATCTTGTTTCTCGTGACGCTGTCACTTTGGGAGGGCACAGGCCCATCGTCCTGTAGAATTCCCCTCCACTTGGGTCAGTCTGAGGTCTCCTCATCAGATTTGGGCCACGTGCTGTGGGAGGAACGCCCCAGAGGCGACACTGTGTCCCGCTCAGGACACTGCATCAGGCGCCTGCAATGTCGTTGGGCACATAATGGTGGTGTGGATTTTGCTCCTGTGGTTCAGGCGGGGTCCCCTAGGGCTCTCTGGGGCTGGCACTTTTTTCTTCTTTCATGACTAAGAAGTAATCTGCAGGCACCCGTGCTGAGCGGTACAAATGCCCTGCTCCCAACAAACTCACCCATTTTGCATGGTCTTAGCAGCCATCAAAGATTTCTGCCTGAGTTTTCTCTAAATAGACTCATTTTGCTTAATGAATTATTTTAAGAGGAAATACCACACCTCTGCCATAAATGGAACACTAGGGTCATTTTTTTCTTAACAAAAAAAGATAATATAAACACAATGAAAGAAGTTAGCTACAATTTCTAACTTGTTCTGACTCTGAGCTGAGGCTTGCGCTCTGGTAGAAAGGAGAAAGTAGCATGTGTGTGAGAGTTATGAGGGACCTGTTAGCACCCAGCAAAGGCTCTGCCCCTGTTACCTCCAACAGCGAACTGGTAAGTGGGTGCGCTGTAGCACCAAGAGACAATGTGAGGGCTCCTCCCTACGACACCCCAAAGACGCCGCTCACGCCCATATCCATCAGCGAGAGAGACCCACCCCGTTAGGAGATGGTAGGTGATTAGGAGGCTGCAACACCCAGAAATGGCTTTATGTGGAGGTGTTTGTGCCAGGCTTCCTGCATTTCGTCTTAAGTTCCATCAACTTCAAACTCCTTTTTCTTCCAAATGGAGCAGTCCTGAGGAAGTGTGCTAATCCACTCCACCTCTTACTCCATAGCACACTTGAGAAGCATTTGATCCCAGCAGATTCTGGCTGCAAAGGCCAGGCTCATACTCACTGCAGCCCTCGTCTGCTTCAGTCTGCATGAACTCTGGACTCGATTTCCACTTTTGCCTGCCCTATTCTACTCCTTCTTGGCATGACCTAGGTGCCAGGACTTGTTTATTTTCCAACGTCAGTGACTTACTGCTCATAAAACATGTTAACCCTGCAGCCTCGGTCTATAACCCAGGAGTGCCTCATTTTCTTCCAGTAAAATCTCTCCCAGGGTACGAAGTAAATCTTTAAAACAGAGCTGCCCTGTTGGAGGTAAGGAGCCTTCAGCTCACACACCCATTCCTCCATTCCCTGTGGGATGACCTCTAGTCATGCCACAGAATGCCAAGCACTGTGTAGGAAGAACCCTTTTTGAGAAGCTCTGTTCTAGAACACAACGGCAGTTACATCCTGGAACCAGAGGGGGTGCGTCCGAGAGGGCAGTGTCGGCGAATCCCGGCATGCAGAGAGGGACGCTGCGTTACAGCACAGCCAGGGGGCCCAGTGAGGTGTGCAACGCAGCCTGCTCTGGGGCACAGAGAGGCTGGCCCACTCTCACGGGTTTGTTTATATTTATTCTTGCAGATTGGTTAACCACTTAGAAGGAAAGGCCTTTATTAAGTAGATATCCATGTGCCTACCTCTTAGAATACACTAGATTTCATTTACACGTTCCCATCAGCTGTCACACGGTGAAAAGATGGCAATCAGCCCCACGTCACAGTTGAGCACACCCAGGTTCACAGCTGTGAGGTTTGCATGCTATCGACCCCTCAGTGGCAGAGCCAGGTTCACAGCCAGCATCTCTGCCCCTAGGGCTGTGCTCACCGGCAGGACAGGCTGCACTGCGAGACCAGCAGACAGGGAGAGGAGCCCTGCCCACTCTGGCAGGACCCTGGGAAGCTGTCAGGACCTGCTCTCCCTGAGTTTAACCCACAGGAAGGAAAACCAGGAAGCAGACAAGACTGCACCCCGTCCATGTTTGTTTGGAGTTTGGGTCCCACCTTTTTTGTTTAACATCGCTCCCTGCACACAGGCTGTGTGAAGATGGTGGTCTCTAGGAAGCTCACAGAAAGCATTTCCCAGGCACGGGTGCCCCAAGGGAGAGCCCAGGCCTCGTGGTGGCCCCAGGAAGACAGTGCCCTTCAGGCTGCTCCGGAGCGTCTCCAGGGGTCAGGGGCCCAGCCTGGTGCCGCTGCCACCTTCGCAGCCATGGACGTCAGCCCAGCTTGATACCTGGCCCGTGACTATAGCTGGGGCTGTGTGACGGCTCCACGCCCCACGTGGCAAATGCAGCCGGCACGTCCCTGCACCCTGGGGCTCAAGCAGGGAACACGCACACAGTGACGATATTCTATCCTTTCCGCTGCTGCCAAGAGTCTGCAAGTCCGACAAACTTCCTTTAAGTCTCAGCTCTGCCAGCAACTAGCTATGTGACTTAGGGCACATTACCTATCCTCTATGTGCCTTTGGGAGCTACAAGAGAAACTACAAAGGTTTTTTGGAAAGATTAAAAGGGGTAACAGTGTAAAAAGCTTGGGAGAGTAACTAACATATAGTCAGCCCCTACTCAATGTCAACTATTATTAAAACAATCAGAAATTCGGGGAGGGGGAAACTTGCACTGGAAAGAAACTATTAATGCTTCAGTTACACATTGTATGACCCTACATACCGTGTGGGTGTGCTCAGATATACGCTGTATCACTGGACCCCTTAGCTATCTGGGATCTGGAAGTGGTTTTCACACACCCACATTGTAGACATGTTCAGATACGCACTGGATCACTGAACCCCTGCTATCCTGTAAGCTAGGAAATAGTTCTCATACACATACACGCAATATATATAGTCATATATACAAACTGCCTCACTGAACCCCAAGTATCCTATGATGTAGGAAGCTTTCATATATAGATAGAATTTTTATATGTTAATATATATACTTAAATATAGTATCACTGAGCCTGGCCCCTATGAGTTGTCCTGTGATCTCAGAAGCTTTTATCCATATCCATTCTATGCATATGATCAGATACCGTATCCCTGAATATCCCCAAGTCACCCATGCGACACACTATTCCACGTGTTAGGATGGAGACACAGGATGTTAGCCCATTTATTTAGGTCCACTTTAATAACATTCAACAATGTTTTAGAGTTTTCATAGTGTAAGTTTTACACTTCCTTAGTTAACTTTGTTCCTAAGTATTTTTATTCTTTTTGATGCTCTTGTCAGCAGAATCATTTCCTTAATTTCACTTTCAGATTTTCCAATGCTGGCGTATAAACGCACAATTGTGTTTTGTATATTGACCCCGTATTCTGCAACCTTACTGAACTCTTTGTTATTATTATTTTGGTTGAGCCCAAGATCAAAGGAGCCTGTGCTCCTGCATCACCACGTGGAAACGGCCTGCCAAATCCGCCACCAGGAGCTCCCGAGCCAGAAGCAGGCTCCTTCGTGCTGGGCGCAGGGCAGGGGGGTGCTGCCCTCACCTGAACCAATACAACCTCCTACTTCAATGCCACTTCTTTTCCTGCTCCCTCTCCTAAATCAGGAGCCTTCCCTTGATTCTCTTGATTCTGTCTTATTTGTGCCTTTCTTAACCTTATTGAAAATTGTAATTCATCAGCCATTTGTTTCATTGATGAAATGTCTTTCTTGCCCTAAAGGCAGAGGCTGTATTTCCCTCACCCAGCACTCTGTTGCCTGCTTAATGTGTATGTAACAGACGGGGCAGGTGCCCTCTTTCCTTTGGCTTTGCTGCCTGCTCTGAGCACTTTACGGGTGAGGCGTGGCCGAGGCTCCACGTCCGCGGCATCTCACTGATCCCCTGCGACCCAGCCCCACGCCACAGGCCAGGGAGAGAGCAGCAGAGGATGAGGCCACCGCCCCCACCGGTACTTAGCTAACAAGAGACAGAATCAGCATTTGAACCCAGGTCTGAGCACATCTTTCCACAAGACAGCCTCTCAGCCATTCTGCAAATTAGAGTTCTTGACCATTTCCACAAGCAGGTCCAGTTCCATGGGCAGCCCTTCAGCTGTTCCCATTCCTTCCAGAACAAGTACAGATCTGAGAGTCCAGGGATCCCCCAGAGGTGCTGATATCCCGACCTGGGAGCACCCAGCGGACACCATGGCTGCTGTCGTGTAGGGGGCACCTGAGGGCTCCGGGGCTCTGCTCTCCCCGCCTGTGAGCCCTCAGCTCCTTACAAGTGAGGAAACTGAGGTTCAGAGAGGCTGAGTGACATGCCCGCAGTCGCGCAGCCAGTAGATGGCAGAGCTCGGGCTGGAGCCAGGCCAGACCCGACTTTTCTGCCCCTCCCCGCTGACCGGCCTGGCGACAGCCCAGCACTTGACGGTAGAGGAACGGCCACGCTCACAGCGTCCTTGGGATGCATTGGCTGCCCGTCTGGAAAATGCCACTTGCGAATATATTCTTGCAGTTCTGCACAAGAGCAGAATATAAAACACCCATATATAAATATCTCGCTCTCTTCTCAGGCTCCAATGCCACTTTCACCCTGATTTATGGAAGCACATCCTTGCAGTAGGGTATGCCGGAAAGTTTGAGCCTGGCTCAAGAAAAAGTAGAGTATGTTAATTTCAAGGCAATTCATTAAAATGCAATCCAAGCTCTTTGGAGATAACACAGAAATGCTTGGTGGCCGTCCAGACAGAAGCAGGCCCTCCTGCCTCCAGCCAGCTCGTGCACAGCCTCATTTTGTCTCATTTTCCTCTTAGACCTTTGATTTGACCCTTCAAGGAGCTCAGCTTCGGGTACCAGCTACTTTTGTCATTAGGATGCCAGTCTTCTCATCTTTCTCATCAATATTAAATACAGAGAGCGCTGAGCCAGGCCGTATTTCACTCAGGGCCCCAACAAAAACCAAACGGCACATTAAAAGGAGGTAATCGGAAGAAAGTTTAGCAAAGGGACTGTCAAGGCATCAGCAGAAGTTAAGGAAATCAAGGAGGGACAGTGTGGAAGTCCCGGGGGAGTGGACAGGCACCCCCAGGGCTGCTGTGGGAGGAGAGGGCGCGGGCCCCAGATGCAGAGGAGGGAGCAGGAGAGCGGGGCCGCCTGGCCGGAGCATGGCCGTTGGGAGGGGGGGTATTTATAGGAAGAAGGCTTAGGGAACAAATACTCTACCGTCCCTCGGCTCGCCACGGCCCCACCATGCCTCCCGTTGGCTGGACCCAAGCTGAAGGCAGCCACTGGTGCAGCCCCTTCCTACAGGCAGCCCCCTGGGACACAGAGCAGGTGGGGAGCTGCAGCCTGCACCCCAAGTGCAAACAGAAGACATTCAGTGCAAGTGACCTAGATGTGTGCCCCTCCCACGGCACTTACCCTGTTGGTGCCTCTGTCTTTCCTTCTAGAAAGCAAGCTGACGACTGTCCCAGCACGGGGAACTTGTTGTGAGGATTCCCTGCAAGCCCCCAGCCAATTGTGGCTGCTGCCAACACCTCTTCTCGTCATTCATTGGATGTCATGGGTTAGAGGCTATTAAAATAGAACTCATGTCTTGGCCCCATCTTCCCCATGCTCACTCAAAGCTACACCATACTCCACATTGCATGGGGGTAACAGTACAGGCAGGCCGTGGAGATATCGTGGGGTCAGTCCCAGCACTGCCCCAAAGCACGTATCACAACAAAGTGAGTCACGTGAGTTCGGATGCCCAGTGCATGGAAAAGTTATGTTCACTCTGTACCTAGTCCACTAAGTGTGCAGTAGCGTCACGTCTAAAAAAAGCAATGCACCTGCCTTAATTAAAAATACTTCATTGCTTAAAAATGCTGACCACCATCTGAGCTGTCAGCGAGTCACAGTCCCTGATCCCAGATCCCCACAACCAGAATAATAATAATGAAAAGGTTTGAAATAATGCAAGAATTACCAAAATGCGACACAGAGATAAAAAGTGAGGAAACGCTGTTTGTGAAACGGTGATAAAAGACTGGCTGGACACAGGGTCGCGGCAAACCCTCGATCTGTGAAGAGCCCGCGTCTGAGAAGAGTGCCAGAGCGAAGCGCTGACCAGAAGCCTGCGCGGCCCCAGCAGCGTAACTGCCTGAGAAGGCGCCGTGAGGGTCACACAGCTCCTGCCGCGAAGCTCGTAGAGAGCAAATGCAGTAGGCTGACAAATGGCCCGTTTGCATGGCCTCGGAGATGAGATGGCGCTCCCCCCAGTGCGAGGTAGAGTCTCTTTTCCTGGTGCTTGAATTCAGGCTGGTCCTCAACTTGCTCCAGCCAGTGAGGGTAGCAGAATGGGCGGGCCTGGCTAGCCTGCTGGAGGAGGAGAGGCCACACTGGCAGTAAGAGGCCCCCCACGCTGAGCCCTCCTCACCCAGACCAGCTAGCAGACAGTCACAGATGCCCGAATGAGCCTAGCCAGGCCAGAAGAGCCTTCCTGCTGAGCCCAGCCCAGACTGCTGCAGAATCCTGAGTTGAATAAATGGTGGTGTTTGAAGCTGCCATGTCCATGTCCGGGAGTGTTTGTTATGCAGCGAAGCTACATGATGGTATCAGTCATTGGAGTAGTAGTATTTTATTAGTAGTACTATCAGGCCAATTGGACCCGGAGTCAGCCACACCCCACAAACATTTGTACAGCTCGCAGAGCATGGCCTTCACAGGCAGTATCTCATTCAGTCTTCCTGACCCCTCCAGGCTGTGCTGTGGTCTCTTTCACAGCTGAAGAAACTGGGGACTCGATCCTCATCCAGGAAGTAGAGAGCGGAAAACAGGGGGCAGAGGCTTGTGCTGTCCCCCCGTCACTGCCAGGCCTCTGGGGGGGGGTCGCCTCTGGGGTGTCATCCGTGTGCATGCCTGGACAGTCTCCAAAGCATGACATCATGTGAACACTTTAAGTTGGATTGCAGTAGCTCTGTCACTCCAGGAAGGAGAGTAACAGGAGATTCTGCAGGTATTCTTTCTACCCTCAGCTCAATGACTCAAACCAAACCCTGTTTTGGCCTGAACTCTTTCAGTGCCAGTGGCTCAGATGACATCATCAAGACCCGGTCTTTCTCTTCCTCTGCCCTGTGGCTCTGTCCTGCTGTGCACAAGCTGCCCACCGACTCCAGCGACATGTGTGTCGGGCTCCAACTCACGAGCCTGTGTCACCTGCCCATCCGTCAGCTGGCCCTTGTATTCAGGGGGATGAACGGTGGTTACCAACAGGTCTTGGAAAGTGTCTGACCCTGGAACATGAGGGGTGAGGCTGGCCTGATACAGCTGCAAGGAATAAAACTGGGGCAAAGGTTTCCCCTGGGAAAATCAGGACACTGTTAGCCAAATAAGGAGGTGGGCCCACACAGACATCTCCGTGACCCCAGCTCTGACCTCTGGGCTTGCCCGCGTCCAGGGAGAGTCCTGGGACTCCCAGAAGAGGAACTGCACTCTGATCACATCCAATGCCAGAACCTTCTAGAGAGTCAGAAGACTTCTCACACTGAAAATCTAGCTTCTAGATTCACTGACATGAGTCATAACACAGCGTGGCGCCGTCCCATGCCGTCCTCCAGTGAGTCACACCACTGCTCTGTTCAGTTCCTTCATCCATGAACTGAAGACACTGATGCAGATACTCAGGAGGGTCCACTGATAGAAAATGCCCCAGACGAATGTCCTGGCCAAATTTTCTCTTTTCTTTTTTTTTTTACTGCTTTTTTTTTATACCATTTAACAAAATGGAGCTGAAAAGAGATGACATTTTTCTTATTAGCTTATATTGCCAAGTGGGAATACTGCACACACTTCTGTCTGCACCCACTTACTGGCCACTTCTCAACGCTTTTCCTATCTTTGGAAGTTGGTTTTTCTTGGAAGACAGCTTGATTACTGGAAAGAGTCATAAGCAGGTGGCTTTGGCTCATTTCTATAGATAGAAAGTAGTTCCAAGAATCAAACAGAAAAAGAAGCCAAGCCAAATGTCAGCCTCATGATCGGCCACAAAACGCTAAGGTAAAGGACACACTAACTCCCAGCCAATCAAATCATTACAGTGTACAATTTGAAGAAGTGTTCAGAGAAGATGTGGCAGAAAGATTTCACCCCTTTACTGGAGTGAAGATACAACAGGAAGGACAGACATTTCTTGAACACAACCGTGCGCCAGGCCCTGCGCCGAGCTTGCATGTGCTCACCTCCATCAGCAGCCCTGGGCAATGACAGTGTCACTATCCCATCTTAGGGATGGGGAAGCTGAGACCTCGGGGCCTGAGGAGGTAGCTGAGTGAGGATGGAACCAGCAGGGAGCACAAAACCAGAGGAAAAGACAAATGCAGTGAGGATGGGGAAGACAAAGAGCTTGTTTCCTTATTTTTTCTCTTTCTAAGGGTCAAGACATAGTCACTGAAAAGGAGACCCCGGCACTTCTGCCATCAAAACAGAAGCAGTTCCTGTGTTACTGCCTTAGCCCTGGGAGTAAGGAACTTTGGTGTGTTAGGGAGCAAACTTCTCCTGTCCTTAGAAAAGCCACCTGCATGTCGCCTGTTTTCATCGTGGCAGCTCTAAGTTTGCTCCTTTCGTTTTTCACACAGAGAATGCTGCTGGTTGCCCCTCTCCCAGCAAACGATCACATTAAAATTCATCCTCTTCTTTCGTCGTATAACTGTTTATTTTACAAACAGAGACACAGTGTCTGGAAACTCCAATAGCTCAAAGACACACTTTTCTAGTGAAACCTAACTACTTCCCACTTTTATATCTGAAAGGAAGCAAAATTTTCCTTCAAAAGAATTTTCACCCAAAAGGATCTACTTTCCAGGGGAGGTGGGACTCTCACCCACTCAGCCAGAATCCACGAACACACACCTCTTTCCCAGAGCCTCATGTGACACAGGTCCCCCTCCTCTAGAAATGTAAAACTACCCACAGACCAGTGGAACAGAATAGAAAATCCAAACATTAACCCAAACATATACAGTCAATTAATATTTGATAAAAACAGGAGCCTTGGATATACAATGGGGAGATGACAGCCTCTTCAGCAGCTGGTGTTGGAAAAACTGGACAGCTACATGTAAGAGAATGAAACTGGACTACTGTCTAGCCCATACACAAAGGTAACTCAAGGTGGATCAAAGACCTGAATGTAAGTCATGAAACCATAAAACTCTTAGAAAAAAACATAGGCAAAAATCTCTTGGACATAAACATGAGCGACTTCTTCATGAACATATCTCCCCGGGCAAGGGAAACAAAAGCAAAAATGAACAAGTGGGACTATATCAAGCTGAAAAGCTTCTGTACAGCAAAGGACACCATCAGTAGAACAAAAAGACATCCTACAGTTTGGGAGAATATATTCATAAATGACGTATCTGATAAAGGGTTGACATCCAAAATATATAAAGAACTCATGCACCTTAACAAACAAAAAGCAAATAATCCAATTAAGAAATGGGCAGAGGACATGAATGGACACTTCTCTAAAGAAGAAATTCAGATGGCCAACAGGCACATGAAAAGATGCTCCACATCGCTAATCATCAGAGAAATGCAGATTAAAACCACAATGAGATATCACCTCACACCAGTGAGGATGGCCAACATCCAAAACACAAACAACAACAAATGTTGGCGAGGATGTGGAGAAAAGGGAACCCTCCTACACTGCTGGTGGGACTGCAAATTAGTTCAACCATTGTGGAAAGCAGTATGGAGGTTCCTCAAAAAACTCAAAATAGAAATACCATTTGACCCAGGAATTCCACTACTAGGAATTTACCCTAAGAATGCAGCAGCCCAGTTTGAAAAAGACAGATGCACCCCTATGTTTATCGCAGCACTATTTACAATAGCCAAGAAATGGAAGCAACCTAAGTGTCCATCAGTAGATGAATGGATAAAGAAGATGTGGTACATATACACAATGGAATATTATTCATCCATAAGAAGAAAACAAATCCTACCATTTGCAACAACATGGATGGAGCTAGAGGGTATTATGCTCAGTGAAATAAGCCAAGCCGAAAAAGACAAGTATCCAATGATTTCACTCATATGTGGAGTATAAGAACAAAGAAAAAAACTGAAGGAACAAAACAGCCGCAGACTCACAGAACCCAAGAACGGACTAATAGTTACCAAAGGGAAAGGGACTGGGGAAGATGGGTGGGAAGGGAGGGATAAGGGGGGAAAAGGGGCATTATGATTAGCAGATGTAATGTTGGGGGGCACGCGGGGGGCTGTACAACTCAGAGAAGACAAGTAGTGACTCTATAGCATCTCACTACACTGATGGACAGTGACTGTAATGGGGTTGGTGGGGGGACCTGATGAAGGGGGTAGTTTAATAACCATAATATTGCCCATATAATTGTAGATTAATGATACCAAAATAAATTATTTAAAAAGAAAGAAAGAAATGTAAAACTTAGAAGCCATAAAAAAAGGCTGGCATAAGCAAGCTACTGCACTCACGAATGCCAGCTGCACTCGTCCACAAGGAAAACGTAGAGGCATTTGGGTGTGGATGCTTTAAACATCAATGGAGAGGTGAAGATGTTCTAAGCAGGACACAAGAAGGAGACTGATATAAATTAACTTCATTCAATTAAAAATCAACTTCACCAAAATTAAAAATGTGGGCTCACCAAAAGGTAACAATTTTAAAAGTAGAAGAGTAAGCCACAAATGGGAGGACATATTTACAGCACAGGTAGCTGAGGAAGGACTCGTATACAGCCTATAAAAAGAACTTCTACAAATCAATAAGAAAAAGACATTGTTTTCAATTTAAAAATAAGCAAAAGCCTTGCACAAGCAAGTCACCAAAAATGTAAATGGTCAATGAGCATATGAAAAAGTGCATTTCTTTTTTTGAGGAAATACTGAAGCCACACCCTCCAGAGTGGCTAAAATCCAAAAAGACTGATGGTGCTGACTGCCAGGCAGACATGGGGCCCTGGGTGTCGTGTGCACTGCCAGTGCAAATGGTGCCACCGTTCCAGTTCACTGCTTGCAATCCGCCATAAAACTAAATGGACAACCAGTGATTCTGTTCCCAGATATACATGCATGAGAAATAAAGACGTCCAAATCCTTGTCTCAGGGTCTGCTCCTGTGAGAACCCAAAGACACCTCATTTCAGACTAGATCAGCAGTTAGGGAAATGGACTCTGGAGCCAGACAGACCTCAACTTGAACGTGAATTCTCCCAATGCTGGCTATGTGATCCCACGTGAAGGACTTAACACTTTAGTTTCTTCATCTGTAAAATGGGGATAATAGTGGAACTGACATACAAGGCTCTTGTGAGGATGTAACGGGCAATGCGGCACCTTTCACAATGTCCAGCACAAAGCTCATGGAAATGCTTAATATCATTGTCATTGCCAACCAAGTCTGGAAACGAGTTCTGTTCATTCTGCGAAGATCGAACTGTTTCTAGTATTTTACACACATGGCTCTTTTGTGAGTTTAAAAGAAATCCATCAGTGATTCTAATCGGAACCAAGGATGCTGGGGAAGATAAGCCCCTGGGACATCCAACTGCACCAGTAACAACAAGACATGCTGAGGCACTGGCTGAAAAGATCCCATGTTGTTTATCTGTTTCTCTACAGAGACCACACATTGTGAAAGATACTTGTAAGATTAGGTTATTTCCTGGAAGAACAAATGCACCTCATCTCTCTCAAGAAGAAGACTGATTTATTCCACAAGTTTGTCCCAGGCCAGACTGAATCTGAGCAGAAGTGAGTTACTTTTCACGAACACATTTCAACTTTTCTGATGAGGGCGTCTTATGCTTGGAGGTCGGCGGGCTTGTCTCTCCTGCTGCATTCTTGCCTCCTGCGTTTATTGGGATAAGGGAAAGATTATAAACCTGCTGAACATTTTTTCTTTCTTATGTCTTTCATGTGTTATTTTCAGATCAAGAATGTGATTTGTCCATTTAGAAACTGCCTACCTGCAGGAAAGAAAAACTTAAGACATCTGATATCTTTGATGCAGCCCCAAATAAACAGTAGGTAGCCTGCCTGGGGCTGCGTGACAAGCGTGTCATGTGAGAAACGGCACATTGGGTCTGCTGTCCTTCTGTTTCTATCTTCTCTCTCTCTCTCTCTCTCTCTCTGTGTCTCTCTCTCCTTTTTACAGTTCCATTGGAATTCCTTTGGAGGACCTCTGCTGGGATTATATGGCAGCTGCCTCGTTACAAACAAAAGGCGCCCAAGAAGCTCAGGTCATGGAAGCACAGGAGGCCAGGTGCTCAGGGCTGGGCTACTCCAGCTCAGTAGCATCCCGGACCCGTGACGCCACCACTCCACGCCATGGGGCTCTGTCAAGTAGAGGCAGCACCTCTCAGAGTGGTCAGGACACTTAAATGATATACTGCTGGCCAAGTGCCATCAGGCCTGCCAGGAAGACTTCAAGTTACATGGCCGATGCACTGGGGAGGTGAGACCACCACTTCCCGGTTTCACGGAGCATTACTTTATGCTGCCTGTCTTAGTGGTGGATGAGCTCCTTTTCTCTGTGACTGTAAGGGGAGCGCATCAGGAGGCATTCTGGGGCAAGGGACAGAATGCTCAGCTAAGGACAGTTTAATGGATCAAACATGTGGTTGTATCGCATTTTGAAAAGTCCCCAAGTCAGTGGCCCTGGGGTTGTCTCGGCAACACAAGTGGAAATGCTTAATATTAATAAATGCCACCCTTACCAGACCCTTCCTATCTTTCTGCTCTGTCATCCTCAACTTCTCTCCCTTAGGTTATCACCTCATGGTCCCAAGATAGCTGCTGCAACACCAGCCACCTCAACCATATTCAGTGGCAAAAAGCAAAGCAGGGCCAGGACAGTAAAAAAAAAAAAAAAAAACTCTTCACATGACCCTTCACATGACTTCATTTCCTTTATCAAGGAAGACAATTCTTCCCTGAAAGGCTCTGCTGACTTCCCTCTGGCTTATTGACCAGGATGGGGTCACTTGGCACCCCCAGCTTCAGTGGAGGCTGAGAAAGCATGTATCTGACTCATCAAGGCCTTCATAGCTAGAGGCAGGCATTGGTGGGGCTGCGGCATAGCTAGCCAGTAGTTTCTGCTGCAGGGCGTGGGACCGTGGTGAGCAACCAGGGCCATCCAGCCGGGGCAGCAAACGGGCTGAGAGTGGGGAAGAAGCGTGGCAGGCCAGGCCTCCCGGTTCCCCAGCCAGGTTCTGGCCTCCCCGCTAGCTTCAGTGGGAGCCCGAGCAAGCACCCAACCCCTCTGGGTCTCTCCCAAACAAACAGAGGCTTTGAGCAACCCTCCCCCCTCACCAGGCCCAAGGACACAACAAAAGTCATGTCACTACTACTTAACCATATAAGAAGAGATAACAAAAGTCACCAGGGAGTGAATTACTGACTCATCACATAAACTACCGAGAGAGCAAGCTCGTAAGACTGCCAAGGAGAGATCCTCTGTGGGGTGGGAGGGTGCAGGACAGAGAACACCTTGGATGGAAAGAGATTCAGGCTGTGGGTAAGGGATGGGTTGGCTTCGAGTGGTCAAGAGAAGTGGGAGTTCCTAGCAGGACGGGGTCAGCAAAAGGGAGAAGTGGGCAAGCCCAGTGTTTGTCTGCATGTCAGTGAAGAGACCACCTTCACCTAAGAGTCATCCAAGATGTCACAGGAAGGACAGTGTCCCATGGCCTTCTGCACTAGGAGGCCAATGCATCCAATAAGAATAAAATGCAAATCACACAAATAACTTTCATTCTTGTAGTGGATGCATTAACGAAGTAAGAAGAAATCAGTGAATCTTGGAAAGCCAGGTGTGTTTACACCTGTGGGTCACTGCAGCTCGGCCAGCCCCTTTCTAGTCAGCGGCCACCTGTTGCCCGTGGCTGGTAGGAGCAGCTCTAACTCCTCAGGAGAACAGGCCCACCACCAACTCTCCTGGGGTCCTCTTTCTCTTTTTCTCAGCACCTCCTGCTCAAGGAACTAGTGTCGTGGAGGGCTCCCCGAGGAACAGCCACGAGTATGCTGCTTTGCCCAAGGCCCCCACGGCAGAGAGCGAGCTGGGACCTCAGAGCGCACGGCAGGAGGGTCTGTGACCTTCACTTGAGCCAAGCTGCAGCCAGTGTGGAATTGCTTTGAAGTCTTCTGTTTTATCCTAAAAATGTATGGAGATTTTACATTCCACTCCAAAACACATCCGTGTTTGTTTGAAGACTGAAAATGTTTTGGCTTACTTGGCACCTAAGAAAGATCAGAGCTTAGCGTGTTTATGTTGTAACTCTCTGCTGTTCTGTCTGCCCATGGGGTTCCGTGTGCCGCAGTCGAAGACGCACGGGATGACCTGGTCTCCACATTCCCTTCCAGCTCCAGATGCCCATGACTTCTTTAGAAAATGAAGCTGGGGAGTCCATTCCCTGGCAGTCAAGCAATCCGTGAGCCTGCACCAAATCCTGGCGCTTGCTTTTGTTTCCGGGACCATCCTAACCTGGGGTGACCCACGAGCAGGGAGATGCTAGGTATCAGACCTTCCGACGGCGCCCTTTTCACTGCCAGTGACGCTTCCCGTTTGTACCGAAACAGCCCCAGAAACACCCGGTGAACATAGCCCAGGCAAGGCTTCTCCCCGAGACTACTTGTGAAAAGCCAGCAATGAGGCAGACATTCCCAGTTTGATTATAATTCCTCCTCTAGCACAGGCAATGTACTACTGCTAGCTAAGGTGGTAAATTTTAGAGAATGTTTACATGTAAATAAATGTATTTTACTTTATGAATATGAGTATATTAATTATAGACAACTTGCTCTATGTGAAATACAAAAAACTGTAAAATTAATGAAAATATATAATTGAATGAATGTTTTTTAAAAACAAAATATAAACATATATTACAAAAATGGAGATTTTTATTATAAACACAAAATAAAATATAATTACATAAAATAAATATATGCTTATATGTAAATGTTATAAAACTGTATTTAAATTTTCTTTCAAGATTGCTGCTAACAAGGGTGCCACGGAGTATCCTTAGCCCAAAGCGTTCTGAGGCCGGAGATGGCCACAGGCTGCTGGCAGCACACAGTGGCATGTGCCCAGCAGGAGGGGGCACCCACGAGGCACCCAGAGGGGCAGGCCTGGTGGCACTGCGGCAGCTGTGTGTTCCAAGGTCGCCCGCCACAGCGTGCCCCCTCCACACAATACGCCCCTCCAGGTGGGGTCAGCATGCCCTCCTCTGGAGCCTGGGAGAACTGTGTGACCGGCCGGTAACATATGGTGGAAGCGACCACCAAGACTAGACCACAAAAGTGCTCTGCCGCCTACCTGACACGCCCAGACAGCTTGAAGAGCCCCTGCAGGCCAGGAGCGCCACACGGAGCAGCCGGACACAGCGGGCCCACCCGGGTGGCTCAGCCCGCTTCTGGGCCCCCAGCTGACACCACGCACAGCAAGGAGCTATCCCCGCCCAGCTCCATCCAAACCAGATTCAAGAGCAAACCCCGGATTGAAACGCAACTAATGGAAAGTAGGGAGCAATGTGGTGGCTGAGCTCCAGGGCCACCTGGCGCTGGCTTCCCCCACATTGGGTGGTTTGTTACAGCCCAGGCGACTGGAACTCACAGGGGCCGCAAGCCACCTCGGGGCTGTGCAGGCTGAGTCTGGGCCAGGACAGGACTTCAGAACTGCACCTGCTGCGCGGGTCTCAGCACACGCCACGTGCTGTGCACACAGCAGACACACTGCACCCACCTCATACACACACACGCGCGCCCCATGTGCACACCCACTCACAGTGTGCCTATGGAGGCGTCACTGTGTTAGCCCCCAGCTGGATGGCTCCGAGCACTGTTCATGGATAGATCCATGCACCTCCCAGCAGCCTGGGGCCATGAGGACTCTGCCCCCGATTCCCTGGAGGGGCTGTGCTCCTGGGGCCGCGCAGGGGGGAACAACAGGCACCGCACCCCCTCACCACCAGTTTCCAGATCACACCAGTCTCCCCTGAGCCTGTGGCCCCCGCTTGGCAGCAGGCACCCCTGATAGGTGGGGAGGCTGGCCAGGGCTGTGTACCCGAACAGTCTGCTGTGGGCACCAGGAAGTTCATTACCCCGTCTGCCCAGGACCCCGAGGGGCTGCAACAGACACACAGTCTAAGTGCTGATTTAACATTCCAGCGTGTAATGGATCCTGAATTCTGCAAGAGCCCTGGCCTCAGGGTCCCAGATAAAGCACTCGGACAGCGAGCCATGGAACAGTGTTCAGGTCGTGAGTCCCAGGTCTGAACAACTGAGAACAGTCAGCCCAGCTCACGTTCACTGGGGCCGCGCCGGCGTCTCACGTGGATCTCCTCATTGCCCACATGCCCGGGGACCACGGTGGCATCTCATGTGGGCCTTCTCATTGCTCACGTCCCCCAGGGCTGGCACACCAGCCCACTGACCTCAGTGAAGCTGTCCAGCCTCCAGCCCCGCTCAGCTGGAGGGGTCAGCAGCCTGGCTGCCTGGTGAGGGCTGGACACACGTCGTGGCCTTGGCACGGATCACGTTTCACAAAGGCAGCACCTCCCTCCCTGCTGCTGACATCAGGCTCTGCATTAAACACCAGATTAGAGCCATTTGTCACGGCATTTGCAGGACTTTCCCCAGCGGCCGAGAGAGCTGGGACACTTGACGCAGCTGTGAGCACACAGCTGGGCTTGGACAAGGATAGGGAGGATGAGGGGAGTGGGGAACAGGCCAGCTGCCCCTCTGCCAAGGAGGAGGAGGCGGCCCTGCCCCAGCAAACTGCCCATGGCTGTGGGCCCAGAGCCACTTTGCTGCTGAAATGCTATGCCTTTTGCAAAGAGCTTGGTTCTCAAGCACATGGATCTGGCTGGAACCCCGACCGGGTTCCCTCCTCTGGGACTGGGGACAACACACTGAGACGTGTCATGCCTCAGCTTCTCCATCTGCGAGGCAGAGGCCTTCACAACTGCACACACAGCATGGGGCTCCTGGGGTGCTGTGACACGGGGGAAGAGCAGAGCCACCCAAGGACCTGCACGAGAATGCACGTGGAGGCTGATTCGCAGTGTCCGAGCAATGGGAATGAGCAGCTGTGTGTCGGGGAGGCACGGGCCAACACGCGGGGGCACGCGACCCAGTGGAATGTGCACGGCAGCAGGAAGGCAGCCTGCTGCGCCCACCATGGGGACGGGCATCACAGGCGTGACACCAAGTGGGAGAAGCCAGCATGGGGGAGGGCATGCGTGGGGCTCCACGGATATGGCACTCAGGAGCAGCAGAGTACTGGCGCCGAAGGCAGGCTGTGACAGGCGGTGGGGAGGGTGCCGGCGGGAAGGAAGGACAGACCCCGGGTGCTGTGGCCCGGGTACGCACAACCAGTGACTCGCCCAGAGGTGCTCTCCAGGGCAGTGCATCCGATTTTATTTAAGCTGCGCTTCAATTCAAAAGGACAAGGGAAGTTCTGGTTCACCCCGCACTCTCAGAAGACGGCAGCTAAGAAAGGTTTGCATGTGGCTCTCGGGGCATGGACCCCTTTCCTTAACCTGCAAGAAGACAACGGCCTCTGAAGGTCCCGGCAATTTTCTGCCCACAGGGTTTGCATTTCTCATGACTAAGTAGGGTTCTTTCTGGTCTGGTTCTTTTTGGTTGTGCCTTCAGGCTTCTCTCTGGTTATGATATTTTTTTCTTTTGAGGGAAAAATAGAAGTTGGGGAGTGGGAGGACAGAGGGGAGAACACGAGGTTGGGACCAGGCCAAGGTAACCAGTTGCCTTCCAAGACATGTCCGTCAGCAAACGCACCCTGGAATTTCCTCTGTGAGTGCTCCCAGGCTCAATTTTTCCGTGAAAGCCCGCATTCCAGGAGGGGACCCATAGCCTCCCCAAGTGCAGCCCCATGGTCAAGGGCTGCCTCCCATCACAAGACCTTGGCGGGACAGAGCATCGGAGCCGAGGCAGTACATGATGGCTTTAATTTGTCCCAGGAATGGGTAGGTCCTGGCTTGGCTCAGAGCGAGGCCCGGAACCTTCCCTCCCTCCAGGCCCGAACACCTCCCTGCAGACTCTTTAAACACTGCTGCGTTTGTCTAGAAGGCTGGCAGCTCTGAATGGACTTGCTTCTCCCTCAGCAAGCAGGAGGTCTCGTCCCCTCTCTGCAGGTGGCCTTGGCAGGAGGAGAGACGGGCCTGGGGGAACACTGGGCCTGCTGCCCCAGCCTAGCTCACCGGCCGACCTGGGATGGACATCTGCACATGGCTGGCTGAGCCGGCTCACCAGCCTACGGGCCCGGACACCCTTGGCCCCCTGCTCCAGTCTGGCTGCAGCCGCCCAGGTCTCTGGCAGGTCCTGTTACCGATGAGCACCCTCGTCAGGGAGCCCAGGCCCCTGGCTGGCACTCAGGCCAGGCTGGGAGACCAAGGGACCCTTCCAGACCTGGGACCACCAATTCAGGCCGGTCACCCTCCCCAGGACGGAGGGTGGTCTCTGGGGCAGACGTAGGGTCTAACTTGCCTCCACTACTAGGCCTCCCACAGCCAAATCGGGACGTTCCCTCAACAGGACGGAGGCAGCGCCTCTCCTTTGCTCCCCGCGCAGCTGCCCTAGGCCTCCCAGCTCAGCTTCACCTCAGCAGAAACCCTTCCTTTCTGCTCTGGGCCTGAAAAATCCCACCCTCGATCTTTGGTGCTACTGCCACTGACCTGGGCTCACAGGTGCCCTCTGGCCACTGAACCCCCAAAACGGGCAGCGATGCACTGTGCTTCACGTCACCCACAGACCAGAAGGTGCTCTGGGCAGGTGTGTGTCACTGTGCTGTAGGTATGGATTGTGTAAAACTTTTCGCTGGAGGACATCCCCCCCCCAGGTGCACCTCTGCTAAGGACCCTGTGATGGCATTGGGCTGGAATACTGCAGGGTCATCTCCCTATCTCGAGGTCCTTAACTTGATCACATATGCACTCTGCTATGTAGGGTGCCGTTCATTGGTTCTGGGATTAATGGATGTCCTTGGGGAGGGGCAGCCCCCTGCCTGTCACACTGGGTAAGCATAGGTAGGATTTGTCCAAGCTTCAAAAGGTTTGCACCAGTTTATATTCTAGCCAGCAGAGAGCATGAGGTTCTTATTTTCCTGCACCCCACCTTCCTTCCTCCAATCCTTCTGCCTTCCTTTCAAGAGCTCCCCTCAGCCTGATGTCACTTCTGTGTTCAGGACTTGGGAGGGTCCAGCCTATTCCACATGGAGGACAAACACCTGTGAGACAAATGGGTCTCTTAAAACACAATAAAATATAATACCCAGCGCTAGTGAGAATGTGGTAAAATGGCAGCCTCATGCCCTACCCATGGGAACAGAAAGAAAATTTGACAGCCAGTCCCAAGAGCCTTGACAAAACTTGGACATTTTGATTCCATAATTTGTTCTGGTCAACTCTTCCAGAAAAATAATCCTAAATACTTCATGTGGGAGTGCTAACTAGTCACCCAGTTGAACTGGGCTGGACTTGAGGCAGCAAGGGGGCTGGAAGAAGAGGCGGGAGTCAGAGGTGAGCTTGGAGTATGACTCACACCCACAGGGGAAATGGCCAAATGTGAGAGCAAGTCCAGGGCTGAGGAGGGGCACGCCTTCCTGTCTGGTGGGTGGCCGCCTGGCCGTCACCCCAGCCGTCCCCCTCCCTCCCTCCATTGGAGCCCCCGCCCCAGCTCTCCTCTTCCCGCAGGGCGGAAGCGAACAGCAGAGAGGAGAAGGCGAGGGAGGGAAGAGCCTGAGACAGAGAAGGCAAGGGGGATCTGGGGGAGCAGGAGAGGGGGGCTGGAGAGCCTGCCCTGAGAGCCAGAGCTCAGGCCGTCCTGCCCGCGGCTGCCACTACACAGCCCTCACAAAACGGACTCGAGCAAGACTAATGGTCCGTTTAATCAGAACAATGCAGAGAGCGTTCCTCCGGCAGAGCGACTAAAGGGCCGCTTCCTCCATCCTTCCAGCCACCATCTGGGTCCACAGGGGCATATCCTCGGCTGACTGACAAGCTGGAAGGAGCCTTGGTCCCTGAAGACCATGTGGAGCAGAGGCACCTGCTAGCCCGCAACAGCCCACCCCAGGACTACAGCAGAGAGAGGCCAACAGCAGTCCTCAGAGGCTGTTTTCCTGGGTTTTCTGCCACTCACAGCTGAACCTAATGCAGCTAATACCGTGACCAACAAACAACAAAGACCTTCACATCACAAGCACCAGGGTTCTAACTCAACTACTATAATTTGTAATGCTACACGGTGACAGCGCTGTATCACCCCTAGGCCTGGACAAGCCGGACCCCTACTCAGGACCAGAACCCAGAGGGCCCTTTGGGGCACCTTCCTCAAAGCTGGGACGAGCCAGGGGGGCAGCACCGCCCAGGTGTCACACCCCAGCCGGGACGGGGCCCATGAGAACCGCAGCTCACCGCCCCTTCTCCACCCCTCTGCCCTCCGTGAGAGGCCCGCACGTGCTTCTCGGGGTTTGGGTCACCCTGGGGTTCCATGCGTGGCCTGGCACCACCGACTGGCACAGTGTGTTTCATACAGGGTTGCAGGAGGCCACCAGAATGGTGTTGACACTGATTTGGAGTCATTCAGATTGTTTATTAAGTCAAGAGCCCTGCAAAAACTATCTGCCCGGAGGCCGCGCATCCTAGGGCAGCCCTGGCACCGTTATTATGAAATGCTGATCATTACCGCTAGTAACAAATAATCCATGTCAACCTAAGCCTCCACAGTAGTAAAGTCGATCCCTCCTCTAAAAGGCAGGGGAGTTTGGGGCTGCCCCATGAGTGTCCTGCAGGCCCCCGCTCCTGAGGGGGCGAAGCCGTGCGTTTCCCTCGGCACCTCCCTCCTGCCCTGCCACCCCAAAGGCATCCCTCTATCGCCCGGGCTCTCGACCTCTCTCCCTCTGCACCTTGGTTAAAAATGTGCGCCTGGAGCTTCCAAACCCAGCAAACCGTGAGGAAGGGGGGACACAGTGGGGACAGCAGCGGTAAAGTAGCCAGGGCCTGGCCAGGCCCCGAGGGGTCTCCACATGTGCTCAGTTACTCACACAGCCAGCCTGTGGGCTATGTCGCTGAGCATGCCCAGGTTACAGGTGAAGAAACTGAGGCACATGGGCCCCCATTAGGATGCGGGGAAGCCCAGATCCCACCGGAGGCCGTGGCTGGGGCCAGCACCGCACAGGGAGCTGTGGGAGGAGGACGAGGAGGGTGCCAGGGGCAGGGGAGCCCGCCAAGTCCTGTTGGAATTGCCCAGCCATTGGGGCTATGAAGCACGCAGCTGAGACTGTCCCTTCAGACTCGCTTTGCATCAGCCCCAGAGGGAGGCTGTCGGCACCCATCCTCAGACCCCAGCCCTGGGTGGCCGGAGCTCATCAAGAGGGAGCCCAGGAGTTGGTATTTTAACATCTAGGTGAAACACCCATTGTTCCTCGCCAACCTTCCCACCGCCTCCTGGCTTTCCCCCGCCTCTTTGGAAAAGTCCCCTCCCTGCTTCCATACCAGCAAGGCCTCTTGATTTTATATCCAGATAAGGAACCCGAGACCAGAGCAGAAACTGATGAGGCCAAGGTCACACCATGGCTGACTGATGGCGCTGCCCCCGGTCCCCCTCCTGCTGTCCTCTGGCTCCAGATGAACCCACTTGGGGCTGTTTTCCTCTGCCACAGAGAACAGCCTCCATGGACACGGATGTCAAAACATAAACAGACAAGAGGGGAAAGTTCCTGTGCAGGTGGGCGCCCACAACCTCCCGGGCGCGCCGCACCTGCCAAGCAGCCTCCTGACTGGGATGCTGGCCATCCCACCTGCCCGCAGCCAGGCCGTGCTCTAGACACCTCCCAGGGAAGGTGATGGCAGCAGTGCACTCCCGGGCCCAGGGAGGGGCCCCAGGGATTGCTGGCCATCCAGCAATCTGTTTCCAATTCCCTGGCGCGGGGCGATTTATCCCCTTGCTCGCTGCCGCCGGCTCCGCGTGCCTCAAGGATTACACGCTGAGTGAACTCCGACGGATGGCCTAGCCAACGGGAGGCGGGACTACGCGTTCCACTGGGCCCTGCCAACCTTCCCACCACCCTGATGGGCAAGAAATGTCTCCGAGAGACGGACTGAAAGAAAACATTCCCCAGGCTGTCTCCCCATCGGGCCGATCAGGCTTCCCCCCTGAGATGGCCCTTTGCAGGGGCTCGGGGGCTAGCAGGCTGGAGTCTCTTCTGTCGCCAAACAAAGCCCTCTTCTCCCCGCTGGGTCCTGCTCCTTGGGAAATCAGCCTCCCAATGGGGGGTGAGCCCAGGGAACAGTTCACCCAGACTTCCCAGGGCAGGCCAAGCTTCAGACTGCATCTGGGACCACTTACTAACATAATCGTTAGTATTACAGTTTATCGAGCATTTACTGTGTGTTAAGCATTGCGCTAAACACGACAGAATTACCATGGCACTAGAGGGACATATAGGCCTCAGTACATGCCCGGCACTCTGAGACATGGGCCTGCCTCCCCGTTTAATCCTGTGGTCAGCCCCGTTCTCTGGGCGGGAAGCCCTAGGTTGGCAGGAGTCAGGTGAGCCCACAGCTCACATTAGCCTGTGAACAGCAGTCACAGAATTTGAACCCAGGCCCACTGTGTTTTAACCGTGTTGCTGCACTTGCTGCCCCTCATTTAAGGAGACCCATGAACCCATCCTTCTTCACCTCGGGCGCCCACGCTGGGCCACACCCTTGTCCTTCTCCTCACCTACAGCCATAGCTTTAGTCAAGAACAGGCGACAGAGAGCAAAGCAGCCCTGCAAAGCCTGGGACCAGCGGGCCCCCGGGCCCGGCAGAGCGGCGAGGCGGCTTCACGGACGCGAAGCCTCCTGGGGGGACCGTCCTGAGGGCTCTGCCATCGGAGTCGTCAGGATTATTGTAGGAAAGGTGGAGGAGACCTTGGCAGTTGCCCAGGGACCCTGCTCAGGTTTAATGCTCTGCTGCCACCATTTTCAAACTCTTAACAATGTTGCCTTGAGCAGCTTGGTCCTGCTGGGACCGGGGGACACTGCAACCTCAACCCTGAAGGCCTTGGCATACCCTCCCCCCAGGGGTGCAGAATCGGGTGCTTATCCACTCTGCCCAAGGGCCCCAGTGTCTCTGGACTGCGCAGGTGAGGTGCTCAGGTGGGAAATATGGGGTACCTGCAGGCGGCCATCAGCATGCACGGGAGGGTGGGGGCCGAGGGCCTGAGGCCAGGGTGCTGGCCACCTCAGGGTCTGCGAACTGCAGGATTACAGTGAGGATAACTCGGTGGTTGTCACCTCGATAATCCAGCAAGAAAGGCGTGCCCAGCTGCCGCCTCTGGGTCCAGGCAGGGCCTGGTGTGGGTCTAAGTGAGAGCTCCAGAAGCTCAGGGGCCACAGAGCATGCACACGCAGGACGTGGCACTCCCCACAGGGCTCCGTCCCGGGTTGTCACCGCCCTCCCTCAGACTTAGGAAGAAACGCAAACCCACCCCCACGGCCTACAAAGCTGGCACCCAGGACCCCAGCCCGGCCCCGCAGCCTCCCTGCAGGCCCCACTCGTTGTGCTCCAGCCCTCCTCACACCAAGTCCCCTTTCACCTTTGGGCCCACCGCCCTGCCCTGCCCTTCTCTGGGTCCCCTTCGTGTCTGGACCCTTGTCTGGATTCAGGACACAGCTCAGATGTCACCTGCTCAAAGGGCCTTGCTGCACCCTGCCAGCTCCTCTCCCATTAATTTCTAGCATGGCACCCTGCCTGCTTCCTCTAGAGCAACTGGTTCTGAAGTTTGTATCTGGTTCCTTTCCAATCCTTTAAAGTTCATCTTCCCACTAGCTTCCCATCCCATGAGGCAGGCACCACGTCTGCGTCTCTCCCCTACGCATTCCCAGAGCCTGACACCACACCCTGAGGCTCTGTACTTAGCAAACGAATGAATGCACTAGGCTTCCGGTCCTCTGCCTTTGAGGGGACCCTCCAGTGGTCACCACTAAAATGGGAAACACTTTAGGCATAACACGTGGCAGCTGGCCCCCAAAGACACCCCTGGTCTGATGCCTGGATCCAGGAAGGTGCTGCCCCTCCTGGCACAGGGGAACTAAGGCCGCCTCCTGCGGAGAGGCTGTCCCGGGTTATCAAGTGGACCCAGCGTAACCACGAGTGTCCTTAAACGTGGGAGGACAGACGCAAAGGCTAGAGGGATGCAACGTTGCCAGCTTTGCACATGGAGAGGGGTCCTGAGCCAAGGAGGGCGGGCACCTCTAGAAGCGGGAAAAAGCAGGGAAACGGATTCTCCTCAGGGGTGCCAGGGCCAGCCCTGCCCGCACCTTGAGTTCAGCCCACTGAGGCCCACTTTGGACTCTGGCCTCCAGACTGTAAGAGAACCAGTTGTGTTCTGTGCTTTGTCACTGCAGCCATAAGGCACTGACACACTGTGACAGGCCTTCTCCAAGACTCTCATTTCATTCTTGCAGCAACCGTGTGCAGGGGAACCATCAGTGTCCCCATTGCATAGATGGGGAAGCAGGCACGTCAGGGCTAAGCCGCTGCCCAGTGGCAGAGCTGGGCTGGGTGCCGACAGTGTCGCCGGCCCCACAGAGCGCCTGCGAGCAGTGAACAAGATGGCAGTGTGGACACTTGGCATGGTGCCCGGCCAGGCCACGGTCTACAGGGTGGGTCTGACTCCTACTGAAAGGGCCAATAGCTGCCCTCTCCTGAACCATCTTCTGTCACTATCTTTCTCCTTGACCCTGGGCCGGGCACTGGCAAGCAGCCCAGGCTGACCTATTGCCCATCGGAGTTATGGGTAATAGGGGCACCACAGGCTGGGGCCAGGGGCAGACCTGGAAGAACATCCGCCCGAGCTGGTGTATCATGGAGGTCCACGTAAGGTGCTCTATGCCTCCCCACACGCACGGGCGCTGCAGCAGCCCCCTCCATTCCCCACACCGACTCTGACCCGGCCCTGCAAACCTCAGGGCCCCGAGGCGCCCTGCCCGCCCCTGCAGTGGGGAGGTGGGTGGTGCCTCCTGACTGTGGGGCGCTTGGGTCCTTGGCCTGTCTGGGCAGCTGCCACCCTCTCCACCCAGCCCACATCCTAGGACAACAGGACAAGCGGACATGGAGACAGATTGCCTCCTGAAACGACCCCTCTAGGAGGCCAGCTCAGCACTGTGGAAACCGGCCAGGCAGCCATCGAAGAAGAGCAGGCAGCCATGGAAAACAGCCCTGCCTTGCTCCCGCTATGACACAGACATCCCAGGATCTTTCTGCCTGCCTCTCTCCCCTGGACCCTGGAGCCAGGTTTGCATTTGGCCCTGAAAAACGAGAACGGACTTGGCTGGGAAGCAGGAGGCAACGGAGCTCTGTAATGGGACTCTGGATTTTTTAAAAACTAAAAATTAAAAGTAAATCATCAGTGACTTAGAAAAAAAAACATCTAGTGGTTCTTAACCTTTGGGGGAACTTGGATCCCTCTGGAAGTCTTACAAAACCAATGAGCCTGTTCTTAGAATGTTTTTAAATACATGAAATCTGCAGGTTTGCAAAGGAAACAATTGTATTGAAATATGGTGATCGAACTATGTCTAGCTGGGATACAGTCATGCGTGTGCTGTTTTAGAGACACATCTCCCGGAGGGGCTAACTTGAAACATCACTGAGCTCAAATTCTGTTTAAAAAGGGGGCTGTGACCACTCTGATGAGAAGTACCTGTGGTGTAACTGGTGACAAGTCCCGGATTCCCCCAGCGCTGCTGGCTCATGGCCTTCGTCCATGATGACAGGAAATGCTACATTTCAGTTCACAGGTAGAGAAAATAAAGATGTGCTATGTTTCCAACCCTGTTCTCCGATCCTGCGATTCTCCCCACCGATACCTTGGTTGGTGAACCCCGGCGACAGTCCTGACGCCTGGCCGCCACCACTGGCTCTCATCCCAAGCGTCCACAGAGAAAGCACACAGCTACAAGCCGTCAGCAGTTTCCAGGCAAGCACCCGAAGTCTAAGATATTCGAAACTTCACATTTAAAAAGAGAACATCACCCCCCTCAGGAAGGGGGCGAAACCTGAAACAGATTTGATGGTAATGTCTAGGTACAGGATTTAGGGTAAATTTTTTTTCTTTTTCTTATCTGTCTTCTACAGAGTATGTTATTTTGTATTATCATTAAGCTTGTGTAATAAAAGGAGGCATTCACCAGAGAGAGATGACAGCAAACAGCTTTCATGTTAATACTCAACAAGCTAGCACCGTTTGCATTTCCTACAATGGATGCACATTACATTCTCAAACACTACTAAATAAAATCATTGAATTGTACGCTTTAAATGGGTGAATCAGTTGCACATGAATTATATCTCAGTAGAGCTGCTAAATGTTTTAATTAATTAACTAGTTTTGGGAAACCTGACACCTGGGATTAACTTGGGCAACTAGCTAATTAATTAATTCAAGCTAATCAATCAAACAAAAAGAAAAATTACAAGCCGTTTGAGGAATGTAAACACTGTTTGGGTACAGGGTGATATTAAGTAATCACTGTTAAATATTTCAGATGTGACATAATATTACAGTTGTTTAACAGAAGAGATCCTGAGTGTGGAAGGTGTCTCTCTGTGCTTTTTCCTGTCAGGTATGTAAATCTACAATTATCTCAATGCAAAAATTTTAATTAAAAAGAGAGAGATCCTTATCGTGTATAGATACATACTGAAATTGTTACAGATGAAAAGATTCAGTATCAGGAATTTGCTTCCAAATAATCCTGGCTTTGGGGAGTGGGTGGGAGCACGGAGAAAACAAGATCTGGTGAGCGGATGACTGTGAGGGGCCGCATGGGACTTGGTTCTGCTTCTCGACTGTTCCATGTTCCAATTTCTATGGAAATTTGAAATTTTCTGTAGTAACACATTTTAAAAGGCTCTTTAAAATTAATTGGATAGGCAACAATAATGAAGATGACATGAGGTAAATGGGTTTCTAGAAAAATTAAGTTTTGTGCTTCAAAAACTCAAGAAAGAAAGAATTATTTCCCCTTTGCTTTATGACTTGAGGGAATTTAAATAAGAAGCCTGGTGTCTTTCCTCCCCTACCAGCACACACCAACCCCAAAGAGGAAGGGAAGCCTTGCCCAGCTCCCGGGTGCAGGCAGCTGGGCTGTCAGAATGCCTCCACGGTGGGGTGAAGGCCGACACCCAAGGTCCCAGGCCAGACTCAGCTACAAGAGACCCCTTCCATGGGGAAGAGGGAGCTGAGCCTCAGTTTCCCCCAATATCCAAATGAACAGTTTTGCACTAGAAGAATCTCTAAGCTTTCCAGCTAATAGGCTCTGTGACCACTGGAGGCATGTTTACTTGGGCTCTGGTTGGGCAGGGATTGGGGCCCGCAGGCCGCCCGCCATCACATGGTAGGCTCTGACATACCCCTTGCCAGGACCCTGGGGAAGTCACGGGCCCCCACTGCTTCCCCAAACACAGGCATTCCATGCCTCACCACAGGCCCAGCAGGGAAGGCTGGGCGGAGGTGTCCACTATGTACTTCTCCTGATTGCAAAAGGCCAGGCCCGAGGGTGTTTACAGGGGCCCTGTAGGAGAGGGCAGAGGTATGAGCAGGACTGTCCTGTGGAAGGCCCCTTCCTTGGGGCCTCACCCTGCCCCCCTTCCCAGCACCCCTAAGGACACGCTCATCCTGCCAGCTACTCCCTGGGCGTGACCCAGGCAATTGGAAACACATGGAACCTGGCAGGAGCCACGAGTGACAAGGCCTTCATGACATCACTGGCTGGCCGTGAGACAGGCACGAAGCCTGGACCCCTCTCACAGAGACCTTGACTCTCTCGCATAGCCCAAATTTACACCGAAGCCCTGCAGGCCTGACTTCTAAGCTGCCACTGGGTGGTGTGGCTCACCTTCTCTGTGAGGACGCCCCAGGCCCAAGTTCAGGGATCCCAATCCACTCTGCCATTCACGCCCTGGACAGACCGGCCCCCAGCCATGGTTTCAACTGATCCCCAAACCTCTCCCGAGAGTGTCCTCCAGACAAAGTCTCCGAAGTGGGTCCCACGTAAATGCATCCTACAGGATGGTCACAGGCATGGCCAAACAAGTCTGGCAAAGGTTGGGTTAAACAAATCTAAACATGTCTCTACTGGCCTTCTCAGTGACTTTACTACGTCCACGAGTACAATGAGTTCAAAACACCGAGAGAAGCTCCGGGATATCGCATTTTCTCTGCTGATCTGACCCCAGACCTTGTACATTAAGAGGCATCTCGGGACCAACGATCTATGCACTTCAGGGAGCGATGCTCTAGAAAGCTCCACCTCCACTGCCGCCAGTGTGGCCGAGGGCTTAGTCACGTGCCAGCATCTCGGCGTCATTCATTTGAAGTTTGTTCATTTGTTTCCCACAGTTAAGCACATCCAACCTGATATTACACTTTGGTAGCTGATCTTTTTTAACCTACATGCAGGATTTTATGCTTATGTGTACCCACCTGCCTGAACCCTGTCCTGGTGACCCCCTTTACAGTCATGGCTGGGGCACACTTGTTCTTAAGAGTGTATATATTCCGACCTTCCAAACTTCCAACCACTCAAGAACATTTTATTGAGCATCTAGCACAGGCATGCCAGGACCATCGGGAAAGGCCGCCAGCACGGGGTGCCTCTGTCACAGGAGTCACGCCTCACATCCCAGGCAGTGGGGCGGCAGCAAAGATTTGCACATTACCAGGAGGTATTTCACTAAAGCTAGGAGTTGGTCCTACAAGTCCAAAATGAGGGCAGGCACACAGGCGATGGTAAGAAGCTCCTGGTCCCTCAGCACAGGGACAGAAACTGCCCCAATGTAGAGGCAGAGGGTGGAAATCTGACCCCCAAAGCCATCTCTGTTTTAGCCCCCAGTTTGTGACCACTTGTCACAGCAGCCCTGGGACACTCATGGCGCCTCTAAAGCGGGCTTGGCTTGGGACCCCTGAATCTGACCACCAGGGACGTGTTCCCCTCCTGGCCCCCCATTTCCTGACCAAGGGTCTTTAGAAGGGGGGTCCCTGACACTGTGAAGAGCCAGCAGGTGGAAACACAGCTGCCCGCTGGGAGTCGGGTCCTGAGGCCGACCTGTCGTTAAGGAATGGCCATAATAAAGCCTGCAGAGGCTGGGAAGGGCGGCAGCTTCAGAAGCCATGCAGCCCAGTGTCACTGCCTGGGGTGACCAAGGGCCTACGGCAGAGTGGAGGAGCTGGCAAACTCTCTGGAAAAAGCAAGTGTCAAAAGGGACGAAACTGCTCAAAGCAGCCATGTGGGGCTCTGACCAGTGAATGAAGGCAGATGACAAGCTGGGAGGACTGTCCTGAAAAGCAGCTCTGCTGGGGTGAGAAGGCGGGAACCTTGGTCTTCTTGTCACAGCTGCACCTCCCCATCCCCACCCCCGGGGTCAGCAAGAAACTTGGTCACTTTGGAACCCAGCAGCCGGGCTACCGGGGCACACAGTGGGCTCAGCTAACAGGGAAACGTGCAGGGAACAACACAGGCAAACGCGGCGGGGGGCTGCGACCTCCATGAGCACTAGCGGCAAAGCAGCCCAAGGTGTATTGGGGTCCCGGACGTGAGCAGCACAGGCCGGCATGACACCTGCCCTCACCCCCGCCCGCCTGGGAAGCGGGACCAAGGAGCCTTGGGACCCAGGCTCACAGGCTCGCACGGAACTGCAGCCAGATTCACCACAGGCACTAAGCTGTCTGATGCTAGGTGGCCAGGCTCAAAAATAAAAGCAAGAATCAAGTAAGTGAGGGCAGAGATATCTGTGGCTACACACTGCAGGGGAGGAGGACTTTGCAGCTTAAATCCAGAAAAGTTACTTTAAGAAAAATAAAAAAAGTCGGGGTGGGTGAAATAGGTCAAGGAGAGAAAAAGGCACAAAATTCTCAATCATAATGTACATTAGTCACAGGGACGAGGGTACAGCATTGAGGACATAGTCAATAACACTGTGACATCTTGCTGCACTGACGGTGGCTGCCCTATTTGGGGTGAGCATCTAATAATGTAGGTAATTTGAATTGCTCTGTTGTATACGTGAAACCAATATAAGATTGCATATCAACTACATTTCAATACAAAATTTAAAAACAAAACAAGTCTCAGAAACACAATTCAGAATCCAGATTCACTGCAACACAGTATCGAACACGTCCAGCAACAGAAGTGCCCGCGCAGCAAGGAACCGAGGTTCCTGCCTGCAGACATGGGAGGGGCCCCCTTGGGGACAGAGCCTTGGCCACAGTCAAGCCTGTGGATGAGAACGAAGCCCAACCACCACACTAACTACAACCTCCTGAGAGACCCCGAGCCAGAGACACCCAGCTGCGCCGGACCCCTGCCTCAGGTGCTGGTGGGGCCCTCTGCTTGTTGCACTAAGTGGCTATGAACGGGGATAACTTGTGACCCACCACAGACAACGAACACCTCTGGCTTCCCCAGGGGGGAGGAGGGGAGGCGGGGGAACGGCTATCTTTTCCCCTTCAGTGCAGATGTGGGGTCTCTGGAGGAAACTGAAACTCAGTCCCACAAACCTGCACGAGGCTCCTGGCCCCACGGAAGTAGTAGTATGCGAGCGAGCATAACATTGTAAACATTTTGGCAAAGTCATTCATTGCTAACTCAATTTTCTCTTTCAAGTTTGAAGGATTATTTTTTCCTTTCTACACAAAACAGTCATAGCAGGATCCCCTGGAATTCTCTTCCTGTGGATGGAAACAGTGGGGTCATGGCTGTAAAGTGAGCTAAGGATTCATTCTTGGCATCCACCGGTGAGAGAACACAGTCCAGCCCTGAAAAGACTCCATGCTTGGGCGGCAGGCGAGAGAACCAGAGGAAACCGCGCGTGTTCTGACGCGGGGGCTGCAGATAAAACATGGTACCGAATAGCCCCTCGTGCGATCATCCCAGGAGTGAGGGGGGTGGAGGGCGAGAGAACGTGGGCTCCGCTAGGCAAATATTCAGGGCATGTGCACGAGCACAGCTGTGAGGGACCGAGCACACCGGGCCGGTGGCCAGGAGAGCTGGTGGCGGCGAAGAGCTGTCACTGCAGACAGCAGGCGTGCAAGCACAACAGGCCGCACGAGAATGGCGAGGCCAGGCTGCCACTTCCCACGCTCCATCCCCCGTCCGCCCACAGTGGGCCCCGAGGGGCACTTGATTCACACCCTGGAGAGAGAGCAGAGCTGCCGGGACGAGGAAGGAGCGCCTCACAGGCCTGACTGGCAGCCGCCATCGTCCCCCTCAGTGGCCGTGTGCCCACTGAAGTCCTGGGAGACGGGACATTCACATGACCGATGAAGAAGCTGAGGCTCAGAAGTGGGAATTCACTCGCCTAAGGTCACGCAGTCGGTGGGCCTACAGGAACCAGCATCCACGGCCCAGGCTGTCTGACTCTCGGGCCCCAGGCCGCGGCTGCCGGCACCTCCCACAGCAGCTGGAGAATGAGGGGCCAGTAAGGAGCCCTGATCCCTCAGCAGGACCAGGGCCCCACGTTCTGAGGCAAGGCCCGCAGCCGCGGTGTCTTTTGCAGTCCGTAAGAGTCCCTAGGAAAACGGAGTTCCGGAGACTTCTGCGCTGTGAGGGAGGCTGAGGAGACTTCTGGTTTTCTTTCTGCTTTTCTCTAGCATCACCTAAGTCCACGTAAGGGAACACGGTCTGGCGTGGAAGGGAAGGTGGCGACGGATTACAAGTCTAATCCTAGGTGCCTACAAGTGCGATAGCATGCCTGTAATTTCAGTAAATATGACTCGATTTCCCCCTCGAGGCTGCACGTCAGCACACGTAACGTGATGCCCCTGCACTCGGCCGCACCACGGGCCTGAGCACCCTCGTCCGCATCTCACCCACACCCTGTGAACTGACCTTATGTGGCAAAGAGACTTTGCCGGCGTGACTAAGCTAAGGATCTGGAGGTGGAGACTGGTCCTGGGTTACCAGGGTCTGCTCACCGTGTCTTGTGGAAGGTGGGAGGGGAACCTGACAGCGAAGAGGGCCGAGTGCGAGTGGCATTTCCAGCAATGTGGCCGTGAGCACGAACACAGGCGCCCCCAGGGGCTGGAAAGGCAGGAGTCAGTGGCCCAGAAGCCGCAGAAGGAGGCAGGCCTGCCTGCGCCTTGATGCTGGCCCAGTGAGGCTCGGTCCAAGCCGCTGGCCTCCAGGCAGCAGAGGAAAAACATGCCCCGTGTTAAGCCGCCCGCTTTGTGCGCTCCTTCCGGCGGCTGTGTGAGACGGGGTGGGGACGGGGCACCTGCACGCCTGGAGGAGCGAGGAAGGCGCTCCAGGGAGCAGAGCTGCTGGGTGCGCCCTGGGCTCACTCCCCCATCCAAGCCTTCACGGTTCCCAGCAGCCCCCAGATCACCCCTCCATGGGGAGGCTGAGGCTCGCAGGGCAGGGAAGCCCCTTGTCAGGACGGCACACACCTGTCTTCAGATGCCCCAGCGCACGTGTCCTCCAGTGCACAAGGCTGCCCACTCCCTGCAAAGGACACATGGAACAGCCTCAGGGGTGGGGAGCAGGAGGCGCTGCTTAGAACCGTCCACACTGTCCTTCTAGCATCCTAGGGAGCAGGTCCAGCCTCCAGAGTTCACAGCCTTGGGAGCACAGGGAGAGAGGCCTGGTGCCCACCCCAAGCAGCTGGGCATCTGCAGGTCAGCGGAGGATGTGGGCCTCATTGTACTCCAAGGCCCACCTGGAAACCTCATTAGGCCAGGGTCCCAGGGGGGCCTAGGGAGAGGCCAGAGAGGCACTAAGAGCGGGTGCCAGCAGCGGGTGGGGCTGCCTCTCTCCCCCACCCGGACGGCTCAGGCAGCTGCATCAGCGCCAGGCCCACAGCAAGCGCTTTGGACCCAGTCAGTGGCTTTGACTGTCCCTTACGAGCCTGCTTCTGCAAAAGCCCTCCAGCACCTTCTCCCCTTACGTGTCCTTGTGGCCCTGTGCTGCTGAAGATGCACTGAGCACCGGCGTGGTCCAGGCAGGAGGGACGGGGTCACACCTGGTGGTGCCCCCCGCACAGTCAGTGCCCACGAGCCGTCACTGGGACGACGCAGTGCCCCATCAGGAATGGGCAGTGGAGGGGCTCGTTCAAGGGTGCGGCGCTAGGGCAGGGCAGGCCCTTTTGCGTGCAGGGCGCGCCTGGGAGGAAGTGGGGGCGGGGGACTTGGGCATCTCTGGAGGGAGCCTACCACACCCTCTTCCACCACAGGCTGTCCCGGGGAAAGGAGCCCACAACAGTCACGTTCTCTAGGGTGATAAAATAAAACCTCCCAGAGCTGGATCCACTCTGTCATTACAAGGCTCAAACTTTTGGCCATAGGGAGACTGAGGTCTGGTCGGAGCGGTTCATTGTCGGGTGCAGAGAGACGGGCTCCTCTCAGACCATAGCTGGGAGTGACCGCTTATATTTAATTACAGGAGTGGCTAGTGTTGCTCAGACTGTCTCTCAACAGAAACCCATGGGGCAAACCTCCTCCACTAGGACAGCCTCTTCTCTGAGAGGCGGCAACTGAGTCTCAAAAGATCCAGATCTTCCACCTTTGATTTCCAGCAAGGAGCCGGGGGCTGAGGGCAGAGAGATGTTCCAGGGCTTTGGCAGCACCAGAGGGGCCGAGAAGACAGCCAGAAGGGACAGCCCCTTCTTGCTGGGCAAAGAGCCAGGTTATTGCCGGTGGGGGCTGCCCTCACTGAAGCTCCGCCCCACAGCTCCAGTGGGACAGCTGCTTTCCACCCAGCCTCCCGGGACAGGGTGCATGGGGAGGTGGAGGGTGTCCACCAGACCCCACTGGGGACACGAACAGATGGTACCCAGTGGAGACCCGGCCTTGAGGCCAGTCACAGGGTCTTCTGAAGGCAAGGACCGCTGGGAGAGAGGAAGGGCTTCAGTGCACACAGGGCCCGCCATCAGCCTAGCTGTCACTCCCAGATTCCAGGTCCCCAAACCTCTGGGGCAGCGGGGGGCAGCGGAGGCCTCTGGATGCCAGTTCCTCTGCACTGTCAGCGCCCATGGCGGGGGCTGCTTGAGAAGCTGTCCAAATTCTACCTATACCTGAAACAGCCACACCAAGGGGCAAAAAGCACTCTCCCTGGGAGAGGCAGAGACAGGCTGCCCCCCCGAGGACTCCCTCTCCAACCACTGCACTGCCTGCCTGCCTGTTGGACTTGAGTTACCCAGGCATTTGTCCTAAACCCTCCTCTGCCTGGGGTACACGGATAGGATAAGTGACAAGAACATCACGGGAAGGAGACACCAAGGCTGGGGCAGGGGGACCCACGGAAGCTTCTGGTGCCGTGTTGACACTCTTCCATCCGCTGGACACAGAGCCCTCCTCGGGCTCACCACCTCTCTGCAGCCACTCTGGGAGAGGTGCCCATGGAGCTGCCCAATGTGGCACTTTCTCAGTTGGGAAAATCAACCATGCATCTCAGAGAACAGTTGTATCTTGAGCCCTGGGCTCTGAATTTCCACCTCAGGAAGTACAGCAGGACTTGGTTAGCGGTGTCTCTGGGTCCCAGAGCCACGCCGCTCCTGGTGTTGAAAATGTCGCCACCATGTTCTCAACGTCCTCAGAACTTCTCTGCCAGTTTTACTGAACAGGATACATAACTGACAGGTGGACTTACGCGCTGAAGCTAGGGACTTAACCTCCATGCGTCATGCTTGAACTACATGCAAACATATCTACCAAATCCAGTTCAGGAGGCTCGGGGAGACCACTGCCAAGTTTCGGGAGAGAGAGCAGCTGAGGAAGGAGACACTGTTTGCACCAGCGCATCAGAGTTGACCAGAAACAGAACTCAGACTCAACTGAAATACAGACTGAGATTCTTTTCTTTCTAGGGCTTAAGCGATGAGCTCTGGGAGGAAAATATTTCTCTGGGTTCCACATTATGGGAATAAGAACATTCAGGAATGTTTGGCACATAGGAATGCTCAGAAAAAAAGAAAGTAAATTAAAAAAACCAAAAGCAAGCTCCTCAAAACAACTGCTAAGATGGACAAACACTCTTGGCAAGTATGATCTATGAGAAGAGCAGGGAAAACACAAGTGAACAGTGCTGAGGAGGAGACAAGGTGAATCACACCCCCAGGGAGGACGCTGCAAGTCTTGAGACTCCTACACACAGCTTTTTAGCTCAAGTCCAGAAGTGTAGATGAGATGAGCAATTTCCTTGGAAATGCAGACACTGGCTGAAGAAGACGTGATGACAAATACACCCACAAACACGTCTCTTCTCCTCCGTCAAATGGCCATCAACCTGCCCAGCCCCAGGGCTTTGTGGAGGATAAAGGCGGGCGTCTGCAACCATGCAGCAGGCTGTGGAGTCAGTCGAGCATGAAGGGGCACACGCTGGCCTCAGCCCGGTTTCCCCCCCCCCCGGACCCCCGATGGAAATTCAGGAAGGGTCGGGAAGCCCTGAGCTGTACTGTGTCACTGTTTGTTTCCTACGGGTGCTGTAACAAATGGCCACAAACTTAGTGGCTTCTAACAACACAGATTTATCGTCCTATGGTTCTGGAGGCCAGAAGTCCTAAGACCAAGGCATGGGCAGCCTGAGTCCCGCCTGGAGGCTCCAGGGGAGAATCCGTTTCCTCGCCTTTTCCAGCTTCTGGAGGCACTGTTTCGCAGTTGAGGGCCCCTCCCACTAGCAGCATCACCCCAGCCCCGCTCCCTTTGTCCCATCACCTCCTCAGACTCTGCCCCTCCTGCTCACCCTCCTTATAAGGACCCTGAGGTCACACTGGTCCCACCTGGACTATCTCCGCATCTCAAAATTCTAAACATAATCACATTTTAAACTCCCTTTTGCCACGTAAGGTCACACACTCACAAGTTTCCAGGACCGGGCTGGGGATCTGTGCAGGGGGCCATTCTTCTGTCCGGCACAAAGAGCAGCCAGACATCTCCTTGGGAGAGATGCTACAATACATCCAGCTCATCCAAGGGGTCTGGGACTGAGATGTTAAGAACTTTGGGGTAACAAATGGATAAGCAAAACATGGTCCATACACAGGGTGGAATATTATTCAGCCTTCAAAAAGGAGCCCCTGACACATCTACAGTGGATGAACCTTGAGGACAGGATGCTGAGTGAAATAAGCCAGACACAAAAAGACAAATGCTGTGTGATTCCGCTTCCGTGAGGTTCCACAGGAGTCCAATTCCTCAAGATAGAAAGTAGAGGGGTGGTCGCCAGGGGCTGGGGGAGGGGTGGGGAGCTGGTGTTTACTGGCGACAGAGTGTCAGTTTGGGAAGATGACAAAGTCCTGGAGACGGTGGTGCTGTTGGGACAACATAATTAACATACTTAAAAATGGGTATAATGGCAAGTGTTATGTTATGTGTTTTGCCACAGTTTTTTTTTAAAAAGAAGAACACCAAGAATTTCTGGAGTGGCGGCACGCGCAGGACCCTCCAGGTGTGTGCCTCCCTGGGCCCTTGGCGCACAAGAGCTCGACCAGGGCTGGGAACCTGCTCACACTGAGCCCTGAAGAGAGTGCAAGCAGCAGAAGCTGGGTCATGGCGGCAGCAACCTGGGCTCCCAGCTCACCCCTGCTGCGAGCCTGCTGGGAGACCTGAGGCAGGTCACTTAACCTCTTGGAGCCCCAGCTCTCCTGCGTAAAGGAGGCTAAAACCACCCACTTCATAGGATCACCATACCAGGTGCCCCGCAGTGCTGTCACCACATATGAGCTGAACAGGCCCCTTTGTGTTGGCAAGTTACCATCAGATAGCGCAGCACACAGGAGCCCAGGGCGCCCCTCCACTCCATGCTCAGGACTGACTCCCTCTCCTTTCTCAACCTTGGGTTTGCCATTCCTACATTTGCCACAGTCCCCAGAGGCACATCTATGCCATCTCAGACCCTCTTTTGCTGAAGCAGCTAAAAGGGCCACTTTCTCCTAGACTCCCAAGACGGGCAAGCAAACCCAGCCTGCCCCTGGGGAGCCCACCCGAAGCCTGCAATGAGCAGGGTGATTATTCCAGAAACAGCCTGCATGGCCACCCCCGCTGCCGGGCCCAGCAGGCCCCGCAGGAGACATGGGTCACAGTGGCGACGTTGCCCTCTAATTCCTGCTCACCACAGACTCCAGGAACACACAAACCCCATGAGGGGACCACAGCCCCTCCTGGACACTGGCTGCCGGCCTCAAGTGAACCTCGACCCAGGGGCGCGGGGGGAGGCTGCCCCACCAGGGCCGTCCTCTCTGGGACTGCTTCTCCCAGACTACGGGCACTGGGGTTGGGGGGAGAGTCTGTCCCTCTTCTTAACCTGTCCCAGACCTTTCCTGCCCAAGCCTCGGAATTCAAAGGGAACCAGAGCCCCCACCCCGTGGTCCACAGTACAATGCAGTATCATTTGGGATTCAGCCAGCAGGGCCATAGCACTAGACCCTGGAGACAGACTTCCTGGAGGAGGAGGCTATGACATCTGTTTTCTTGCTGCTGAACCCACCCTTACTTCCCCTCTTTGAAGGAATAACAACTCGAATTGAACTGAGGCTGGCCTGGTGGTCTGGCCCCTGGGCCTAAGCCACGCCCCTCTCCGGCCTGGGCCTAAACTGCAGGGTGGGTAAGTGACAGTCACTGGGCCTGAGAAGGAGGTAGTGGCCCAGGCTCGCTGCCATCCGTGCTGCCCTCGGTGAAAGCCACCAGCCCGCAGGGAGGCAGGCAGCAGAGAGTCTTACCAGAAGGGCAGAGTCATTCACCCCAGCTAAGAGGTGGAAACAGCCCACACGCCCAGCACGTGGATGGCCACACGGTGGAGTATTATTTGCCTGTGAACAGGAACGGAGTGCCGGCCATGCCACAGTGGGATGGACCTGGCACACATCATGCCGACCAACGGACTCCAGACACAGAGCCCGTGTGTCGTCTGGTTCCATGAGAGGACACGCCCCGTCAGATGGCACGACCCACAGAGGCAGGCAGGCAGGCAGTCTTGCTTAAGGCTGGGGGCGGGAGGAAGGGAAAATCAGTGACAGCTGCAGGGTAGGAGCTCTCCTTCTGGGCCATGACCACAGCACGGCCGCACTTCTCTGTGGATGTACCGGAGACCCAGTGAGCGGCACACATTATGTGAGTGACTATACAGTACGTGAATCACATCTCTAAAGCTGTTAGAACAAAAACAACAAAGGACTGCAGAGATGGGGCAAGCACAGCTTCCCCACTCACCAGCTGTGTGACCCAGGGCAGCAGACAGACCTCTCTGCCTTGTTTCCTCACCCAAAGGAAAGGCCAAAGTGAAGCCAACTGCCCTCTAAGGCTTAACTGGATGAGATGTGAGACGCTTGGCATGGTGCCTGGGGCTCGACACACAGCCCCCCTTTCTCCCGCCCCAAGTATGGAGCGCGGAGAGACTGGCACAAAGACCAGGCACATGTGGACAGACACACTCACTTTTATTACTAATAAAACTGGTAGGAGAGCATAGTTGGAGCTCAGCTGAATTATGGACAGCCTAACGACACAGACTTAGCTGGTGAGCTAGGACCACGCTGTCCGGTGAGCGTCCACTGCCCCAGTCTCCAGTAAGGGCCGCCACCTGCCCAGTCGGGAGCCTCGGGGCACACGGGGCGTGTGTGACCTGGCCACGGGGGAGAGCTGGTGGCACACTTTCCCCCAAGAGGAGTCCATCGGTACGCTTATGACTCCTAAGTGATGAAGACCACAGTGTCTGGCAGGCATCAGGTGCTCCAGAACTTTGTATTGGTGTGTTAATATAATCCCACATTTACATTTCGGAGTATTGGGAAGGCATTTAAACTGCGGCCACAGCAGCATTATCTATACTAACTGGGAGGCGGAGTCCAGGAGATCTGTTTTTTCTTCTTTGGGTTCCTCTGTGTCTTCCCGCTTTCTTCCAATGGGCATATATTTGCATGTTATCTTTAAGAAACATTATTTGTGGGTTCTGAAGTTTGAGGACATGCTCCCTGCCCTCGAGAAGCTAACGACTCTACTCAGGAGGAAGATGCTTTACAGAGTAAGCCATCAGGAAAGGGGCTCACATACGGTTCAGACAAAGTGTGTGACCCACAGGAACTCAGAAGAGGAAGAGGTTCTGGGGGCACGGGCTGCCTCCCAAGGGCTGGGAGTCAGGCCCAGGGATTCGAGCACCCTCAAATGACAGTGGTCCTCTCTCCACCACACAATCCCAGTTCCCACACCTTCCAGGTCAAGTAATTGCTCTCAAAGCCAGATTCTCAAAATCTTTAGCCACAAGGACAATTTCTGCCAACAGGACTTTTACATCAGACATCAGGCCAATGAGGTGACTGTCCAGCCATTCGGAGTCTGCACCCAGGTTCTGCTGGTGTGGTCGTATGATTTACCGTCAGATGCCGATGGCCAAACGTGTGGCTCAGCGCCAGAAACGACGGCCACTCAGCACCAGTCCCTCCAGTTGCAGGATGGAAGGCTAGAAACGACATTTCCCACAGGCTCTTGCCTTCAGGATCATTCTAGACTAGACTCCGCCAGTGAGAACCACCCCTGCAAGATTGGACAAGTGGAAGAAGGTGAAGACATTGCTGCCCGGAACCAGCAGGCAGACATGGGGGATCTGGCAGGCGTCAGGTCTGGCAGCCGCTGCCTGGGCCCCCACTCAGCACTGCTGCAGCGGGAGGCCCCTGCAGTTCCTGCCGCTTCTTGGTCCACCAACCTTCAGTGGCCAACCTGAGCACAAGTGAAATTCCTTGATCCTTGTTCCTGTAGCTCATCGAGTTTTGAAAGCACCTAATCCTCTGAATTAAGTCTCTTCTTGTTCTGAGTGATGCAGAGACTTTTCCATCTGATGCACAGATAACAGAAGCTAACATTGATCAAACATCTCCATCTTCCAAGCACAGTGTCAAGCATTTTACCTGCATTGCACTGCAATATAAGACAGCTGTAATGATGAGTACTGTCCCTGTTTTTGCTGTGTCCAAGTTCACAGAGAAAATAAGACACGTAGCTGTGACTTCAATTCGTATCTATCTTACTCACCAGCCAGGACCTGTCCTAACACTTTATTAAAGCCTCTGCCAAGTTCTCCATGTGCGGGAGATTCTTTATCTACAAACCCCAGTGACTCTCTGGAGATACATCATTAGAAGTAAGGGTTTCAGAGGACCCAGGAGAAAACTGCATCCTCAGCTCGCTGAACTGGCATCTCCGTTTCTCCCTCAAGACTTCAATAGTCAGTTAACAAAGTGCACTGACCAGCCCCACCTAGGTTTAAGATAAACCCCACTGGAGGAGAGCATGCCTGTTAACGCAGGTACATGAAGGAACTTGAGAATACTAGGATTTGGGAAACTTTTGGCTCATTTTGAAGACAGTAATCCCCAAAGAGCCATTTCCTGGGTTTCTTGGGACTCTCTTACTACTTATGCCATCTCTAGGAGCAAAGAACAGTGATGAGTTTCTAGGTTTCAACAGGATGTTGGTGACATAAACAGTTTTAAATGCAGCAAAAGCTGTTTTGAATTCAACTCAGGTGGCAGGTCAACAGCTTCCAGAGCAAGTGGGTGACTACAAGGAGTTCTCTGGCCTTTTCTGCTCTGATTCTTTCAATCTGCTCGGCTTTGGGAAGGAAGAAAAACAATTCAGGAAACAAGACTAAAGTACTTTCGGGTTTAGGATTATCATTTTTTAAATTGGTGGAAAATATGTATATATTTATTTTGGGTCCATTAGGGCTTTGAGATTTTAATGTCTAAATTGCCAGGATTATATGAATTCCCTTTCAAAACCGTTGTCATAAAAAAAAATCTGTAGCATGGTTTGGAACTGTCTCCTCAGCCTGTAAAGTGATAGCACCTCTTCGTCCTCAGTCCTCCTCCTTTTGAACCAAAGCAGATGCGTCCTTCCTGTTCCCGTGACTGTGGAAGGTCCCAAGGAGGACCTTCTCCTCTCTCCTCCATGGGGACGGGTGCTTCTGCCAACAGCGAGGACCGACCTGAAGACCGCTTAGGATCCCCTCTTCACGGAAATGGTCCAAGCAATGCTGGAACCACACAATTTATTATGCTAAACATTTCCCCTTGGTAAAAAAATAAATTGTGGTAGAGTAAGGTTTGCAACGCCGAGCAGGTGGCTCTGAGCAGGGAGCAGGCACACCCCGGGGCCGCCAAGGACGCAGGCCAAGAAGCCCTGGTTTCAAATGTCTTCAGGTTTTTCCATTGAGAACACAGCAAAGTTTTGAAAGTTCCCCAAAGAGTCCAGAAATTGGCTGGATCACATCATAACGGGAAGCTATGTAGGCCAACTGCCTGCACACGTGACCCCAGAGCCCCAGAAGGTTCAGGGCAGGGCCACAGGGGTGGGGGTCGGGGGTGAGCACCCAGAGCCCTGGGTCCCCTGCCCATGCCCCCATCTGTGGCTGCCTGTTTTATTCTGATATTGGGTTCTCCAAAGGATTTCAGGTGACGAAAGTCACCAGACAGACAAAGAAAAGTTTATAAAGCTTGCCTCATCTCCAACATTCTCACTTTTCAGATGAAGAAAGTGAGATCCAGAGAGGAGAGGTGACCCACCTCTGTTCAGAGCGCTAGGCTCACAGGCCCTCGGGCCTAGGGCCGTATTACTTGTCCTGGGCTGGGTCACCTGTGGCAGACCCCGGCAAGCGGGTCCCCAGGATTCCCCTTTTTCCTCCTGAACACACGGTGGGGCCATTTCCCAGCTGTAGCAGGTGCGGGCACACGAGCGGGTGCCAGCCCCTGAAGTCCCTCTGTCCGCCTTCCCTTGTCTGCTGGCCAGACGCAGAGGCCACAGTGGAAGGCACAGAGCCCTCAGGGAGAACCAGCTACACTGGGGGCAGCGTAAGTGAGAAGTGACTCATCCGTTAATCCAGGACATGTTGGTCGTTCGTCAGCACCTGCTGAGACGGATCCAGCACCGGGGGATAGAACAGCCACTATTCTGCGTCCCTCGACTTTCTGCCCACCCAGAATCCATTTCCTCCTCCCTCATCAGTTAATCCTGCTGCCAATCAGGATACCCCACCCTCCATGGGCCTGGATGCTGAGCAGAGTAAATGAAGGAGAGAAACAACCACAGTTGATTCATCTCATTAGTGGGTCCTGTTCCCTGGTTCCCAGGTTGCAAGAGCTGCTCTAGTTCCCGTCTTGTTCAGCGTTTCCTCTGTGCTCCTACCACATCCCTCCAATTACATTTTCTTTTTTCCCCCTTAAGGTTGTCAAGTCCATTTTTATTCCTCATAATGAGAAAAGCAATAACAAAAATTTGACATAAAGATGGAATAGTAACAGGATTGCCTCACATGGAGTGGTGTGTCATATCTCAGCTAATACTTTCAGATAATATCACCTTATTTAATTTCCCACCTGGCCTGAGAAGTAAATTGTAATATTTTATGATCAGTGAGACCAAGAGCCCAAGATATCTCACTTATCCAAAATCACACATCTAGCTGGAGTCAGGTTTACATGGTTTGTGTCCATGTCCAGTATTCTGTCCGATGATCACCTTCACCGGATGTGAATACATTTTTTTACTACGCTTTTAACTGAAAGAGCAATGTAAGTATACTTTTTTTTAAAGATCTTCAGTTTCCCTCACCACCAGAACCACTTTCAGTTGTTATCTGTGCATGATTCCAGAACTTTCTTATGCATATACCCGCACAGATATTCTTTAAAAAAAATCCTGATAAATGGGATCATTCTAAACACAGTCATCTGCATCCTACTCTTTAACCTTGCACCTTGGAGAGCATGCTCTCCTGAGCACAAACCACCCTCGACTGTTCAGTGACTGCCCCATCCTGCTTTATAGGCAGTACCATTACTTATTTATAGCCATCTACCATAGACAGTTCAGCATTTTCAGCATTTCAATATTCAGTATTGACTTCATTTATGTATTTGAATATTTCCAATGAAATATATTCATTTCAATATTCGTGGGTGTTTGGGCACATTTACAAGTTCATCTGCAGGGTGGATTCCTAGATATGAAATTGCTGTATCAAGAGAAACATGAGTTATAAACATTAATATATGTGATCAACTTACTCCCTCAAGAAACGGCCCTAACTCGTACTCTATGGAAATACATCTCAAGAAGATGGTAAGTGGCCTCAAAATACAAGACGGCATTATGGATGGTCAAAGGGATATTGCTGGCCCACAGTTGCTGAGTTCTAGGGCCCAAGGGTAGAATCTGTGCCTTTTGACCATAAAATGCCTTTTGACCTTTTGGATAATGACCAAAAGACATTTGCCCTGAATCAATAAAATGCACGAATCCAAGCTAGGTTATCTCCACCCCAGTGAGGAGAGGGAGGGTGTGATTCGCCCCCTCTTCAACTGAGCACGAGCACTTCAGAGAAGGGTGCTGGTCTGGGTTCCCAGAAACCTCATGTGGGGCTGTAACCAGGCCTTCTGACTTCTGATGAGGAAGCCGTGTGACGCTTTTACTGCCATCACAGCAATAAATGTCCACATCAATTTAATTATTTGCTGCATCCCTGCCTGCCCACTTTCCACAGAGGGAAAAATCGTGGAGTTTTTCACCTGGTCAGTGGCCCCACTGAGGACTCCTAAATGAGTGTGTGAGATGCTGTCTTTGGACAGAGGGTCTAAGCTATGGGGCTTCCAGCTGGAACAAGCGTCCAGGGGGTAGCCTGCTGACCCCGTGGTTTCCGGGGCCCACCCCCTTGATAACCCAGCATTCACTGCATGTTACCCAAAAGCAAAACTGCAGTTCCGACACACACAACACCCACTTCTCACTTTAGTTTTATAATGATTCTGGGAAATGGGAATCATTAGCCTCTCTAAGGCCCCATGTTCCTCATCTATCACAGGACCGCAGGTCAAGAGTGGAGCCAGGAGGGAGAATATAGTGTCCTGGGCCAAGTGAGGAATCACATGACCTCCAGTGGCCTCAGACTGCAAGTCTGGAGAACAGTCGGAGACAGCCTCCCAGCTCTCTGACCTCGGCTCCTGCCTCCCCCTCCCTCCTGCTCTCCAGCTGCTCACAGCCACACTGACCACCTGCAGCTCATCCAACATTCCCAGTGTTTTTCTACCTCAGGGCCTTTGCACAGGCTGTTCGCCCTGGCTGAGACTCTCTTACCCCAGGTTTCCATGTAGACCTCTTGATTTTCTCAAATGCCACCTTCTCAGAGAGTTTTCCAGACCAACCACCCCATTTAAAGTTGTAACATCACCCCTGTCCCCAGTGCTCTCCCCACTAACATGCTTTCCTTTTGCTCCACTGCACGTGTCACCAGCAGACATATGTTACCTCAACTTACTTATTTGCCTATTATCTATCTATTCTCTAGAATGTAACCTCCATGAAGGCAGGGTTTGTTTCTGTAGTTATGTTTTATTTTGTTTTAGCTCTTCTCCACTACATTTCCCAGCCTCCCATGCAGCTAGGTGGGATCCATGAGACTGATTTCTGACAGATGGGATGTGGGCAGAAGTGTTCTAAGCCACCCGTAGGCCTTGTCTAGGAAACACCTTCCAGGATCTTCCACTCTCTCTTCTACTTTGTCAGTGACAATGGAGGCCACATGACAAGGGGACAAAGACATGAGATGGAAGAAGCCTGGATCCCTGAGTCACAGAATGGAAGCAACTGAAACTTCAGAATTTATTTGTTGCTACAGCTGGGCTAGCAAATCCTAACTAATACAGGTAGAAAAACACTGAACTAGAACTCAGGAAGCCTGGATTATAAACACAGTCACATCTTCAGCTACATGACATACATGTTCCTTAAAATCACTGCACTATGCAAACTGCACAATAAAAACCACAGGTCTTGTGGGAAAAATGGATTTAGAGCCCAGAGCCCAAAAACTTCATCGTGACACATTAAGAAACAAACAATAGGAATCTAATAAAAATGGCCCCTCAGTTGTGCACATGTTAAATGGTTAAGAATACATAAATGGGACTTCTGGGAAGATGGCAGTGTGAACAGGGTGGCGGAAATCTCCTCCGAAAACCATATGTATTTATGAAAATACAACAAATAAAATTATTCCTAAAAGAGAGACCAGAAGATACAGGACAACACTCAGCCTGCAGCTACACCTGAGAGGACTCAGCACCCCATGAGGTGGGTATGATACAGAGCTGCAACCCGGCGGGACCCGAGCACTCACCCACTCCAGCACACTGGTGGGAGGAGAGGATTCAGAGCCAGGAGGGGGTGGAAGCACAGGCCCGCCAAATAACCAGTCCTGGTGATCTGCGCCGGGAGCATTGACACACATCGCGTGGTGTATCGGAGACTGGAGAGACAGAGGTGCGGGAACTGAGATGGAGAACGCAGGCAGGCCCTCTCATCTGGCTCCCCAGAACAAAAGAAAAGTGTATGCTTTTTTTTAGGGGTCTTAAAGACACAGGGGCCCAAGAGAGGAGCAGGATCATCCCAGCACACTCAGCCAAGCAGGGTGGGAGTCCTGGGGAATTTCTGACCCCTTGGCCAGTGGCTGGGAAAAAGCAGCTACCACCCATTCGTTCCCTCCCCGGCCAGAGGCTCAAAGGGCCCGGCGGAGTGGCTGCAGCTGCTGAATAGTGGAGCAGCAGCACCACCTACAGCATCCTCACAGAATCTACACCCAGCGGGCATTTTTTTTCTTTTCTTTTCTTTTTCTCTTTTCTTTCTTTTTTTCTTTTTTTTCTTTTTCTGACCACTTCTATCACCATGAAAAGACAGAGGAATATGGTACAAACAAAACTTAGCCAGACAACCCCAGAGAGGGAGCCTGATGGGATGGACATTCACAATCTTCCTGAAAAAGATTTCAGAATAAAAGCCATAACCATACTGATGGATCTACAGAGAAATATGCTAGAGCTAAGGGAGGAAGTGAGGGAAGAGGAAAGTGAGGAAAGACAATGCAGAAATGAGACAAGTTATCGACGGGCTTAGCAGCAGACTGGACGAGATGCAAGAGACTGTTAATGGAATAGAAATCAGAGAAGAGGAATACAGAGAAGTGGAGGCAGAGACATGAAGAGAACTGTGTGACCAATCCAAATGGAACAATATTCGCATTACAGAAGTACCAGAGGAAGAAGAGAGAGAAAAAGAGATAGAAAGTGTCTTCGAAGAAATAATTGCTGAAAACTTCCCCAAGCTGGGGAAGAAAATAGTCTCTCAGACCATGGAAGCCTACAGATCTCCCAACACAAGAGACCCAAGGAAGACAACACCAAGACACATAATAATTAAAATGGTAAAGATCAAAGATAAGGACAGAGTATTAAAGGCAGCTAGAGAGAGAAAAAAGATCACCTACAAAGGAAAACCCATCAGACTATCATCAGACTTCTCAACAGAAACCCTACAGGCCAGAAGAGAATGGCATGATATATTTAACATAATGAAACAGAAGGGCCTCGAACCAAGAATATTGTATCCAGCACGATTATCATTTAAATTTGAGGGAGGGGTTAAACAATTTCCAGACAAGCGAAAGCTGAGGGAATTTGCCTCCCATAAACCACCTCTACAGGATATCTTAAAGGGACTGCTCTAGATGGAAGCACTCCTAAGGCTAAAAAGAGGCCACTAGAGAAAATAAAATCATTGCAAAGAAAGCAGACCATCCAAATACTAACTAAAGGCAAAGAATAAAACACCTAGTATATAAAGAATGGAGGAGGAAGAATAAGAAGGGAGAGAAATAAAGAATCATCAGACTGTGTTTACAATAACTTAACAAGAAAGTTAAGTTAAACTCTTAGATAGTAAAGAAGCTACCCTTGAACGTTGGGTAACCACGAATCTAAAGCCAGCAATGACAATAAGTACATATCTATTGGTAATCACCCTAAATGTAAATGGACTGAATGCACCAATCAAAAGACACAGAGTAACAGAATGGATAGAAAAGCAAGACCCATCTATATGCTGCCTACAAGAAACTCACCTCAAATCCAAAGATATACACAGACTAAAAGTGAAGGGATGGAAAAAGATATTTCATGCAAACAACAAGGAGAAAAAAGCAGGTGTTGCAGTACTTGTATCAGACAAAATAGACTTCAAAATGAAGAAAGTAGCAAGAGATAAAGAAGAACATTACATAATGATAAAGGGGTCAGTCCAACAAGAGGATATAACCATTTTAAATATATATGCACGCAACACAGGAGCGCCAACATATGTGAAACAAATACTAACAGAATTTAAGGAGGAAATAGAAAGCAATGCATTCATTTTAGGAGACTTCAACACACCACTCACTCCAAAGGACAGATCAACTACACAGAAAATAAGGAAAGACACAGAGGCACTGAACAACTCACTCCAAAGGACAGATCAACCAGGCAGAGAATAAGTAAAGACACAGAGGCACTGAACAACACACTAGAACAGATGGAACTAACAGACATCTACAGAACTCTGCACCCAAAAGCAGCAGGATACACATTCTTAAGAGCACATGAAACATTTTCCAGAATAGACCACATACTAGGCCACAAAAAGAAAGTAAATTCAAAAATATTGAAATCCTACCAACCAACTTCTCAGATCACCAAGGTATAAAACTAGAAATAAATTTTAGAAAGAAATCAAAAAGGCTCACAAATACATGGAGACTTAACAACACTCTCCTAATTAATCAATGGGTTAACGACCAAATGAAAACAGAAATCAAAGAATATATGGAGACTAATGACAACAACAACACAAAGCCACAACTTGTGTGGGACGCAGCAAAGGCAGTTCTAAGAGGAAAGTATATTGCAATCCAGGCCTATTTAAAGAAGGAAGAACATTCCCAAATGAATAGTCTAAAGACACAATTACTGAAACTGGAAAAAGAAGAACAAATGAGGCACAAAATCACCAGAAGGAGGGACATAATAAAGATCAGAGAAGAAATAAATAAAATTGAGAAGAATAAAACAATAGAAAAAATCAATAAAAATAAGAGCTGGTTCTTTGAAAACATAAACAAAATAGATAAAGCCCTAGCCAGAGTCATTAAGAGAAAAACAGAATTTACACACATAAACAGAATCACAAATGAGAAAGGAAAAATCATAATGGAACCCACAGAAATACAAAGAATTGTAAGAGATTATGAGAATCTATATGCTAACAAGCTGGGAAACATAGAGGAAATGGACAACTTCTTAGAAAAATACAACCTTCCAAGACTGACCACACAAGAAACAGAAAAACTAAACAGACCAATCACCAGCAATGAAATTGAATCGGTAATCAAAAAACTACCCAGGAACAAAATCCCCGACCAGATGGATTCACCACTGAATTCTACCAGACATGTAGAGAAGAAATAACACAATTCTCCTCAAAGTTTTCCAAAAAGTAGAAGAGAAGGGAATACTTCCAAACTCATTCTATGAAGCCAGCATCACTTTAATACCAAAACTGGTCAAAGACCTCACCAAAACGGAAAATTACAGGCCAATATCCCTGATGAACATAGATGCAAAAATACTCAACAAAATATTAGGAAACCGAATTCAAAAATATATTAAGAGGATCATACATCATGATCAAGTGGAATTACTCCCAGGGATGCAAGGATGGTACAACATTCGAAAATCCATCAACATCATCCACCACATCAACAAAAAGAACAAAAACCACATGATCATCTCCATAGATGCTGAAAAAGCATTTGACAAAGTTCAGCATCCATTCCTGATTAAAACTCTCAACCAAATGGGTATAGAGGGCAAGTACCTCAACATCATAAAGGCCATATATGACAAACCCACAGCTAACATCATACTTAACAGTGAGAAGCTGAAAGCTTTTCATCTAAGATCGGGAGCAAAACAGGGATGCCCACTCTCTCCACTGTTATTTAACATAGTACTGGAGGTCCTAGCCATGGCAATCAGACAAAACAAAGACATACAAGGCATCCAGATTGGTAAAGAAGAAGTTAAATTGTCACTATTTGCAGATGACATGATACTGAACATAAAAACCCTAAAGACTCCACCCCAAAACTACTAGAACTAATATCTGAATTCAGCAAAGTTGCAGGATACAAAATTAACACACAGAAATCTGTTGCTTTCCTATAGTCTAACAATGAACTAACAGAAAGAGAAATCAGAAAAACAATTCCATTCCCAATTGCATCAAAAAGAATAAAATACGTAGGAATAAACCTAACGAAGGAAGTGAAAGACCTGTACTCTGAAAACTACAAGACACTCGTAAGAGAAATTAAAGAGGACACTGACAAATGGAAATGCATCGCATGCTCTTGGCTAGGAAGAATGAATATTGTCAAAATGTCTATACTACGTAAAGCAATCTATAGATTCAACACAACCCCTATCAAACTACCAACAGCTTTCTTCAATAAAGTGGAACAAATAATTCTAAAATTCATATGGAACCACAAAAGACCCTGAATAGCCAAAACAATCCTGTGAAGGAAGAATAAAACAGGGGGAATTATGCTCCCTGACTTCAAGCCATACTACAAAGCCACAGTAATCAAGACAATTTGGTATTGGCACAAAAAGAGACCCACAGACCAGTGGAACAGAATAGAAAATCCAAACATTAACCCAAACATATACAGTCAATTAATATTTGATAATGGAGCCTTGGATATACAATGGGGAGATGACAGCCTCTTCAGCAGCTGCTGTTGGAAAAACTGGACTGCTGTCTAGCCCCATAAACAAAGATAAACTCAAGGTGGATCAAAGAGCTGAATGTAAGTCATGAAATCATAAAACTCTTAGAAAAAACATAGGCAAAAATCTCTTAGACATAAACATGAGCCACTTCTTCATGAACATATCTCTCCGGGCAAAGGGAACAAAAGCAAAAATGAACAAGTGGGACTATATCAAGCTGAAAAGCTTCTGTGCATCAAAGGCACCATCAGTAGAACAAAAAGAGATCCTACAGTATGGGAGAATAAATTCATAAATGACGTATCTGATAAGGGGTCAACATCCAAAATATATAAAGAACTCACGCACCTTAACAAACAAAAAGCAAATAATCCAACTAAGAAATGGGCAGAGGACATGAATAGACACTTCTCTAAAGAAGAAATTCAGATGGCCAACAGGCACATGAAAAGATGCTTCACATCACTAATCATCAGAGAAATGCAGATTAAAGCCACAATGGGATATCACCTCACACCAGTGAGGATGGCCAACATCCAAAACACAAACAGCAACAAATGTTGGCGAGGATGTGGAGAAAATGCAACCCTCTTACACTGCTGGTGGGAATGCAAATTAGTTCAACCATTATGGAAAGCAGTATGGAGGTTCCTCAAAAAACTCCAAATAGAAATACCATTTGACCCAGGAATTCCACTCCTAGGAATTTACCCTAAGAATGCAGCAGCCCAGTTTGAAAAAGACATATGCACCCCTATGTTTATCGCAGCACTATTTACAATAGCCAAGAAATGGAAGCAACCTAAGTGTCCATCAGTAGATGAATGGATAAAGAAGATGTGGCACAATTGAATATTATTCAGCCATAAGAAGAAAACAGATCCTACCATTTGCAACAGTATGAATAGAGCTAGAGGGTATTATGCTCAGTGAAATAAGCCAAGCTAAAAAAGACAAGTATCATATGATTTCACTCATATGTGGAATATAAGAACAAAGAAAAAAACTGAAGGAACAAAACCCCAGCAGACTCACAGAACCCAAGACTAAAAGTTATCAAAGGGAAAGGGACTGGGGAAGATGGGTGGAAAGGAGGGATAAGAGGTTAAAAGGGGCATTGAAAAAAAATATATATATATATATACATATAAATCACAATCCTTAATTAACTACAATGATTTAATTTTTTTATTTAAATGAAAATATAGAAACAAGTTACAGGAACTTTGTGCTCATTTTAAATATGATAATTATATTCTTCATGTTTTGGAGTGGAGGCAGTAGGGAGTTGTTTTGTTGCTTAAAAGTGGCTAGCAGAGATGTGAATGATTAAAATGAGGAATGTTTTCCCGAGTCAGAAAGAAAGAAATAGAAGTTACTGCACATATATGTGTATGGAGTAAATATATATATATATATATATATATAT
>JAVSCE010021472.1:0-21948 GCA_032199065.1 Smutsia gigantea
AGTGAGGATGGCCAATATCCAAAACACAAACAACAACAAATGTTGGCGAGGATGTGGAGAAAAGGGAACCCTCCTACACTGCTGGTGGGAATGCAAATTAGTTCAACCATTGTGGAAAGCAGTATGGAGGTTCCTCAAAAAGACTCAAAATAGAAATACCATTTGACCCAGGAATTCCACTCCTAGGAATTTACCCTAAGAATGCAACAGCCCAATTTGAAAAAGACAGATGCACCCCTATGTTTATTGCAGCACTATTTACAATAGCCAAGAAATGGAAGCAACCTAAGTGTCCATCAGTAGATGAATGGATAAAGAAGAGGTGGTACATATACACAATGGAATATTATTCAGCCATAAGAACAAAACAAATCCTACCATTTGCAACAACATGGATAGAGGTAGAGGGTATTATGCTCAGTGAAATAAGCCAAGCCGAAAAGACAAGTATCAAATGATTTCACTCATATGTGGAGTATAAGAACAAAGAAAAAATACTGAAGGAACAAAACAGCAGCAGACTCACAGAACCCAAGAACGGACTAATAGTTACCAAAGGGAAAGGGACTGGGGAAAATGGGCGGGAAGGGAGGGATAAGAGGGAAAAAGGGGCATTACGATTACCAAATGTAATGTTGGGGGGGCACGGGGAGGGCAGTACAACTCAGAGAAGACAAGTAGTGATTCTATAGCATCTCACTACGCTGATGGACAGTGACTGTAATGGGGTTGGTGGGGGGGACCTGATGAAGGGGTAGTTTAATAATCGTAATATTGCACATGTAATTGTAAATTAATGATAATAAGATAAATTATATTAAAAAAAAAAGAAATATAGAATAGAAAAAAAAAAAAAACAAAGTACGGATCTCACGCCACAACTTTCAGTGGCTTTCTGTCCCACCACTTCCCCCAGCCAATAGCACACTAGGGCCGGAGCCCCTTTTCCCTGAATTTTATTCTCAGTGGCATTAAGCTGGCTTGAGCGCCTCTCCTATGTGGTTCTATCCTCTCAAGCATGTACTCAGCCCATGTTGGCCTTCTGCTTTTCCTTTTTCTCATCAATTGGCTCCTCTTCCTTACGTGGCAGCAGCCATAGGCCAAAGGAAGGAGTCCAGTTGCTGCCTAAATATACTCAAATGGAGGAGCGGTCCAGGAGAGCAAGGTGGACAGGGAAGCACCCTATACTCTGGAAGAGTCGATGCCAGGATGGCGTAGAAAGTGATTACTTGCTTCCATGCCGGAGCCCATGCGGGCTTCTTCCGGCGCCGTGGATCCCATACGGGCTTCTTCCGGCGCTGTTGCAGGGAGACGCTGGACGTCCCATAGGGTGCATGCGCAGGCGGCCTGTGGGAGCAACGCGCCTGCGCAAGAGGTATTACGTGCCCACTGCGCCGTGCATATAAACGGGGGGGTCGCACGGCCCATGACGCCATAACTCTCCGGGTGACTGAGGTTTTGGTCTGTGTGTTCTGTCTGACGTCAACGGAGAGCAGGTCGATGTGCCAGATGGGAACAGGGTTTGTGCGAATTGGTGGTTCCGGGGGCCAGCGGGAATTGATTGGCTTGTGGGAGAGGTGAGGGTCGAGGGTGCCTGGGTGACGCCTGGGTAAGGAGATGCTGAGCCCAGGGGATGGACTCCAGCATGAGTGGGGTCCCAGGTGGCTTGTAGCTGAAGACGAGAACACTTCAGGCCTGGCCTCAGTCACCGCCCTTGAGTGCCCCGGATGGGCCCCACCCCTCCCATTTGAGGCCTTCACTGGTCTCTGCTGGCTTACAAGGCCTCAGTCTTCCCAAGGTGCAGCTGCACCGGGAGCCTTGACAGGCTAATGCGCGACGCAGGCCTGTTTTTGGGTGCTGCTACACGAGTCCTAAATGCACGGCGGCCCTGTGTCGAGAAGGCCAGGCGAGCGGGAAGAGAACGGAACGAATCTGCCACCAGGCTTAGAGTTCTGAAGGGGAACTAGGAAGACTTTTCTATCTTCACAGCTTTTACAGGGCTGAATGAGACTGCCATTTCCTATTAAATGTAAACGCCTTTTTTTCAGGCTAGAGAATGAAATCTTCAGAAAACAACGCGTATTTTGACGGCAGTAGCACCAGACCCTTTTATGTGCAGGCCATGGCCCAGCAGCCTTACCTGAGTCCCTGGTACCAGCATCCCATCTATTATCCATTCTCTGCTCCTGGGGCAGGTAAGGAATCCAAGAAGGTTCAGTGAGATTAGGGACCCTCCCTGTAAACCAATGCCTGTAGGTTTTCTAGTACTTTTCTCTACTACCTCCCTTCCTCACCCTGTCCTGTCCCAGAAGAGATCATGGCAGCAAACTGGCAGCTTTTGAAGTTCGCATTAACAAGTAATATTTGCATGCTAGCAATATGCCAGTTACTCTGCTAGAAATGGATTCTCTCATTAGACCTTTCAACAACCCCATGAGCTAGGTACTCTGCTGCTGTTCTTGCATAAATGAGGGACCTGAGGCTCAGTCAGTGACTTGCCCAGGGTCACACAGGAGTCATCCCAAAAATAATCATATGTTCTGAGAGCAGTCAGATTGGAAGAGGTTAGACATCCTAGTCCTTTAATGTTTTCATCAAGGCCTAAAGATTTCAAAAGCTTATGCTGAGGTCAGAAAACTATTTTGGGGGAAGAAAGACAAGACTTGAAAATGTAAGACAGACATCCAGGATTTCATTCGTTACAGGGCAGTGCAGAGACTTTAGGCAGAGTGGGAGAATCCTAGGGGTGATTCTCCCTTCTCACACCTCCTGCAGCAAAAGTATTGTTAAACGTGTGTACTGTGCTATAGAGACAGCATGTTGTGTACATTGCACAACTGTTCCCAGTTGGTTATTAGAACCTTTGAGTCATCCAAGGAGCTGGTAGTGGCAGCCATTTCAGAATTGCAGCCAAAGCAAGAAGGAATTCTACCACCATATGGCCTCTGACTTCATCTCTTCACTGTGTCTCCAGTGAGCCAGACTACCTGGCTAATTTTGGACTTGTACCACCACATGAACCAATTCCTTAAAGAAGTTTTCCTATATAAACAATCCCATTGCTTTTTTCACTGGAGATGTCTGACTAATACAGATACTGCAATGGTGCAAAGAAGAAAATGTAGGTGGAAAACACTTGACTATAGAGGTCGGAAATTCCTGAGAGAAAGAAACAACGTTTTTTGTCTTAAACCTTCCTTGAGTGAAAAGGCTGAGACCCTACAGACCTCTATAGTTTTTACACTTCATTCCTATTGAGGTGTAAAATATTTGTTCTTCAGAGTTCTGGTTTAGGAGAATGGAAGTGGTGATGACTGGGAGTAAGAATGAGATTTTTTTTTTTAATTGCAGGCTCACTTAGATTTTGGTGAAAAAATAAATTTATAGGATTTATTGTCTGCAAAATCTGGATTCCAAGAGGGAAGCCACAGTCTGGCTCCAGAGGGAATCAAATGACATGATCCATTGCCGAGTCTTTCTTGCTCTATTCTAGGTATTGATTTCTTTGTGTTGGCCTCAACCTCAGCCATCATTTTAAAGTGGCAAAGATGGTCACAGCATTTCCAGGCTTGTCATGATTTTCTGGCTAGTGATCCCAGAGAAGGTACTCTCTTCCAAAAGTTTCGACTAGAGTTCCAAAGCTGCCTGTCCTTGGTCTGGCTTTGTCACATGCCCTTCCTGTTCTAATTACCAAGCCAGGAAGAGGGACGAGCCTTCTTGACCAGTCCAGTGATAATGCCCACGTTGAGTTGGTGTGTGCCTGTTCTGTACCATGTGGACAGACAGGGGTGGTCTCCAATTTCATTAGGGCTTGAGGACCTGTTAACAAAAGAAGATAGAATGGACGCTGGCTGTAGAAAAGATGCTGATAGATTCACAGAGGGTAATTTATTACCATTTTTGGATAATTAGCTAGAAAGTGACAATGTATTGAAAATTATAAGGCTTGATGAAACTGTATATTAAACACCATGACTGTTGTGCTCAAGGTGTAGAGCTGTTGTTTAGGCAAATTAAACATGAATTGAGCAAGTAGACGCAAAGTATCCTGGTTTTGTTAACCTGCAGGGCACCTTCTCATGATTTATTTGGTATGTAGTCATTTTGAGTAGGAATTACCCAGCATGAGAAGCGTGACTACTCTCTAAATAACAGAACATCTTTTAGCTGAAAGTGGCTTAAGTTGTTTTTCAAAAAAGTACCCAAATGAATATGGTTAAAAATTTAAGTCGTATGCAAACATGGAATGAAGTCTTTCCCTCTGGCTTTTTCCCAGTCTCCCAAGTGCTCTTCTCTGAAGCAAAAAGTGTTAGGAGTAGTTGGGGTATTCTATGCATATCAAGGATCTCTACCTCTTTTCTGTAGGCTTTATTTTTCAGAGCACTTTTAGAATCAAAACTAGATGGAGCATAAAGAAGATTCCCAGATACTTTCAACCGTGTATGGCCTCTCCCATTACCAACATTCCCTACCAGGTTGATACATATGTTGTAATCAGTGAACCTACAGTAACATGTTATCACCTAAAGATCATAGTTTCTTCTTGGTGCTACATGTATGGTTTGGGATAAAGGCATCTTGACAGGAGTCCATCATCATAGTATTCTACTAAAGAGTTTCATTGCCCTGAAAGGCCCCTCACTATGCATGCCTCCATCCTCCACCCCCCTGGCATTCACCAATCTTTTTACTGTCTCCGTAGCTTTGCCTATTCCAGAATCTTATCATTGGAATCCTACAGTGTGTAGCTTTTCAGTTTGCCTTCAAAAGAAGTAATAGGCATTTCAGGTTCAGTCCCTCATGTGATTTCGTAACTTGACAATTCGTTCCTATTTACTGTTGAATAATACTTCCTTGTCAGAATGCACAACACTTTGTATGCTCTCTTGCCTCCTGAAGGATATCTGAGATGTTCCAGGTTTTGGTAATAGTCTTTTTTTTTTTGGTTGTCCTTTGTTATTTTCTTTTTTATTAAGGTATCATTGATAGACACTCTTAAGAAGGTTGCACAAGAAAAAGAGTGGTTATTACATTCACCCTTATTATCGAGTCCCTCCCCATATCCCGTTGCAGTCACTGTCCATCACTGTAGTAAGATGTCACAGAGTCACTATTTGTCTTCTCTCAGCTACTGTCTGACCCGGCCCGCAGGTCTGCGACGTGAACCCCTGGCCGCGGGGTCAACAACGGGAACCTAAGGAGGGGGTGCGCGAATGAGGAGGGACAGAAGACACAGAGAGTGGAGACAAGACAGGCTTTCTGATCAAGTCTCTTTTATTGCAGGTTAGAGCAGAGAATATATAGACATTACAGGGTGTGGTCTTTTCTGATTGGTTGCCCACTATGCTAACAAGGTATCTTGTACGGTTCAGTCACGCACCGAGTTGTGCGCATGCGCAGCTGTCCCTGATGTCAGCAGCAGACCTAAATGAGAACACTAGGCGGAAAGGTGTGGTGAAGGAGTAACCGAAACTTAAGAGTTAAATTGAAACCTAACTACAACAAGATGGAGTCTTATAACAAAATGGAGTCTGACTGATTTATCCAGTCCCCACAACTGTCTTCCCTGTGACCTCACACACACCATGTGCACCAATCATGATACCCCACAATCCCCTTCTCCCTCCCTCCCCAACCACCCTCCCCCACTCCTCCCCTTTGGTAACCACTAGTCCTTTCTTGGAGTCTGTGAGTTTGCTCCTATTTTGTTCCTTCAGTTTTGCTTCGTTGTTATACCCCACAAATGAGGGAAATCATTTGGTATTTGTCTTTCTCTACCTGACTTATTTCACTGAGCATAATACCCTCTAGCTCCATCCGTGTTGTTGTAAATGGTAGGATTTGTTTCTTTCTCACAGCTGAATAGTATTCCGTTGTGTATATGTATCCCATCTTCTTTATCCATTCATCTACTGATGGACACTTAGGTTGCTTCCATATCTTGGCTATTGTAAATAGTGCTGCGATAAGCATAGGGGTACATATGTCTTTTTGAATCTGAGTTGTTGTTTTCTTTGGGTAAATTCCTAGGAGTGGAATTCCCAGGTCAAATGGTATTTCTGTTTTTTAGTTTTTTGAGAAAACTGCAGATTGCTTTTCACAATGGTTGCCCTAGTTTACATTCCCACCAGCAGTGTAGGAGGGTTCCCCTTTTTCTGCATCCTTGCCAGCATTTGTTGTTCCTACTCCTTTATATGTTGGCCATCCTAACTGGTGTGAGGTGATATCTCATTGTGGTTTTAATTTGCATTTCCCTGATAATTAGCAATGTGGAGCATCTTTTCATGTGCCTGTTGGCCATCTGAGTTTCTTCTTTGGAGAAGTGCCTGTTCATATCCTCTACCTATTTTTTAATGAGTTTATTTGCTTTTTGGATGTTGAGGCATGTGAGTTCTTTATATATTTTGGATGTTAACTCCTTGTCAGATATATCATTTACAAATGTATTCTCTCCCATACTGTAGGATGCCTTTTTGTTCTGATGGTGTCCTTTGCTGTACAGAAGCTTTTTAGCATCATGTAGTCACATTTGTTCATTTTTTATTTTGTTCCTTTGCCCAAGGAGATTCGTTCAGGAAAAAGTTGCTCATGTATAATTTCAAGAGATTTTTGCGTTTGTTTTCTTTTAAGAGTTTTATGGACTCATGACTTACATTCAGGTCTTTGATCCATTTTGAGTTTACTTTTGTGTATGGTTTAGACAATAATCCAGTTTCATTCTCTTGCATGTAGCTGTCCAGTTTTGCCAACACCAGTTGTTGAAGAGGCTGTCCTTTCCCCATTGTATGTCCATGGCTCCTTTATCATATATTAATTGACCATATATGCTTGGGTTTATATCTGGACTTTCTAGTCTGTTCCATTGATCTATGGGTCTGTTCTTGTGCCAGTACCAAAATGTCTTGATTACTCTGGCTATATAGTAGAGCTTTAAGTTGGGAAGCATGATTCCCCCCCACTTTATTCTAACTTCTCAGGATTACTTTGGCTATTTGGGGCTTTTGTAGTTCCATATGAATTTTAGAAATATTTTCCCTAGTTTGTTGAAGAATGGTGTTGGTATTTTGATAGGGATTGCATTGAATCTGTAGGTGGCTTTAGGCAGGATGACCATTTGACAATATTAATTCTTCCTACCCATGAGCACGGGTTGTGTTTTCATTTATGGTATCTTTTTTTTAGAGGTTTTTTTTGTATCATTAATCTATAATTACATGAGCAATATTATGGTTACAAGACTCCCCCATCATCACTACCTACCCCATTACAGTCACTGTCCATCAATGTAGTAAGATGTTATAGAATCACTACTTGTCTTCTCTGTGTTGTACAGCCCTACCGGTGCTCCCCACTACATTATGTATGCTAATCATAATGGTCCTTTTTCCCCCTTTCCCCTCCCTTCCCATCCATCCTCCCCAGTCCCTTTGCCTTTGGCAACTGTTAGTCCATTCTTGGGTTCTGTGAGTCTGCTGCTGTTTTGTTCCTTTAGTTTTTTCTTTGTTCTTATACTCTACATATGAGTGAAATCATTTCATACTTGTCTTTCTCCACCTAGCTTATTTCACCGAGCATAATACCTTCTAATTCCAGCCATGTTGTTGTAAATGGTAGGATTTGTTTTCTTCTTATGGTTGAATAATATTCCATTGTGTATATGTACCACATCTTCTTTATCCATTCGTCTACTGATGGACCCTTATGTTTCTTCCATTTCTTGGCTATTGTAAATAGTGCTGCAATAAACATAGGGGTGCATATTCTTTTTTCATACCGGGCTCCTGCATTCTTAGGGTAAATTCTTAGGAGGGGAATTCCCGGGTCAAATGGTATTTCTATTTTGAGTTTTTTGAGGAACCTCCATACTGCTTTCCACAATGGTTGAACTAATTTACATTCCCACCAGCAGTGAGGAGGGTTCCCCTTTCTCCACATCCTTGCCAACATTTGTTGTTGTTTGTCTTTTGGATGATGGCCATCCTATCTGGTGTGAAGTGATATCTCATTGTGGTTTTAATTTGCATTTCTCTGATGATTAGCGATGTGGAGCATCTTTTCATGTGCCTGTTGGCCATCTGAATTTCTTCTTTGGAGAAGTGTCTGTTCAGCTCCTCTGCCCATTTTTTAATTGGCTTATTTGCTTTTTGTTTGTTGGGGTGCGTGAACTCTTTATATATTTTGGATGTCAACCCTTTATCGGATATGTCATTTATGAATATATTCTTCCATATTGTAGGATGTCTTTTTGTTCTGTTGACGGTGTCCTTTGCTGTACAGAAGCTTTTCAGCTTGATATAGACACACTTGTTCGTTTTTGCTTTTGTTTCCCTAGCCTAGGGAGATACGTTCATGAAGAAGTTGCTCACGTTTATATTCAAGAGACTTTTGCCTATGTTTTCTTCTAAGAGTTTTATGGTTTCATGACTTACATTCAGGTCTTTGATCCATTTTGAGTTTACTTTTGTGTATGGGGTTAGACAATAATCCAGTTTCATTCTCTTACTTGTAGCTGTCCAGTTTTGCCAACACCAGCTGTTGGAGAGGCTGTCATTTCCGCACTGTATATCCATGGCTCCTTTATCATATATAAATTGGCCATATATGCTTGGGTTAATATCTGGACTCTCTATTCTGTTCCACTGGTCTGTGGGTCTGTTCTTGTGCCAGTACCAAATGTCTTGATTACTGTGGCTTTGTAGTAGAGCTTGAAGTTGGGGAGCGAGATTCCCCTGCTTTATTCTTCCTTCTCAGGATTGCTTTGGCTATTCGGGGTCTTTTGTGGTTGGTTCCATGTGAATTTTAGAACTATTTGTTCCAGTTCTTTGAAGAATACTCTTGGTGTAGATCCCTTTACGTAGGATAGCCATTTTGACAATATTAATTCTTCCTACCCAAGAGCATGGGATTAGTTTCCATTTGTTAGTGTCCTCTTTAATTTCTCTTAAGAGTTTCTTGTAGTTTTCAGGATATAGGTCTTTCACTTGCCTGGTTTATTCCTAGGTATTTTAGTCTTTTTGATGCAATTGTGAATGGAATTGTTTTCCGATGTCTCCTTCTGCTAGTTCATTGTTAGTGTATAGGAAAGCAACAGATTTCTGTATATTAATTTTGTATCCCGCAACTTTGCTGAATTGAGATATTACTTCTAGTAGTTTTGGAGTGGAGTCTTCAGGGTTTTTTGTGTACAATATCATGGCATCTGCAAAGTGACAGTTTGACTTCTTCTTTACCAATCTGGATGCCTTGTATTTCTTGGTGTTGTCTGATTTCCGTGGCTATGACCTCCAGTACTATGTTGAATAACAGTGCGGAGAGTGGGCATCCTTGTCTTGTTCCTGATCTTAAAGGAAAAGCTTTCAGTTACTTGCTGTTAAAATGATGTTGGCTCTGGGTTTGTCATATATGGCATTTGTTATGTTGAGGTATTTGCCCTCTATACCCATTTTGTTGAGAGTTTTTTCATGAATGTTTGTTGAATTTTGTTGAATGCTTTTTCAGCATCTATGGAGATGATCATGTGGTTTTTGTCCTTCTTTTTGTTGATGTGGATGATGTTGACGGTTTTTCGAATGCTGTACCATTCTTGCATCCCTGGAATAAATCCTACTTGATCATGATGGGTGATCTTTTTGATGTATTTTTGAATTTGGTTTGCTAATATTTTGTTGAGAATTTTTGCATCTATGCGCATCAGGGATATTGGTGTGTAATTTTCTTGTTTTGTGGTGTCTTTGCCTGGTTTTGGTATGAGGGTGATGCTAGCCTTGTAGAATGAGTTTGCGAGTATTCACTCCTGTTCTATTTTTTGGAAAAGTTTAAGGAGAATGCATATTAGGTCTTCACTAAGCATTTGATAAAATTCAGCGGAGAGGCCATCTGGTCCTGGCGTTTTGTTCTTAGGTAGTATTTTGACTACCAATTCAATTACCTTGCTGGTAGTTGGTCTATTCAGATTTTCTGTATCTTCCTCCTTCAGCCTTGGAAGTCTGTATTTTTCTAGAAAGCTGTCCATTTCTTGTACGTTATCCAGTTGTTTACCATATGATTTTTCATAGTATTCTCTCATAATTCTTTGTATTTCTGTGGGGTCTGCAGTGATTTTTCCTTTCTCATTTCTGATTTTGTTTATGTTTGTAGACTCCCTTTTTTTCTTGATAAGTCTGGCTGGGAGTATATTTATTAGGTGTATTTTCTCGAAGAACCAGCTCCTGCTTTTATTGATTCTTTCTATTGTTTTTTTTCTCTATTTATTTCTGTTCTAACCTTTATTATGTCCCTCCTTCTACTGATTTTGGGCCTCATTTGTTCTTCTTTTTCTAGTTTCGTTAATTGTGTGTTTACACTGCTCATATGGGAATGTTCTTTCCTGAGGTAGGCCTGAAATGCAGTGTACTTCCCTCCTAGCACGGCCTTCACTGCATCCCACAGATTTTGTGGTGTTGAATTATTGTTTTCATTTGTCCCCATATATTGCTTGATCTCTGTTTTTATTTGGTCACTGATCCCTTGGTTATTTAGGAGCATGTTGTGAAGCCTCCATGTGTTTGTGAGATTTTTCATTTTCTTTGCGTAATTGATTGCTAGTTTCATATCTTTGTGGTCTGAGAAACTGGCTGGTACAATTTCAATCTTTTTGAATTTACCAAGGCTCTTATTGTGGCCTAGTATATGATCTATTCTTGAAAATATTCCATGTGCAGTTGAGAAGAATGTGTATTCTGCTGCTTTTTGGTGTAGAGTTCTGTAGATGTCTGTTATGTCCATGTGTTCTATTGTGTTGTTCAGGGCCTTTGTCTCCTTAGTTATTTTCTGTCTGGTTATTCTGTCCTTCAAAGTGAGTAGAGTGTTGAAGTCTCCTAGTATGATTGCATTGCATTCTATTTCTCCTTTTAATTCTGTTAGTATTTGTTTCACATATATAGGTGCTCCTGTGTTAGGCACATAGATATTTATAATGGTTATATCTTCTTGTTGGATTGACCCTTTATCATTATGTAATGTCCTTGTTTGTGTCTTGTGATTTTCTTTGTTTTGAAGTCTATTTTGTCTGATTCAACTACTGCAACTCCTGCTTTTTCCTCCCTATTAGTTGCATGAAATATCTTTTTCCATCCCTTCACTTCTATTCTGTGTATGTCTTTGGGTTTAAAGTGAGTCTCCTATAGGCATCTTATAGATGGGTCTTGTTTTTTTATCCATTCAGTGACTCTGTGTCTTTTGATTGGTGCATTAGGTCCATTTACATTTAAGGTGATTATCAATAGGTATGTACTTATTGGCATTGCAGGCTTTAGATTTGTGGTTACCAAAGGTTCAAGGTTAACTTCCTTACTATCTAAGAGTCTAACATAACTTCCTTAATATTCTATTACAAGCACAATCTAAAGGTTCTTTTTTTTTTCCTCCTTTTTCTTCCTCCTCTATTCTTTATATATTAGATAATCATATTCTGTATGCTGTGCCTATCCCTTGATTGACTTTGGATCTAGATATTTTAATTTTTGCATTTGCTTGGTAATTAGCTATTCTACTTCTTTTCTGTGGTTTTAGTACCTCTGGTGACAGCTATTAAACCTTAGGAACACTTCCATCTATAGCAGTCCCTCCAAAATACACTGTAGAGATGGTTTGTGGGAGGTAAATTCTCTCAGCTTTTGCTTATCTGGAAATTATTTAATCTCTTCTTCAAATTTAAATGGTAATCTTGCTGGATAATTTAATCTTGGTTCAAGGCCCTTCTGCTTCATTGCATTAAATACATCATGCCACTCCCTTCTGGCCTGTAAAGTTTCTGTTGAGAAGTCTGATGAAAGCCTGATGGGCTTTCCTTTGTATGTGATCTTATTTCTCTCTCTGGCTGCTTTTAATAGTCTGTCCCTATTCTTGATCTTTGCCATTTCAATTTCTATATGTCTTGGTGTTGCCTTCCTTGTGTCTCTTGTGTTGGGAGATCTGTGCATCTCATTGGTCTGAGAGACTATCTCCTCCCTCAGATTGGGGATGTTTTCAGAAATTACCTCCTCGAAGACACTTTTTATGCCCTTTTCTCTCTCTTTTTCTTCTGGTACCTCTATAATGCGAATATTGTCCCGTTTGGATTGGTCACACAGTTCTCAGTATTCTTTCATTCTTAGAGATCCTTTTTCTCTGTGTGCCTCAGCTTCTTTATATTCCTCTTCTCTAGTTTATATTTCATTTATTGTTTCCTCCACCGTATCTAATCTGCTTTTAATACCATCCATTGTGCTCTTCAATGATTGGATGTCTGACCGGAGTTTGTTCCTGAGTTCTCGAATATCTTTCTGTACCTCCATGAGCATGTTAATATTTTTATTTTGAACTCCCTTTCAGGGAGAGTCATGAGGTCGATGTTATTTAAATCTTTGTCAGGAGTTATATTAATTATTTTATTCTGAACCAGATTCCTTTGGCGTTTCATATTTGTATATGGCGCCCTCTAGTGCCCAGAACCGCTACTCCCTGGAGCTGCTCAGCGCCTGAAGCAATGTTGGGGGACACGGGAGTGGTATTGATGCCTGAAGGGAGGAAAGAGCTATTTCCTGCTACCCGGCTGCTATACCTGTCTCCACTACCTGAACCAGTGGGCTGAGCACACAGGCATAATGCCTCTATGCTTTGCATTTGTAGTTGCTGTAGCTGATTTTACCTCTGGCTGGCCTAACGCCAGTGTACAGTTTGCTGGTTTGCAAGCCAGGTGGGGCTGGCCGGGAGAAAGGCACTGTAGGCTTCATATCATGGAGGGGGTCCTTGGAGCTGTGTAGCTAGCCAAGGAGCTGGAGCACCTGAAGATCGTCTAAGGAGGAAGATTTCTTTTTCCTCCTTAAATATGAGAGTCTATATGGCAAAGCTCCCAACCTTCTGGGCAGCGTGTACCCGGACAATTTTGTCTACCTGTCCTCTCTTCTGAGCAGTAAGCTCTGTGCAATCTTTGCCCCTTTCGCAGTCCTCTTGCTAAGGGCTTCCTTGTTAGGAAGTCTCTCATACTGCCTGCCTTTCTTTTGTCCCAGAGCAGCCAGATATGGATCCTTGCTTTCCACACGTGGCTGGAATCTCAGTCTCTCCAGGAATTCTCCCTGTCTTAGCTTTCCAACTCCATAATCACGAGAGTATCATGCAAGCACCATGAAATGTAGGTTTGTGCTCCTAGAGTAGATCTCTGGAGTTAGGTATTCAGCAGTCCCAGGCCTCCACTCCCTTCCTGCTCTGTATCTCTTCCTGCCACCGGTGAGCTGGAGTGGGGGAAAGGCTTGGGTCCCACCGGGCCACAACTTTGGTACATTACCCTGTTCTGTGAGGTCTGTTCTTTTCTCCAGGTGTATGCAGTCTGGCGCAGGCCTCTTTCCTGTTGCTCTTTCAGGATTAGTTGTATTAATTGTATTTTCATATTATATGCAGTTGTAGGAGGAAGCCTGTGTCTCACCTCTCACACCGCCATCTTTTTAATCTCTTCTTTCTCCGTTCTTTATATTTTAAGTATCATATTCTGTACTCTTTGTATATCCCTTGATTGACTTTGGGGGTAGTTGCTTTGATTTTTCATCTGTTTAGCAATGAATTGTTCTACTTTTTTTACTGTGGTTTTATTTTTCTTGGTCACAGCTATTTGGCCTTAGCAACACGTCCGTCTACAGTAGTCTCTCCAAAATGCACTGTAGAGTTGTTTTTTCAGAGGTAAATTCTCTCAGCTTTTGCTTATCTGGAAATTGTTTAATCCCTCCTTCAAATTTAAATGATAATCCTGCCAGGTTGAGTATTCTTGATTTGAGGCTCTTGTGTTTCATTGCATTAAATATATCATGCTACTCCCTTCTGGCCTGTAAGGTTTCTGTTGATAAGGCTGATGATAGCCTTATGGGTTTTCCTTTGTATGTGATTTTTTTCTCTCTCTAGCTGCTTTTAGAAGTCTATCCTTATCCTTCATCTTTGCCATTTTAATTATTATATTTCTTGGTGTTGTCTTCCTTGGGTCCTTTGTGTTCGGAGATCTGTGCACCTCCGTAGCCTGAGAGACTATCTCCTTCCCCAGATTGGGGAAGTTTTCAGCAATTACCTCCTCATAGACACTTAATGTCCCTTTTTCTCTCTCTTCTTGTGGTACCCCTATAATGCGAATATTGTTTCATTTGTATTGGTCACACAGTTCTCTCAATATTTATTCATTCTTAGAGATCTTTTTTTCTTTCTGTGCCTCAGCTTCTTTGTATTCTTCTCCTCTAATTTCTATTCCATTTACTGTCTCTTTTAGTACATCTAATCTGTTTTTAAATCCCTCCATTGTATGTTTCATTTCAGATACGGAATTTCTTAATGATTGAATCTCCATCCTAAATTTGTCCCTGAGTTCTTGAATATTTTTCTGTACCTCCAGGAGCATGTTTATGATTTATATTTTGAACTCTGTTTCAGGAAGATTGGTGTGTTCAATTTTATTTGGACCTTTTTCTGGTGTTTGTGAGATTTTGGTGTGAACCAGGTTCCTTTGATGTTTCATATTTGTATGTGGCACCCTCCAGTGCCCAGAAGCTCTAGTCTCTGGATCTGCTCAGCCCCTGGAGAGATGTCGGGGGTCGCAAGGGTGTGGCACTGGTGCCTGGGGGGAGAAAAGAGCTGTTCCCTGCTTCCTGCCTGCAGTGCCTGTCTCCACTCTCAGAACCAGTGGGCCGAGCACACAGGTGTAAGCCTCTGTGCTTTGCATCCGTAGCTGCCATAGGCAGGGCCTCCCTCTACCTGGCCTGATGCCAGGGCAGGGACTGTCAGTTTGTGAGCCAGTCCTGGCAGGCCAGGAGGAAGGCGCATCAGACTGCATATCACAGTGGGGTTCCCTGGAGCTGATTAGCCAGTCAGGGGAATGGAGTGCCTGAAGCTCCTGAAAGTTCTCAACCTGCTGGGCAGAAAGTGCACAGACAGCCTTGTCCACCTATCCCTTCTCCCGCACAGCAAGCTCAGTGCAAGCCCCTCCCCTTGAGCAGCCCTCTAGCTCTTAGGAAGCCTCTCAGACCACTCGCTTTTCCTTTGTCCCCAAGCAGCCGGATATGGACCCCTGTCCTCCACAAACAGCTGGAATCTCAGTCTCTCAAAGTATTCCGCCTGTGTTAGTTTTCCAACCCCACTAATCTCCAGAGCACCATGCAATGTAGGTTTGTACTCCCAAAGCAGATCTCCAGGGCTGGTACTCAGCAGTCCTAGGCTTCCACCCCCTCCCAGCTCCGTTTCTCTTCCTCCCACCAGTGACCTGGGGTGGGGGAAGGGCTCGGGTCCAGTCAGATCAAGGCTTTGGTATGTTACCCTGTTTCCTGAGGTCTGCTCTGTTCTCCAGGTGTATGCAGACTGGCGCAGCCTTCTTTCCTGTTGCTCTTTTAGGATTAGTTGAATTAACCATATTTTTGTGTTATATGTGATTTTGGGAGGAGTTCTCTGTCTCACCTCTCATGCCGCCATCTTGAATACTTCTCTCAGTTTTGGTAATATTCTATGTTTTGCTTTGTAAAAGAAGGCCAGACTGTCTTCCAGAGGGGCCGTACCATTATTTCTTGATGACATGATGTGGAGTATCTTTTCACATGTTTATTTACCATCTGGGCATCTTCTCTGGTGAGGTGTTTGTTAGGGTCTTCAGTCACATTGTAAAGTCAGGTTATTTTCATAACGTGTTAAGGGTTCTTTGTATATAGGCATAACTTGTTTTACTGCATTTTGCAGAAGCCGTGTTTTTACAAATTGAAGGTTTGGCAACCTTGCATCCAGCAGATCTGTTGGTGTCAGTTTTCCAAAAGCATTTGCTCACTTCATGTCCTTCTTACATTTTGGTAATTCTCATAATATTTCATAATTTTACATGACACTTGTGATCTCTGATTAGTGATTTCAACTCATGAAAGCTCAGATAATGTTTAAAGTGTTTTAGTAATACAGCATATTAATTAGGATATGCATGTTAGACATAATGATATCACACACTTAAAAGATTAGAGCAGAGTGTAAACATAACTTTTATATGTGTTGGGACCAAAAAATTCACTGGACTTGCTTGTGATATCTGCTCCATGGTGGTGGTCTTGAACAAAACTTGAAATTTCTCTGAGGTAATGCCCGTATTTTGGATAATAGTCCTTTGTCAGATATGTGGTGTTCAAATATTTAATCCCAGTCTTCTCTCTCAGTGGCTTGTCTTTTCGTTTGATTGTCTTTGGCAGAGTTTGTTTTAATAATGAGATCCATTTTAGCAGTTCTTACATGGATTGAGCCGTTGTTGTTTCTAAAAGTCATCACCATACTCAAGGTCATCATGTTTTACCTTGTGTTATCTTCTAGGAGTTTTATAGGTTTACATTTTACGTTTAGATTTGTGGTCCATTTTGAGTTAATTTTTGCAAAGGGTATAAAATCTGCCTAGATGGATTATTTTGCATGTTGATGTCCAGTTCCAGAACCATTTGTTGATTAGTGTTGGTGTGGTACATGTTTCTCCATTTACTTCTAATCCTGGTGTTTATATATAAGTGAGTTTTTTTTGAGGCAGCAGTTAGCTTTTAGTGTGCATTCTAGTGTTTTCAGGCATTATATGATGGATAATGAAAGAAAGAGCTCTAAACAAGACTTGAGTAATGTGGTGGGGGTGGGGAAGGATCATAGTTCTACGGTTATCAAAGGAATATAATTAGGTCTGAGTCTTTTTGTGAGATTATGCCTTTGGGCTGTGAACTGCACATGCTTTATTTCTCCCCTCTGATTGGATTGGAGAGGGTGAATGTCGGCTGGAGAAAAGTATTTCCCTTTTCCCCAGACAAGTTGGGCTCTGTTCAACTGGTGTCTTAGGTCTGGCCTTTTTGAGAACAGTTCTGGTATATGTCATAGTGGCTCCTTTACCCCTCTCGCTGAGGGAAGCACAGAGGATTTTTCTCCTAGATTTACTGTGAGAAAATGGCTGAGCTAGGTTTTCTTTCCATTGGCCAACATCTCCCATTTCCCCCACCAACTAGCCCCTGACAACTGCCATTCTACTGTTTCTGAGTTCATGTTTTCTAGATTTTACATAAAAACAAGATTATATTGCATTTGTCTTTCTCTGTCCAAGTGATTTCTCATAGCAAAATGTCCTCAGGGTTCAGCTGTTGTCACAAGTGGCAGGATTTTCTTTGAAAAAGTGAATTAGATTTGGTACCAGTTAGAAGGGGTTGGGAAGATGACCCAGAAAAGGGAAGGGAAGAAGTTGTGTCCAGGGAGGGACCCATGTCTAGTTTGCATCTTTGGTATTAGTGGGAGAGTAATTAGATGATTTACAGTGAGAGACCCAATAGAGGGCCTTTGTCCCATCCTAAGGAACATGGTCGTTATTCCCCATTTCCTGACAGGCCATGATAAGCCATTCAGATACTGTACATGCAGTGAGCATTCAAAGTTGGGTCAGAGATCCTGGAAGCAGTATGGATTACAGACCTGTGATGTCAGGGAAGTCAGGAAACTTATCTAGTAGGGAAAAACTTGAGAGAGGACTCAAGTCCTTCGCATTGGTAACAGAAGAGAGAAGACATGAGAAAGAGCAGACAGATTTTCCTGAGGGAGATGGGAGTAAAACTAACAACTTTAACACCTATGATTTTGCAGTGGGTGAGTGGATAGTGGTCCTGAGGGGGAGTCTAGTGGCAGGCACCTGCTACTAAGTATTCTGTTCTACTGTCTTACACAATTGACTGTGTATGGTGGGACTTACTGGGGAAGCAATCTGTCTCTGTCCTTACCGGAACTTCGTTGTGTTGGTTTCTAGCCTCTTAAGACAGTGTTTAACTGCAAGCTCAGATCTCCCTCCTTTCAGTGAAGGGAAGAACCCTTATGCTTGTACACATGTATTACTACACATGCCAGGTACAAGAGGCACTTTGATACATTCCTTAGCAGTGCAGTTGAGTTCCTAAGATCTACGTCACCCTCCTCATTAATTTACCTCATGAACACTGAATATAACTAATGCTTCTTGTGTATACTCAATAGAAATTTTTTCTTGATTTGCCAATTGTATGGATTTGTCTTGCAGAATGAAATGCCTTTCCCCAAAATCTGCTTATGAGAGAGAAATGTGTGGCATGTGGTGTTTACCCCTGAGGAGTGGAAGTGGGGGGAGGAAGATGAGTGTGAATGAATAGTGCTGAACAAGTAAATTAGAAAGGCTTCTGTTCCCCTTGCCCCGTAAGGCCTGACATGTAGTGTTCTTTCTGCAGCCATGACAGTCCAGGAGAGTGTGTGCTTGGTCTTCTGTGAAGAGTTGCTGAGTACCAATGACTGTTATGAGCTGACTGAGTGACGGCCTGGGCCCCACCTAGTCAGAGCAGAAGATGCCTATCTAGTGCTGAAAAAGGGTTCTGGAGGCCCCACTGTTCCAGTCATTGCTCCTTCCATTCCTTGTTGCATCCTGGGTATACCCAGGGAGGAACTGGGGGCCTTAGTTAACAACTGGCATGGAGGAGACTCAGTTGGCATGGACACATAGTTGTGTGCTGGCTGAATGTTGTGACTGATCCCAGGAGAGCAAACACTAACCACTACATTCTCTTCCTAGGTGTCAGATATGGAAGTGTGTGTTTTCCATATGCAGTGATGCTCAGACAATATCCTGGCTTTCTCATACCTCAGTCCCTGTTCCCTACACTTAACAGAGGACCTGTGTTCTATAACACACAACAATTCCAGCACTACAATGGCTGTGGAAAAGAAAAGAAAACAGAGTGTCAAACTGAATGTCAGCAGTCTAAAACCATGAATGAAAAACAAGACAACCACTCAGAAGGCGATTGCCATGACATAGGTAGGGTGGCCAGTGTCCCTAGTACTAACACTGACAGAGAAACTGACAACATTCCTGAAGAAACACGTAGGGCTTTATCTTGTGTTGCCCAGAAGAGGGAGCTCCATGGTAAGAGCCCTGGGAATAAAAGTGTGCAGAGAAGTGCACCCCAAGAGCGCTGTGTATCAGAGGGACAGAAAATGAGGATGGAAGAGGGCAAAGGAACCCCCGTTATACAATTCTGGAAGAGTTTGAAAGAAACCGTGCGTTTGTATAACCTGGCTTACGGTAAAGGCGTGCCAGAGAACGGAGCGCAGCACACTGGGATTTCACAGAGTTCTTGCGAAAATAGTGAAGTGCTCGATAACCCTCATGAGGGCATTGCATATAAGGATGACCAAAGAGCTGGTTGGTTGGAGCAGTGTCCTGTAAGATGTGAGGTGTTAAAGGCAGGATCACTCATGGACGTGAACTTGAATAAAGCAGGACAGGTCCTATCATCTCAAGGTGAAGTTAAAGACAGAGGTCAGATCCATAAGACTGTGAACTCAAAAGTGTCCCAATCTGCTCGAGGTGGCACCAAGTACCAGCAGGAAAAGCCATTTTGCTCCAGCAATGAAGGAGTTAAGGACTTGAGCCTACACTCTAAACGCCAGAACCCCCTTTATATTGAGGGAAGAATGGGAACATGTAGTGGGGACCTTGGTTCCCCTTGGAAAGTGGTTGATGAAGTGGTAGAGAGTGATAGCTACCCAGAGGTGTGTGTCTCCCCTGCTGCCTGGTCAGCTCAGTTCAACAAGATTGATGAAGGAATCCAGTGTGATAGGAGCTGCTGGCATGAAATGGAGCAGAAGTTTCTGGGGTCGTCACAAGAAAGTATGAAGGGAACAGTGGATTCAGTGGGGAGTGGAGATCTGGATATATATAATGTGATACTGAGTGACAGCTACCCTGAGTTGTGCACTTACTCCCCTGCCAGGTCACCCCAGATGAACAGGGTTCATGAAGGAATCCAGTGTGATAGGTGCTGCTGGCATGGAATGGAGCAGAGGTCCCCAGTGTCGTCGCCAGAAAGTAGTAGGAAGGGAACAGAGGAGTCAGGTGTGAGTAGGGATCTGGATGAATATGAAGTGTTGGAGAGTGACAGCTGCACTGACTGGTGTCCTCCCTCTCCTGCTTGGTCATCCCAGGTGAACAGGCTTCATGAAATAGTTCAGTGTCATAGGTGCTGCTGGCATGGAGTGGAGTCAGGCGGGAGTAGGGACCTGGATGAATGTGAAGTGGAGATTGACAGCTGCACTGACTGGTGTACTCCCTCTCCTGCCTGGTCAACCCAGGTGAACAGGCTTCATGAAGGAATTCAGTGTGATAGGTGCTGCTGGCATGGAATGGAGCAGAGGTCCCCGGCATCATCTGCAAAAAGTGGGAAGGGAACAGTGGAGTCAGGTGGGAGTAGAGATCTGGATGAATATGAAGTGGTGGAGAGTGACCGCTACTCTGAGATGTATGTCCCTTCCCCTGCCAGGTCGGCCCTGCCTAACTGTGTAGATGTTGGCATCATGTGCAATGTGAGCTTGTGCCAGGGTGAGGATGTCTTGGTGAATCGTAAGGAAACTGCCCTGATAGGTGAAGGGCCATTGGCAGACTGTAGAAGAAAGGGTTCTGAGAGGTCAGTCAGGAGTAGGGAACTGGTTGGTGTTGAAGTGGTAGAGAGGAAAAGCTACCCCAAGTCGTGTGGACCCTCTCCTACTCGGTCGGCCCAGTTCAACAAGGTTGATGAAGGGATTCAATGTGAATTGAGCTCGCAGCATGATGCAGAGCTAGAGAAGTCCTCAGCAGGCTGCAAAGTGAAGGGGTCAAGGAAAAAGTCAGTCAGGAATAGGAAAGTAAACACAGATGGAGAGGTGGTCATGACTGATGAGACTGCAGAGGTTTATAACGAAAACTTCAAAAAGAGTGCAAAAGTTAAAAAGGTTCTGAAAGGCAGGGAGCGCCAAGCCCTGAGCAGCTTCTCAAGTGGTAAGGCAGTTGATGTATTGAAGAAAAATGCTGCCTTGAACACCGTACTTCCCAAGGATTCAGAAGACAGTGAGTTGGAAGAGGGAGGTGAAGATGAAATGGATGAGGTAGAGTGCCTCCTTGAAGTTAGCCCAGATTGTCCTCTGACATCTTCCAGTGGAAACTTTTACGGCAAGGCTGGTAGGATAAGCAGAATGCCACCTGAGAGCTCTGTCCCCCAGCTTCCCATCTGGCCCACTGGAAATGAGTACAAGGCAAAGCATGGTGACTCTGAGAGCATCCCTGTGGTCTGCAAGGTGACGGGACAGGATGGCAGTGAGATCAACTGTGACAAGCTGCAAATGGAATGTACCGTGGCCAAACGGGAGGGACCGGAGTCCAGGAGAGCCTCCTATAGACCAATGCAGTGTAAGTGACTAATGGGCTCATTTCCTATTTGGTTGTCTGGTAGGTCCATTTGGGGTCCTGGGCACAGAGGTAGCTGTGAATCAATAGCATTTCTCCGTTTTGAAGACATGTTCTCATTTCAGCTATAGGTCCCCATATTCGTAGGATTTGCAAAGATAATCTTAAGTTCTTGCACTCTAGGAAATTACACAGTCACTGAGAGCTCTAGCAGATGACAGAAAGCAGGGTGATGGTTGTGAAGGAGAACTGGGTTGAGACAGAAAAGGAAAGATGGACATAGATCTAGCTGGAGTTGCTGAGAATGGGCAGTCCATGTGGAGGCAGTAGATTTTGATACAGATTTAGGAGTTGTGGTTTTACAATGGAAATGGACAGAAGCATGAGCTCAGATGGGCAGCCAGGGCAGGTCAGTGTGTCAGTGATTCAGCCTGAGATCATCCTGTGAGCAAGGAGACTTGTGATGAGTGGATAGAAGAGAGGCTAAGCAGAACGGGGAAGAAGTCCTGTAGGCAGTAGAAGCCTATCCACGCTGAGTAGACCAATGGCAGGAAGCAATGGGCTGTGGGAGTCTTAAGTGGCAGTGCTCTGTAGGGGAAGTGAGAATGCAGGGCACCTATATGGCCGAAAACCAGTTGACTCAGCAGTGGATAATGGGGGTCCTGACTCAGATGGGAGTAAGAGACACTGACATCTGAGAGGACTGACAGTTGATTCTTCAGACA
>JAVSCE010021473.1:0-184688 GCA_032199065.1 Smutsia gigantea
GTACAATCGTCAAGTGTTTGCTCTTCCTGGATTAGGAAATAGCCTTGTACAGCAGGGAAGCCTTCAGTGTACTAGAGTTTTATTTTATTTATCTACCATTTAATCATACTTGAATCTATTTTACAGGGAACAGGTAGTGTCAACATAGGGTGCTCATCTGACGGATTGCTTAAGTCTTAAACAAGCCCTTTCATCCTTAGTTTTCCACAGGTTTCTGGATAAACAGCTCTAGACCAGACGACCTTTGTAAGTGGGACAAAATATGTCAGGGATTTTGGACTCAAAATGCTGTAGGGGTGGGGCAGGTCGCACTACTGAGAAATGCTGGTGATGGAAATGCACACAGAGCAGTGAATCTTGCTGTGAGGATGGCCCATGTAAGGGAACAGCCCTTGGGATCCTCTGCCTCAGCTCATGGGTGGTTCCTCGTAGAAAGGTGGAGTTGGTCCATTTCCAAAATGACTGACCTGGATTTGCAAGTGAAATCAGCTGATTCAAAGTATTCATTTAAATTTTTACAAATTTTTACAAAATACGCTGGGTGGACCAGGCAAGACATATATTCGGCTCATGTCTTCTTATTGGCACATAGTAAGTCTTCAATCTGTGGTTTGTCCATTCCACTATTAGAAGTGAAATTCCACTGTGAGAAAGGGCCTGGGTATCTCTGAAGCCCACCCTTTAAGAAGCTCTGTGTTCAGCTGTTGTTGGTTGGAGCTGTCATTGGCAAAGGGGGGACTTGGAGGAGTTTTAGGGACAGGGTCTGGGAGGGAAGGGACTACTGGCAGAAAGCAGAGCCATGGTCCTTGCTGGTTTATCACCACGGTTAGAATGGCTGTGATGACTTACTGAGATAAGAATTAAACAGAAAATCTTTTTGGTTTTGAGGAACTAAAAGTAGCCAATGAAAGGAATAGCATGGCTTAAAAAAAAATCAGTTGGCATTTACTTATCAAACACCTGGATGGCAACTGCCATGTGCCACGCGCTGTTCCAATTACTTTAATAGAACAAATAATTTAATCCTAGTAAATTTATGAGGCAGATCCTAGTATCACCCCACTTTATAGGTGAGGAAACAGAGGCAAAGAGAGGTTAAGTGACTGGCCAAAGCCGCACATCTGGTAAGTGGCAGAGCAGTATTTGAATCCAGTTATCCAAGGTTCCAGAATCCAGGCTCTCACCACTTCTCTCTGCTGCATTTCACATAGGGAGAATTCTATCTAGTAATGAAAAATCACGGTTTATGGTTTTGAAGACTATGTAGAAATACCTAAAACTGGTTTATATAATATTAATTTAAAAATTAGGTGTCAAAATATACATGTTATATAATTACAGTTCTAACTATAATTACCAAAGAACAGTGCATAGAAAAGACTAGAATTATAGAAGTTATGCTAGATTGGTGAGGTTATGGATGATTTCTTCTTTTATCTATCTCATTGTTGTTCTTAAAGTTTTATTCCATATATGATGTTTTAATAATGACTAGAGATCATTTATAGGCTTGCAAATTCTTCCCCCTTTACCCATCTTTCTGAATGTAGGTTCCAAAGGACAGAGCTTTGTCCACTAGAATGAGCAGTCTTATCTTTACAGAATGGCTTTGTTTCACTCAAAGAACCTGAGCCCGAAGAACTCCTGAACTCGAATTATTCACAACTTGCCTAATTTAAGTTTTGACCCAACCAATGATGGGATATGTTTTTGTTCATGAGCTAATACAGTGCCCCATGTGGCAATAGCATAAATCTACTTACAACTGGTCCACCAGTTTTGAAACTATCCATTTCTTAAATCTTTGGAATTAAAGTGATTCACATTGTCTCCATTTTGCATATAACTTGAGATTTTTTTGGTATTTGTAGAATGAATCATTGTTTCAAATTCACTCCAACCTTGCACAAATGGGTCTCTAGTACCTGCCTGCTCCATGCTGATGGATTTCCATCCAGGCCACTAGAGATAGAATGATCTCAAGGGGCAGAGCTCAAAACCATCCCCAGCATTTCCCCCACCCTCTGTTGGGGTAAGCATCTAACTCAACAGACTTTTGCTGAGCAGTTACTTTGAGTCAGGTAATTTCAACCCTAGTGACATAGGACTTTCTGTTCCCAAGGGACTCACATTCCAATGCCTTCTAAAGTGTCCGTTTAGTCAACACATACTTTTTATTGACCATCTTCTATGTGCTAAGCCCCGTGCTTGGACAAATTGAATATTTCATATCCTGCATGTTTATATCCTCAGCCCTGCCTGGGTTCCAACCTACCTCTGCCACGTCCCAGCTGAATGTCTGAATCCATCTGTGCCTCAATTTCCTCCTCTGTAAACAGTCGATAGTAAAATGCCTTTCTTTCCAGAGTTGTTGGGAAGGTTCAATGAGTTCACATGCATGGCTGGAACTTGGTAAGCACACAATTTGTCCTAGGTGTGATTATTTTCAGAAGCCACTATTACGTAACTCTTAGGAAACTTTTTGCCTTTTCTCCTAGGCCTCGGCCTTGTCTTTGGGTTTCTGAAGTACACAAGTCATTCTATCTCAGCAGGGAGTGGCTCCCCAGCCCTCTGATCCCTGTGCACAGCTTTAAGACACCAGGGCTAGCACAGCCTGATATCTGACACTGTATGTCAGAAGTGACGTGTGGGTTAGAGCCGCAAGACCGATAACAGTCCCTTCCCACATGTCAGGCTTTGGGCAAGACACCCTCTGTCTCGTTGACTTTCAAAGTCAGCCTAGGAGGGAGGCATGTTATAACCCTACTTCCCAGATAAGGAAATGGAGGCTCCACACTTAACATTCCCAAGGATCATAGTTGGAAGAGGCAGATTCAGGCAGTCTGAATCTTAACCAAGATGTTTAGCTGACTATCAGTAGAGGTAAACTTCCCACCTACCAATATTGCGCATGTAAAGGTCTAAAATCAGATAGGATGACATAGTTTTATTTTTAAAAAAAAGACCTATATAGTAATTACTGGGAACAGGCACTGTTAAGGACTTCACAAATATTAACTGATGTGGTCACCATTATTAGGCCCATTTTACACATGAGGCTGAGACACAGACAAGTTAAATAACCTGGCCAGGACTGCACAGGTAAGGATGGTGGGTCCAGGCTCACACCCAGGCCTCTATGCTAGGCATTCTCCCAGGTAAGGACAAGCATACGGCCTCCTGTGAACTTTGGCTTTATTAAGGCACTAAAATAAAAACCCAATCCAGATCCAGTAAGGAGAGACTTTAATCAAAAGTCTATTAAAGTCTTTAATTGATAGACTTCAATCAAAAAGAGACTATGACAGTAAGGGCGATACTCTGATCGTAAGTTGTTAAGTATCTTAAAGGTTAGGCAAAAAAGAATTTTGCTTTTATAGCAGGGAGTAAACAAATCTGGAAAGAGCCAAGTGAGAGGAACTGGGATGAACTGGAATGGCCTGATCAGACAGGAGGGGAGGACTTCTCCCCGGAAACCAGCCTGTTTGCAGGAGGGGCTATCTGCTGGCTCGAGCTGAGGGTGAGCCAGCACCTGCAGGAAGGAGCTAATCTGTACCAAACCTGGGTCAACAAGCAGTTTGTTACAGGGACTCACTGGGGACAAGCAGGTCAGCTAATCATTTACGAAGCACAGAATGGAAATCTGGAGGGCCTGGGTCTGGCCTTGTCACAGGCAAACAAAGGGGGCATCCATGGGTCCTGTCTAAGCCATATGGGGAAGGCCACTTGTTTGCAACAGCTGTTTCCCAGAACACTGACGCTGGGGGCATTTCGTAACCTTCACTGTCTTGCAGGATCACAGTGCTCAAGAAAGTTAAATATATCATCACTCAGTCTGTGGCTAGTACAGGCATACCTTGTTTCATTGCCCTGTGCTTTATTGCCCTTTGCAGATAAGGTATTTTTTTTACAGATTGAAGGTGTGCAGCAACCCTGTATCCAGCAAGTCTGTTGGCACCATTCTTCCAACAGCATCTGTTCACTTCGTGGCTCTGTCACACTTTGGCAATTCTTGCAATATTTCATACTTTTTCATTACTATTATATTTGTTACGGTGATTTGTGATCAGTGATCTTCGACGTTACTGTTGTAATGGTGGGGGAACACCACAAAAGACAGGGAACTTGATAAACGTGTGTGTTTTGATGGCACCAGTGATGGGCTGTTCCCCCATCTCCCTCCCTCTCCTCAAGCCTCTCTACTCCCCGAGACACAATAATATTGAAATTAGGCCAATTAGTAACCCTACAATGGCCCCTAAGTGTTCAAGTGGAGAGAAGAGTCACGTTTCTCACTTTAAGTCAAAAGCTAGAAATGATTAAGCGTAGTGAGGAAAGTATGTCAAAAGCTGAGACAGGCTGAAATCTCTCCCTCCTGAACCAGTCAGTCAAGTTGTGAAGCAAAGGAAAAGTTCTTGACGGAAATGAAAAGCTTTACTCCAGTGAACACACTAAGGATAGGAAAGCAAAACCGCCTTATTGCTCACAGGGAGAAAGTTTTAGTGGTCCGGATAGAAGATCAAGCCAGCCACAATATTCCCTTAAGCCAAGGCCCAATCAAGAGCAAGGCCCTAACTCTTCAATTCAACGGAGGCTGACAGAGGTGAGGAAGCTTCAGAAAAGTCTGAAGCTGGCAGAGGTTGGCTCATGAGGTTTAAGGAAAGAAGCCATCTCCGCAACATAAAAGTGCAGGTGAAGCAACAGGTGCTGATGGAGAAGCTGCAGCAAGGCACCCAGAAGATCTTCCAAAGATAATTAATGAAGGTGGCTACACTAAACAACAGATTGTTAAAGTAGATGAAACAGCCTTACATTGAAAGAAGAGGCCATCTAGGACTTTTCATAGCTAGAGAGGAGAAGTCAATACCTGGTTTCAGAGCTTCACAGGACAGGCTGGGTCTCTTGTCAGGGGCTAATGTAGTGGGTGCCTTTAAGTTGAAACCAATGCCCATTTATCACCTGGAAATCCTGGGACCCCTACGAATCATGCTGAATCTACTCTGTCTGTATTCTAAACATGGAACAACAAAGCCTGGGTGACAGCACATCTGTCTTGCAACATGGTTTCCTGAATATTTCAAACCCACTGTTGAGACCTATTGCTCATGAAAAGAGATTCCTTTCAAAATATCACTGCTCATTGACAATACTCTTGGTCACCCAAGAGCTCTGATGGAGACAGACAATGAGATTAATATTGTTTTTATGCCTGTTAATAACAACATCCATTCCGTAGCCCACGGATCAAGGGATAATTTTGACTTTCAAGTCTAATTATTTAAGAGATACAATTTGTAAGGCTATAGCTTCCATAGATAGTGATTTCTCTGACAAAGTAAGTCAAAAATCTGACGAAGTAAATTGGATCTGGACAAAGTAAATTGAAAACCTTCTGGAAAGGATTCACCATTCTAGATGCCATTAAGAACATTCATGATTCATGGGAAGAGGTCAAGATATCAACATTAACAGGAGTTTGGAAGATGTAAATTCCAATCCTCATGGATGATTTTGAGAGATTCAAGACTTCAACAGAGGAGTAACTGCAGATGTAGTAGAAAATAGCAAGAGAACTAGAATGACAAGTAGAGCCTGAACATGTGACTGAATTGCTGCATTTTCATGATAAAACTAGAATGGATGGGTTGCTTCTTATGGAAGAACAAAAAAGGTGGGTTTTTTTTGAGATGGAATCTACTCCTGGTGAAGATGCTGTGAAGAATGTTGAATTGACAGCAACAGATTTAGAATGTTATGTAAACTTAGTTGATAAAGCAGTGGCAGGGTTTGAGAGGACTGACTCCAATTTTGAAAGAAGTTGTACTGTGAGGAAAATGCTGTCAAACAGTACTGCACACTACAGAGAAATCATTTGTCAAAGGAAGTCAATTGATGCAATAAACTTGCATTATTTTAAGAAATTACCCCAGCCACCCCAACCTTCAGCCATCATCTCTCTGATCAATCAGCAGCCATCAACATCAAGGCAAGAGCCTCCAATTGCAAAAGGATTATAACTTGCTGAGAGTTCAGATGATGGTTAGCATTTTTTAGCAATAAAGTATTTTTAATTAAGGTACTACATTTTTAAAGACATATGCTATTGCACACTTACTAGACTATAGTACTGTGTAAACAAAACTTTTATATGCCCTGGGAAACCAAACAATTCTTTTGACTTACTTGATGGCAGTATTTGCTTTATTGCAGTGGTGTAGAACCAAATCATCAATACCTCCAAGGTATTCTTGTATCTACTGTATGGCAGGCTCTTCCTAGGAACTGTCCAAAAAGAAATTATGAAATTATGAAACTGGTCAAAGACACTACCTTGAAAATGTCTTAAAGATCGCTCTCTACTCAGAGGAAACGGAGTCAGATCAAAGTGTCTCTTCTTTCCTTCACTTAGCATAATGTTTTCAAGATTCATTCTTTCTTTTTTACATTTTTTAAATAAGTTTATTTTGATATCATTAATCTACAATTAAATGAGTAATAGTATGGTGATTACACTACCCTCTTCATCAGGTCCCCCCCCCCAACCCCATTACAGTCACTGTCCATCAGCGTAGTGAGATGCCATAGAGTCAAGATTCATTCTTATAGTATTTTACATGTCAGAATTTAATTCCCTTCTATTGCTGAGTAATAGTCCATTGTAAAAATGAACAAGTGGGACTACATCAAATTAAAAAAGATTCTGTACAGCAAAGGACACCATCAACAGAACAAAAAGGCAACCTACAGTATGGGAGAATATATTCATAAATGATTTATCTGATAAGGGGTTAACATCCAAAATACATAAAGAACTCATACAACTCAACACCAAAAAAAGAATAATCTGATTAAAAATGGGTAGAGGACCTGAACATTTTTCCAAAGAAGAAATACAGATGGCCAACAGGCACATGAAAAGATACTCCACATCTCTAATCATCAGGGAAATGCAAATTAAAACCACAATGAGATATCATCTCACATTAGTTAGAATGGCCACTATCCAAAAGACAAAAAATAATAAGTGTTGGCAAGGATGTAGAGAAAAGAGAACCCTCCTACACTGTTGGTGGGAATGTAAATTGGTGCAGTCACTATGGAAAACAGTATGGAGGTTGCTCAAAAAACAAAAAATAGAAATACCATATGACCCTGTAATTCCATATCTAGAAGTTTACCTGAAGAAAACAAAATTCCTAATTTGAAAGGTATATGCACCCCTATGTTTACTGCCGCATTATTTACAATAGCCAAGATATAAAGCAACCAAAGTGTCCATCTGTAGATGAGTGGATAAAGAAGATGTAGTACACATATACAACGGAATGAAAAGAGAAGAAATCCTTCCATTTGCAACAACATGGATGGCCTCAGAGGATATTATGCTCAGTGAAATAAGCCAGGCAGAGAAAGACAAATACCATGTGATTTCACTTATTTGTGGAATTTGAATACAAAACACAACAAAATGAACAAAACAGGAGACTCATAGACATTGAGAAGTGACTAGTGGTTACCATGGGGGAGGAGTTGGGATGGGTGGGTGGGTAGGATGAGGGGGATAAAGGGGCACAAAAATTCTCAATCATAATATAAGTTTGTCACGGGGATGGTAGATAGCATGGAGAATACAGCCAATGATTCTGTAACATCTTCCTATGTTGACAGATAGTAACTGCACTAGTTGGGGTAAGGATTTAATAATGTGGGTAACTGTTGACCAACTGTGTTGTATACTTGAAACCAATATAAGATTGTAAATCAACTGTACTTCAGTAAAAAACAAACAGTCCATGGTATGGATAGACCATATTTGGTTTATCCATTTTATCAGTTGATGGCTATTTGGGTAGATACCTTCTTTGGCAGATGCCCGCTGAGTGTTTATTTGCTGCATGGAGCTGAGGGCCATGGCCTTCAGCTCTGCACTAGAGAGTGATTCTGTCTGTGCCAGGGAAATACTGGTATCCTTATATGACAAACCTGTCAGGGGAAGTGGGAACGTGAAAATCCATGGCCCCAATATGTCCAGCCATGCCAATCATGAAGCAGAAGCATAGGGTATATAGTGTATCACAAATTGGGGGCACCTTCCACGAACACTTGTCCTCACCCAGCAGAGCATGTATAACCTGACTCGAGATCCACTCTTTACTCCAATCTGGTTCTAATTTGGTTAGTTTCAGGTTAATTCATATCTTTCCTTGCTGGGGTTCCCCATTCCTCCCTTCTCTACTTCACAGATAAAGGAGAAGGTGGCTGGTCCACGATGAAGTGTCATGGTCTTGGATTTAGGCTCTGGTAAAGAGTCCGGGTCCATCCCTACCATCTCTGTGACCTTGACCTCTCTCATGTTCAGTTTTCCCATCTGTGAAATGGGAATGTAATCTTGACTGTAGACAACTGGAGTATAATTTTACAAGACAGAGTTGACCACCATGACATTTGGGGGTTTCCAGGGAGAGGCTGAATGCATTGCACCCACTATGTGGTGAACTAGCCACTGTCCAGGATCTGGTGCCATCACTGTAGACCCAGAATTTGGATTTGTCCAGCTGCATGTCCATTTCTACAGAGCAAAGAAAGCCACATTTGCTGGGCTCACAAAACTGTTATACATACATGTTATTACATGTTAAAATCAGAATTTTAATGTGCTGATTTATACCAAGGCAGAGATCCATCACATAGCCCAGATACTTTTTTCTACCTCAGATGGTACTATCTTCTCCTCTGGCCAGGCCCAGGTGGGAAACCAGGTACACACAGCGGGCTGTTTCCTGGGCACAGACACACATGGAAATATAAGAAGGAGGGAAATGAAGCATAAGCTAAATGCAATCAACTATGGCAACTTCATTTCATAATAGGAGTGTCTGGGGAACAAGAATGCCCACGCCTTTTGCTAAAGCTGCTACTCTCTCGGGCAGTGTTTGTAGAGGCCAGCCCACGTGGGCCTCTCTGTTGTATCTTTTCTGACACTCACTGAGCTGACCAATCTCCATTCTAATTGGCATGGCCTTTAAAAGAAGATAAATTACACAAATAAATACTTTCTTGTAGCAAAAATGGGAAACATTACAAGACAAGCTCCTCTCCATCCTGCCTGGGGCAACAAGGGTAACCAGTGTTCCTGCTTTGGTGTCTCTCCCACCAAATCTTTTCTTTGACATTTCCAGGCACCCAGTAAATACAGAATTAGCTCCCTCCTTTTTGGGGGCATAAGTTACATTCTGTATAATGAGTGCTTTACTGTAACTTAGTTTATTTCACTTAACAAAGTATCTTAGAGCAATTCCATATCAGTTCATATGATTCGACTCTACCTTTTAAAATTGCTGTGTCATACTTGATAATATGGGTGAATGTAGTAACCACAAAGTTTTTCACGTGAAACAGTCATAAAAGTGTAGATCAATGATACCTTAATAAAAAAAAACGGGGAAAAAAATTGCTGTGTCATACTCCATCTTGGTACCATCATTTATGTAACCATTCTCCTATCCATGACATTTAGGCTAATTCCTTCTTGTGCTATTATATACGAGGCTGTAAAGAACATCATTTATGTCTCTCTGGATGTATGTGAGTTTGTTCTCTAAGACAGATGCTGAGGCTTTTGGGGTCAAAGGATATGCACATTTAAAACAGTCATGGGTTTCAGTCCTTCACGTTTATCAATGATGTAGGTGAACACCTGTTTCTCTGTCCTTTGGTCTTCTGATGGTGATCATCCTCTCTTTGGGGACAGTACCATTTTAGGTCACGTTCTAGGCAGGTCTTGTTAGCTTGGAAACAGACATCTTTTCTGGTCACTTACATATTGATCCTTGAATTGGTTATCAGCACCCTCTCTGATGTCCCCCGTCTTCCAGTTCTCAGTGGGATGCCTGACTATACACTGCTGCTAAGAGAGATCTCTGAAGGTTTACCAGAAAGACCACGTGACACACCCAATGCGGAGTTGATTTCTTATCTTTAGAGCTGTAGAGACATAGTAACAGTTACCCATTTATTCTGGTATGGCTCAAAGGGTGATTCTCTGTCCATGTTGTATTCATCTTCAGAATTTCTGATGTCTGCATTTTACACTTGTGGGTGTCAGAGAATTTTTCTAGGGTCCATAATTTCCTCCAGACTGGGTTGGGTAAACTCCCACTTCAAATTCTGAAAGGACTGGCACATATTTTACCTTTAAAACTTTCCTATTTTCCCAAAACAATGCACTTGGGGCTTTCTGTCTGGTTCTGTTGCAGGTTTCTTTCTCGGGTTGATGTCTACCCAATGGCTTGGGAGAAAGCCATGGCTCGGGAAAAGGTTCTGAGATAAGAAGAGCAGGTAGCCATGAGCCTCCATCTCTTATAATCCAGAAAGAACGGCCCCGGCGGACAGCCTGGGTTATTGCCCTGTGTCCACTCTGAAGCAGGATCCAACATTTTGTTACATCTCTAAAAGCAAAAGCAGCTTCAAAGCAGTAGTTTGTAGGAATATTTTACTGAAGATTCCATGGTGTGATGGTGGTTCCATCAAATACTGCAGTGCAGAGCGTCATACAAAAATTCCATTAACTGTCTTAGTTTTCCTTCCCAAGCTCTTTGGCCACCAGCCCCTCCTGGGCCATCCCTCCATCAGTGTTTCTCCCCTGACTTAGGCCCCACGCCAAATTCTACCTCCTCACCCTTATTTTATACAGAGAAATGTATCTGTTTTGGCTTCTCTGCCCATTTTTCTACTTAGCAGATAAACTTCCTCAAGACCCACTCTCTTCAGAGAACAAGGATAAATCATAAATCGCAGGTAGTGCTTTCCTTATTAAATAATTTCTCCTGCCACTCAGTTAGAGCCTACTTTGTGTTGCAGGTAGTGATTCTGGGATTGGCCATGCTTTGTCCAAGTATCTGGATGCGCTGGGCTTCACGGTGTTTGCTGGAGTTCTGAATGAAAAGGGATCAGGGGCAGAAGAATTGCGAAGAACATGCTCCAAGTGCCTCTCTGTGCTCCAGCTGGACATCACCGACCCACAGCAGATAAAAGACGCCTACAGCAAAGTGGTGGAGAAGGTGCAGAACAGAGGTATTGCCTTCAGCTACCTGTGCCCCCCACTGCCCTCCACCCTCTTTGCAGACACCCAACACTGGTTGCAGCCCCTAATTTCCGCTGCCCTCTAGTTCATCCTGGCAGCTGACTATGCCTTAAGATACCTGTCCTAAGCACCTACAATATGCTGGGGCCTCTTGGAAACATGAAGACATTAGGAATGGCTCAGGTGTGGTCCATCCTCACTGGACATACAGAATTCTTTATCCCATCCCTTCCAACATCTGCTTGGTCACTCTCCCATTATTCCCCTCCTGCTCCATACCCCCGTCCCATTGCTTTCCTCTCAACAACGTTAACATGTCAGTCTTAAAAAACATAGCTTAGTGATTAAGGTCCTCCCTTAGCCACTGACCTTTCTCTGCTGCTATTTCATGGCCAAGCTCTTTGGAACCCTGCTGCTCTCAGTTGTTACTTCTTCCCCTTCAATCTGGCACTGGCTGTCACCACGCCTCTCTAACTGGTCTGGCCACACTAATGGGTATTATCCTGAATGCCAAGCTCTTACCCTCTTCTGCAGTATTTAAATGTGTTGGTCACCCTCCCTCGCCTCAGCTTTAGGGTCTCCAGACCAATATTGCCTTCTTAGTTCTACAGTCATTCTTTCTGCTTCTCCTGCGTGAACCTCTTCCTCTGTCTTTCCCACTCCCCATGAATGTTTCCAAGGGCTCCATCCTCAAACTTTCCACTCCATATTTCCTGGAATATGCTATTCTCGCCTTGTACTAGAAATTCTCAATGTACTAGGGTGATGCTAATGTTCCACCAGAGTTGAGAAACACTGAAATTAATGCCAGTAATTTTCAAATAATATATTATCAACCTAACTCTCTTCCCAATGTCCAGGCTTATTATATATGAAATTTTCTATCTTATTTTCTCAAAAACTGACAGCATTCTCTTCTCCCCAGCTGCCAGTCTACAAGTCAGCTCACCCTCCTGCAGTCCACATCTCAGATACTGGCACTGCCACCTGATATTCAAGCCAGCAACCCGGGGGTCACTGATTCCCACAGCTGGCCCTACATCCCTGCATCCTACCTACATGCCTGCCTCCTACTGGTCCTGAATCCTGTCAGTTCTGCCTCTAGGTCTTTATCATCTCAGCCCCTCCCTACCATCTCCAGCAGCTATGGCTCAGGACAGGCCCCGATCTTCCACCTCGGTCCTGCAGCGGCCTCCTTGCAACTGGGCCTTCCTTCTACAATACTTTCCAAACAGAGAGTAATCATTACAAGTTGCACATCTTACCATGTCATCCATCTCCTAAAAACTTTGACAAACAGCCTCCATGCCGTGGGCACTTCCTATGAGCCAGGCCTGTGGTAGGTGTTTTGCTTTGTCTCGTTGGCTGGTTCAGTGGTTCTCTGTCTGCCAACAAACAAAACCTAAACTCTTAACACAGGTTGGAAGGCCTCTCAGGATATTGGCTCAGTAAACCTTCATCTGCAAAACCTACTGGGTCACTCAGTAAATTGTGGATTGTTGCTAGAACAGAATGTTTAACTTTACATCTTTGCATATCCAGCGTCCTCTTACCAAAATTTCCCTCTGGCCTCCGTTCCCTTTTGCTGAGACCCCACTTCATCCGGTTGCAGACTCTACCCCCATGGGAGACCTGGCCCAAACATAATCTCTTGTGTGATGTTCCTGGTAATCCAGTTTCCATCATTCACTTCTTCTGGACACTCACCCATTAACACCTTGCACACACTAGTACTACTGCATTATTATAAATATCTGTCCACCCCACACTCCCCACCACTAGGCTCCTTGAGAACCATATTTCCATCAGGATTCTTTCAGATACAAGTAACACAGCCCAATTCAAAATTGCTAAGCATAAAAGGAATGTATTTGCTTATGTAACTGAAGAAATCAGTTGGCTTCAGGCGTTTCTGGATCCAGGTACTTAAGCAATGGCACCAGTACCTAGTGTCCATTTCTTCGCTCTGCTTTCTCATATGCTGGGCCTTTCCAGAGGCAGTGGAGGCCTCAAGCACTTCCTGCTTACATCCTCTTTACAGCTGACAATCCCAGCAAAAAGAGAATAATGCTATCTGCTTCACTTGCTAGTTGATGAATAGTTATTGTATAGAAAGCACTTAGAAGAGTCCCTGGCATGAAGCAAGCATTTAGTAAGGCTCTTACTTCCCTTCATTCAACATGGATCACAGTTCCTGGCATATAGTAAATACTTAATAAACACCTAAGAAATGAGAGGATGAGCAAAAAATAGATAGTTGCTTATTAGGGATTAATATTCAGCAAGCTTAGCAATGCACGGTCATTTTCTAGAATGGTAGCTTTCTTGGTCTGGTCTTTTGCTGTCTGATAGGTTGAACTGGCCCTCTTATCAGGGTGACTACATAGTGTTTTACGCAAGGAGATATTCAATAAAGACTCCTCTAGTGAGGCCCAGAGGGGCAGTGTTGACCATCAGGAATGATAAAGCAGTGGGTTCCAGATATGGAAATACCATGTAGTGTTCAGTGAGGAAGGGGTGTGGCAGGCCTGCTTTCAAGGTGTGAGCCATGCTGTTTGGGGGCCAGCATCCTAGAGAGCAGTGCTCTTCTGAAACAGAATGCCCAACACATGTTTTGCTTGCTCCCCCTGAGATCTCTCTCAACTTCAGCCTCTCAAGTCAAAGACAACATGGAAAAGTGAAGCAGGGGAGTTTTTTTCAATAGAGATGTAGTTTATTTTTTGAACCTCATGTGTACATTTTATTATACAGTCAATGAGGTGTAACTATTTACAATAAACAGTGAATTCTAAAATAATGGGGACTTGACACAGGGAAGTTTAAAGTCATCAAGAAAGACTAGCCATCTGGAACCTGTAGATAAACCAGAAAACCTCAGCTCCTATTAGAAGGCCAGCAATCAGAGAGGCTTAAAGATGGCAGCATGAGAAGTGAGACAGAAACCTCCTCCCCAGACCACATATAATATGAAAATATACCAAATACAACTAATCCTGAAAGAGTGACTGGAAAGAAGACTGTGACAGAGTGCCTATATCTGGGGAAAGAGGAGTCCTCACAGAAAAGAGTAAAGTAGAAAAGCTGTGATCTGGTGGGACCCAAGCCCACCCCCACCCCAGCTCATCAGTGGGAGGAAGAGAAACAGAGAGGGGAGAGGCCTAGGACTGCTGAACACCCAGCTCTGGAGATCTGCTCTGGTAGCATGAACCTACATTACATGGTGCTCTGGAGATTAGTGGGGTTGGAAAGCAAAGACAGGTGGAAATCTCAGAGAGACTGAGATTCCATCCACTTGTGGAGAACAGGTACCCAAAACCGGCCGCTCTGGGACAAAAGAAAGGCAGGCACTTTGAAAGACTTTCTAACAGCTAGAGGGCTGCTAAAGGGGCAAGGATTACACAGAACTTGCTGCTCAGGAGAAAGGACAGGTGGACAAAATCATCCCAGGACATTCAGCCTAGCAGGTTGGGAACTTTCAGGAGGTTCAGGTGCTCCCTCCCCCTGCTGGCAACGCCTGCTGAGGCTCCCACTGCAATACACAGCCTGCAGCTCCTTCCATCCAGCTGGCATCGGTTCGCAAACCTGCTGCCCCTGCCATTGCGCCAGGGCAGCCAGAGAGCAGCCCTGCCTATGGCAGCTACAGTGGTGTGACAGAGGTTTCTCCCTGTGTGCTTGGCACACTGGCCCTGACAGCAGAGCCAGGCACTGCAGCCGGGAAGCAGGGAAGAACTCTTTTCTCCCAGCAGGCACTGATTCTGCTCACCTGTGGCCCCTACCATCACTCCATGTGCTGCACAGGTCCAGAGAGTAGAGCTTCTGGCCACTACAGGGCATCACCTACACAAAGTTATTATTCCATATTATTCATTGCAAATATGAAATGGCAAAAGAACTTGGTACAAACCAAAATCCAACAAACACCAGAAAGAGGGCCAAGTAAAACTGAAATCACCAATCTTCCTGATAAAGATTTCAAAATAAAAATTATAAACATGCTCATGGAGCTACAGAAAAGTATTCAAGATGTCAGGGAGGATTTTAAGAAAGAGATAGAAACATTGAAAAATACAGTATCTGAAATGAAACGCAAAACGGAGGGCTTTAAAAGCAGATTAGATGAGGAAGAGGAGATGGTAAATGAAATAGAAATTAGAGAACAGGAATACAAAGAAGCTGAGGCAGAGAGAGAAAAAAGGATCTCTAGGAATGAAAGAATATTAAGAGAACTGTGTGATCAATCCAAATGGAACAATATTTGCATTATAGGGATACCAGAAGAAGAAGAGAAAAAGGGATAGAAAGTGTCTTTGAGGAAATAAGTGCTGAAAACTTCCCCAATCTGGGGAAGGAAATAGTCTCTCAGGCAATGCAAGTGCAAAGATCTCCCAACACAAGGGACCCAAGGAAGACAACACCAAGACATATAATAAATAAAATGGCAAAGATCAAGGACAAGGACAGAGTATTAAAGCAGCCAGAAAGAGAAAAAAGATCACACACTACAAAGGAAAACTCATCAGGCAATCATCAGACTTCTCAACAGAAACCTTACAGGCCAGAAGGGAGTGGCATGATATATTTAATGCAATGAAGCAGAAGGGCCTTGAATCAAGAATACTCTACCCGGCAAGATTATCATTTAAATTTGAAGCAGGGATTAAACACTTTCCAGATAAGCAAAAGTTGAGGGAATTTACCTCCCACAAACCATCTCTACAGTGTATTTTGGAGGGACTGCTATAGATGGAAGTGCTCCTGAGGCTAAATAGCTGTTACCAGAGAAAATAAAACCACAGTAAAGGAAGTAGACCAATTAATTATTCAGCATCTGCAAAATTAAATCAACTACCCCCAAAGTCAGACAAGGGATACACAATGAGTACAAAATAAGACACCTAATATATAAAGAGTAGAGGAGGAAAAAAAGAAGGGAGGTAAAAAAAGAACGTTTAGACTGTGTTTGAAATAGCATACTAAGTGAGGTAATTTAGACTGTTAGATAGTAAAAAAGCTACCCTTGAACATTTGGTAACCACCAATCTAAAGCCTGCAATGGCAATAAGTACATATCTATTGATAATCACCCTAAATGTAAATGGACTGAATGTACCAGTCAAAAAACATAGAGTTACTGAATGGATAAAAAAGCAAGACCTATCTATATGCTGCCTACAAGAGACTTACTTCAAACCCAAAGATATACACAGACTAAAAGTGAAGGGATAGAAAAAAATATTTCATGCAAATAATAGGGAGAGGAAAGCAGGAGTAGCAGGACTTATATCAGCCAAAAAAGACTTCAAAACAAAGAAAGTAACAAGACACAAAGAAGGACATTACATAATGATAAAGGCGTCAGTCCAACAAGAGGATATAACCATTATAAACATCTATGCACCCAACACAGGATCACCTACATATGTGAAACAAATACTAAGAGAATTAAAGGGGGAAATAGAATGCAATGCATTCATTTTAGGAGAGTTCAACACACCACTCACTGCAAAAGACAGATCAACCAGACAGAAAATAAGTAAGGAGTCAGAGGCACTGAACATCACATTAGAACAGGTGGACCTAACAGACATCTACAAAACACTCCACCCAAAAGCAGTTGGATATACATTCTTCTCAAGTGCACATGGAACATTTTCAAGAATAGATCATATACTAGGCCACTAAAAGAGCTTCCGTGAATTGAGAAGGATTGAAGTTGTACCAATCAGCTTCTCAGACCACAAAGGTATGAAACTAGAAAAAAATAATGCAAAGAAAACAAAAAGCCCAGAAACATATACTAGGCCACAAAAAGAGCTTCAGTGAATTCAGAAGGATTGAAATTGTAACAACCAGCTTCTCAGACCACAAAGGTATGAAACTAGAAATAAATGATGCAAAGAAAACAAAAAAGCCCACAAATACATGGAGGATTAACAACATGCTCCTAAATAATCAATGGATCAATGACCAAATAAAAACAGAGATCAAGCAATATATGGAGACAAATGACAACAATAACTCAAACACCGCAAAATCTGTGGGACGCACCGAAGGCCATGCTAAGAAGGAAGGATACTGCAATACAGGCCTACCTCAGGAAAGAAGAACAATCCCATATGAATGGTCTAAACTCACAATTAATGAAACTAGAAAAAGAACAACAAGGAGGCCCTAAGTCAGTAGAAGGAGGGACATAATAAAGATCAGAGCAGAAATAAATAAAATTGAGAAGAGTAAAACAATAGAAAGAATCAATGAAAGCAGGAGCTAGTTCTTCAAGAAAATAAACAAAATAGATAACCCCCTAGACAGACTTATCAAGAAAAACAGAGAGTGTACACACATAAACAGAATCAGAAATGAGAAAGAAAATATCACTACTGACACCACAGAAATACAAAGAATTATTAGAGAACACTATGAAGAATTATATGCTAACATATTGGATAACCTAGAAGAAATGGACAACTTTCTAGAAAAATACAACTTTCTAAGACTGACCCAGGAAGAAAGAGAAAATCTGAACAGACCAATTGCCAGCAATGAAATTGAATTGGTAATCAAAAAACTACCTAAGCACAGAACTCCTGGACCAGATGGCTTCACTGCTGAATTTTATCATTTGGTGAAGACCTAATATTCATCCCACTTAAAGTTTTCCAAAAAGTAGAAGAGGAGGGCATACTTCTAAACTCATTCTATGAGGCCAGCATCACTCTAATACCAAAACCAGGCAAAGACACAACAAAAAAGAAAATTATAGACAAATATCCCTGATAAAGATAGATGCAAAAATACTCAACAAAATATTAGCAAATGGAATTAAAAAATACATAAAGAAGATCATCCGTCATGATCAAGTAGGATTTATTCCAGGGATGAAAGGATGGTACAATATTCAAAAATCCATCCACATCATACAGCACATCAACAAAAAGGACAAAAACCACATGATCATCTCCATAGATGCTGAGAAAGTATTCGACAAAATTCAACATCCATTCACGATAAAAATGCTCAACAAAATGAGTATGGAAGGCAAGTACCTCAACATAATAAAGGCCATATGTGACAAACCCACAGCCAACATCACACTTAACAGTGAAAAGCTGAAAGCTTTTCCTTTAAGATCAGGAACAAGACAAGGATGCCTACTCACCCCACTTTTATTCAACAAAGAAATAAAAGGTATCCAGATTGGTAAGGAAGAAGTTAAACTGTAACTGCTTGTAGATAACATGAAATTGTACATAGAAAATCCTAAAGAATCCACACCAAAACTACTAGAACTAATATTTGAATTCAGCAAAGTTGCAGGATACAAAATCGATACATAGAAATCTGTTGCATTCCTATATACTAACGAACTAGCAGAAAGAGAAATCAGGAAAACAATTCCAACCACAATTGCATCAAAAAGAATAAAATACCTAGGAATAAACCTAGCCAAGGAAGTGAAAGACCTAAAGCCTGAAAACTACAAGACACTCATGAGAGAAATTAAAGAAGACACCAATAAATGGAAATACATCCTGTGCTCACGGATAGGAAGAATTAATATTGTCAAAATGGCTGTCCTGCCTAAAGCAATCTACAGATTCAATGCAATCCCTATCACATTCTTCTATGAACTACAACAAATATTTCTAAAATTCATATGGAACCAAAAAAAGACCCTGAATAGCCAAAGCATTCCTGAGAAGGAAGAATAAAGCTGGGGGGGGGGTTATGCTCCCCGACTTCAAGCTCTACTACAAAGCCACAGTAATCAAGACAATTTGGTATTGGCACAAGAACAGACCCATAAATCAATGGAACAGAATAGAGAGCCCACATGTATATGGCCAATTAATATATGATAAAGGAGCCATGGATATAAAATGGGGAAATGACAGCCTCTTCAAAAACTGGTGTTAGCAAAATTGGACAACTACATGTAAGAGAATGAAACTGGATTATTGTCTAACTCCATACACAAAGTAAACTCAAAATGGATCAAACACCTGAATGTAAGTCATGAACCCACAAAACTCTTAGAAGAAAACAGGCAACACTCTCTTGAACATAAATAATAATTTTTTTCTGAATGCATCTCCTAGGGCAAGGGAAACAAAATAAAAAATGAACAAATGGGACTACATCAAACTAAAAAGCTTCTATACAGCAAAGGACACCATCAGTAGCACAAAAAGGCATCCTACAGTATGGAACAACATATTTGTAAATGACATATCTGACAAGGGATTAACATCCAAAATATATAAAGAACTCACGAGCCTCAACAACCAAAAAGGTAATAACCTGATTAAAAAATGGGCAGAGGATATGAACAGACAGACACTTCTCCAAAGAAGAAATTCATGGCCAATAGGCACATGAAAAGATGCTCCACATTTAATTTAATGCAAATTAAAACCACAATGAGATATAACCTCACACTAGTTAGGATAGCCAACATAGAAAAGACAAGAAACAACAAATGCTGGCGAGGATGTGAAGAAAGGGGAACCCTCCTACACTTTTGGTGGGAATGTAAATTACTTCAATCATTGTGGAAAGCATTATAGATGGTCCTCAAAAAACTAAAAATAGAAATACTATTTGACCCAGAAATTCCACTCCTAGGAATTTACCCAAAGAAAACAAGATCCCAGATTCAAAAAGACATGTGTACCCCTATGCTTATTGCAGCACTATTTACAATAGCCAAGATATGGAAGCAACCTAAGTGTCCATCAGTAGATGAATGTATAAAGAAGATGTGGTACATATATATAATGGAATATTATTCAGCCATAAAGGGAAAACAAATCCTACCATTTGCAACAACATGGATCAAGCTAGAGGATATTATGCTCAGTGAAATAAGCCAGGCGGAGAAAGACAAGTACCAAGTGATTTCCCTCATTTGTGGAGTATAACGACAAAGCGAAACTGAAGGAACAAAACAGCAGCAGACTCAGTCTCCAAGAAGGGACTAGTGGTTACCAAGGGGGAGGGGTGGGGAAGGGTGGGTTGGGAGGAAGGGAGAAGGGGATTGAGGGGTATTATGATTGGCACACATGGTGTGTGGGGGGGGTCACAGGGAAGACAGTGTAGCACAGAGAAGACAAGCAGTGACTCTGTGGCATCTTACTACGCTGATGGACAGTGACTGCAATGGGGTGGCGGGGGAATTGACCTTATGGGTAAATGTAATAATCACAATGCTGCTCATGTGAAACCTTCATAAGACTGTATACCAATGATACCTTATTTTTTAAAAAGGCCAGCAATTGTGCTGTGTTCCTACACAGAATTTACTAAATTAGTATTAACATGTCATTAATTACTTTAAAAACTCACATTAACAAGTCCTACAAGCATAACGAGCTCATTAGCCAGCTTGGAATTCTGTGGCAGGTGTCGGCAAACTACGGCCCCGCCTGTTTTTTCTTTAAACATTTTACTTAGAAGTAATTGTAGATTTATAGGGAGTTGCAAAGAAATGTACAGAGAGATCCTTTGTTCCCTTTGCCAAGCCTCTGCCAGCATTAACACGTTGAATAAATACAGTATAATATCAAAACCAGGAAATCGGCATTGGTATAATCCCCAGCTTATTCACATTTCACCAGCTACACGTACAAGTGTGTGTATGCGTGTGTATAGCTGTGCAATTTTATATCGTGTAGCTCTGTGTAAGAACCAGCACAATGAAGATACTGAACTGCACACCACCACCAGGCTCTCTTGTGCTACCTTTTTAGGGCCGTATTCTCATCGCTGACTCCTGCCAATCACTAATCTGTTCCCTGTCTCTTTAACTTTGTCCTTTAAAGAAGTTTTTATAGACCTACCACCTGTTTTTGTAGAGCCCATGAGCTAAGGATGGTTTTCTACATTTTTAAGTGGTTATATCAGAAGAAGAATATTTCTGACCCACGAAAACTGTATGGAATTCAAATGTCAATGTCCATCGATCAAGTTTTACGGGACCATCACCCACTCCCATTCCTTTACAGAGAGTCTGTGGCTTCTACACACGGTAATGGCAGAGTTGAGACAGTAGGACCTGTATTGCTTAAATATTTAGTATCTGGCCTTTGATAGAAAAAGTTTGCCAACCCTGATCTAGGGCATTTTCAAGCTTCTGCCTGCACACTGACCTGCCTAAGGTAGGCTCAGGCTGAGTGAATTAAAACCATCCTCCCCACCCATCGCCATCCTCGCACTAGCCGCTGAAACTCTTGCTGTGTGCCAGGTGTCATCTCACTTAATGCTGATCAGTATTGTATGGGAATGTCAGGCCACCAGCTCAGGTGTGCAAGTAATGTTAACTTTATGGCATGTAGCAAAAACCATTTCAGTCATTTTGAACTTCACCTCATTTTCCTGGGGTAGCATCTGAATTCCTGGGGATAGGACATTTGGTCTTATTGTCAATGCTGGCCTCTGCTGCGATGTCCGACGCTCTGTCCAGTCCTCCTACAGGTTGGCTGTTACTTACCTCCTTGATGCCATCAGAAAGGTGCAGTTAGCGCTGGCGTTAGGTTCTCACACCTAAGGGTGCATCAAGGTTGCCTGGAGGGTGTGTTTCATCACAGATGCTGAGCTCCGACAACGATTTCTGATCCAGCCTGTCGAGTTGAGGTTCTGGAACTTGCATTTCTAACAAGTTCTCAGTTGATGCTGGTGCTGCTGCTTCTGGACCACACCTTGAGAACCATTGTTCTAAACCATGCTGCGGCTCAGGGAACTCAGAGAATCTGCTCCAGACATCCTTCCCCCAAACATCAGGATGGTGTTTTTTTTTTTTTTTTGATTACTTCTTTTCTACATTGAGGGCAGTGCTTCCCAAGCTCGGTTGTACATTGTACATTGGAGAACTTTAAAGACTACGAATGTCAAGGTCTCCTATCTCTCTCACCCCAGAGTTTCTCACCTAAATGGCTGGGATGTGGCTTTGGCAGATGGGTTTTAAAAAGCCCCCAAGTGATCCTAATGTGCAGTCAAGGTTGAAAATCACTTTGGACAGCGATTTTCCAAGCACCAGCAGCACCTGGGGACTTGTTAGAAATGCAGATTCTCAGCCCCCACAGCCCACTCCCAGATAGGCTAAATGAGATTCTCTGGAGGTGGGGTCCAGCAACCTGTGTCTGAACAAACCCTGGTGTTTCTGATGCAACCAAGGGCATCAGGCTGGTTGGGGAAGGGAACAGGACTCTGGGACTTGCAATCTTGGCTCTTGGCATTTCTGCTCTAGTTTTCCTGTTCCCTGGGCTAGGGAATCTTTCCTGGTCTTGGGAAAAGGTTTCCTATATCTGCCGGCATTGTCCTAAAGATGTTTTGCTGTCTCTACACACTCCTTTGATGAAGAAACATGGGGTAGACTCCTCTCAAGCGCTGTGTCATCCTCCTTCCCCAGAGAGAGCAAATATGTAGCTACCTGGATGTGGAAATGGCTTTGAAAATACCTCCAAAAAAAAAAAACGTTGCCTAATATATCACTGGTTTGCTCTCCACTCAGCTCTCCCAGGTAAGTGGGTTTAGGTATTCAAGGAGACTCGGATTCCAGAGTTTAAGGGTTCTGCTTAAATCCTAAACCTCAAAGGGGCCCTTTTGACTCCAGAGCTTGAAATGTTAAAAATCCTCCTGCTCTCCAGTCTCGCCTGACATCAGAGCTGTTCCTTTCTGTCCTCAGGACTGTGGGCTGTGGTCAACAATGCTGGGATCATGGGCTTTCCAGCTGACGGGGAACTCATTCCCATGACCGACTACAAACAATGCATGGCTGTGAACTTCTTCGGGGCAGTGGAAGTCACCAAGGCATTTTTGCCTCTTCTTAGGAAATCCAAGGGGAGGCTGGTGAACATCAGCAGCATGGCCGGTGAGTTGGCCTTTCCCCACAAGGTCATGGATGCCTGTAGCGCAAGACACAGCTCGCTGCATTCTTGTTGAACTAAGTGAGAAGGCAGGACACGCTCATGCAGGGCATGGGCAAGATTAGTCAAATGGCATGTTAACTGTTGATCTTAAGACAATAATACCTTTCTCTCCTAAATCCTTTCATGTACAGACTTTTACCTACCTTCTCACTCATCTATTCATTAATGGGGATTTAGGGTTCTTACATATCTTCACGTGACTGCCAAATGCAATCCTATATTTGGACAGGAAATCCTGCATACAATTAATTACCTGCATTACAGGTAACCTGCTTTCAACCCTCCTTAAAGTCGGCTCACGCTGTTGTTTCCTGTATGAAGAGTAGGTAAATGTCTTCACTCGATGGCACTGTCAGAGAGCCTCATGACTCGGATGGCTGCCTACTAGCGATTCTTTAAGATTATTGCCATTATTTTTCCAAATCTCATGGCCTTTAGTTCACAGTGTGATGTGTGAGGACTCCTCTCTCTGCGTTTTAGAAAACAGAGAGTCAGCACTTGAGTCAAGGGTTCAACAATCTCCCTTCCATAATAATGCCCACGTATATCTTCTAGGACAGACATTTTCAAACTGGGGTTCCTCAGAGCTGTATTCCGCTTTGGGTAATGTCCATGGGGTTGTCTCAGGCTACCCTTCTCATTCTGAAGCAGTGGGCATGGAAAGAGAGACAGGCCGGCAGTCACTAGTGAGTGTTCTCCAGAAGCAGCCCACGGTTACTCTTGACACGCCAGGTTGTCTTGAGCCGAGCACCCCTGCCATCCTCTGCATGACAAGAATTTCAGTGGTGTAGGTTGATCATGGAAGTTTGCATCAGCCAGGAGAAGCTAAGCTGCAACCAGTAATTTCTATTCTAGTTATCCACTGCTGCATAGAAAATATGCCAAATAAGGTGTCTCAGGCTGCTGTGAGTAGCTTACTGTTCTGGGAGACAGAATAGGGGTCCCTCCAATATGTACATGACCTAATCCCTGGACCCTGGAATATGTGACCTTGCCTGGCAAAAGGGACTTTGCAGATGTGATTGAGGTAAGCACCTGGAGATGCAGAGCTTATCGTGGGATATCTAGGCTGCTCTGGTGCAATTACCAGAGTCCTTATAAGAGGGGAGCAGGAGGGTCAGAGTCACAGGGAGGTTGGAAGATGGTGGAGGGGGATATGAGCCAAGGACTGTGGGCAGCTCTAAAATGTGGAAAAGTCAGGGGAATGGATCCTCCCTTGGAGACTCCAGAAGGAATGTAGCCCTGCTGACAACTTGATTTTAGCCCAGTGAGACCTCTGATCTTCAGAACTATAAGATAATAAGTCTGTACTGTTTAAGCCACTAAGTTTGTGGTAATTTGTCATAGCAGCCATAGGAAAGCAAAATATACCTGGGTTGACCTGGACATCAGGTCAAATACACTGGATCCATCCCAGTTTCTTTAAAGGTGGATGGATGGTGTATCTGCCCTTCCTCCTTGCCTCCCCTAAACTCCCCCACCAAAAAAAAAAACCCCACAAAAAAGGCCTTCCTTTCCAATACCCAACATGGGCTACCCATATCGAGGCTCAACTGTTAGAGACCTGCTCCACTCTTGTTGCTCCCAAGCGGGAACAGGGTTGACATAATCCACACCTAAATCCTCTCCTATGGATGGGAAGGCCCATGGTTGGGGCACAAGAGAGACATTGCTTAATTTCTTCTCTAGGAGATGCACAGAACAGTCAACCCCATTATGAATACACCCTTCCCTCCCATACCTCCCATCCCTAAAGAAAGGAACAAGAAACAAAGAGTGAGAGAAACATTGCATAGCTATACAGGTCTAATCAGGTTTCAAAAAGGAGAGGAGGCAAATCAAGTGAAGTGGAGATAAACTGCCCGGGCTTTGATCCTGTCTTTACAACTGGCAAGTGGGTGGCCTAAGGCAAAGTCCTGAGCCTCTGAACTGCAGCTTTTTCATTTTACGATGGGGATAATAGTTACTTTTTCTTAGGGCCTTGAAATGAGATGAAATGACACGTGTTTAACCATCAGCTTCACACCTGGCATGCTGCAGAGCTAGAGACTCAAAAGCCATCTGCCATGAACTCTGTGGAAGAGGCTGGCTGTAACTATACCAGTGACTTTTTATCTTGCCAGCTCCTGGCATCACCACCTCTGTCCGTGACACTGAGTGACCTTACATCCTGCTGTTCCATCATATATCCGCCCCTGGGCAGATAACCTCAAACCATGTCACTACTTCTAGATTGGACCACACCTTCTCCAGGAGAATTTTTCCCCCTTTCATCACCTTTATCATCCCTTCCAAAAAATGAAAATAGTTCTTTAACTCAAATCCCAGTAGGGAAGTTGAATAATTAATGATGGAATTGAGGTGACTCTGACTGTACAAAAGGCAGTTGAAAAATCTTTGTTTGAAAGGTCTAAAAGCCTTTTCTGGCCCGTTTTCCTCTTAAGAAATTACAGAGTAAGCACCTGGGTACAGTTGCAAGCTGTACTTGAATGAGACACTGGTTGAAAACAAACCTTATGAAACAACTCAGGCCTCAGGGGTTTTGAGCCCATTGTGGTTTGCATCCTGCTCTTCTACTACTAGCCAGGTAATCTGGGCAGCTCACCTCACCTGTCTACCTGCCCATTTGATCATATGTCAGTGACAAGGTGCTGCAGCACCTGAGTCCAGGGTAGCGTTTCTCAACCTCAGCATTATTGATATTTGCCAGGAGGCTAATTCTCCCTTTTGGGTGATGTCTGATGCACTGCAGGATATTTCACTGCACCTGTGTTCTTGAACACCTGGAGGAAAATAGCACCCACCCCCAGTGCTGACGAGTCTTCAGACACTGCTACACATCCCCTGGGAGGGAGTGGGCGGTTAAAATTGCCCCCGGTGGAGAACCTCTGGTCTCTGCTGTTGATTTTAAATGACTGTGCTTCTGAATATTTAGCACAGTTAATGGTACACAGAAAATGCCCTAGTAAAAGGGACCTCTCTACGGAGAGATACTAACAGCTACCCACCACATCAAGCTACTTTAATATGCATTAAAATGACTTTACATCAAAGTAAGCAGCCTTAGACATTCTTATAAGTCTACAAATTACAGAGTTCATGGTTCCAGCCTTGCGCTTAGTCTTACTTTGTCCAGAGAAGTTAACTGTGGGATCATTACTGGGCTTTCTCTTGCTGAGTTGGCTGCCTTGAAGGAACCATCTGGCAAATCATTCAGCCAGTCCGTCAGCTGCTCAGTGATGTGAGAGGAAGCCAAGCTGAGATTTGCCTTCCTAAAACTCAACAACATCCAGGGCTAAGGGGCAGAAGGTAGAGCAAGACCCAGTAAGCCTCTCTAAACTGAGTCATATTAAATGCTTATACCCCTAAGTCATTTAATTCTCATGTCTGCAGGATGCAGAGGTTAATCTTTTTCTAGAGCAAGGATACTCTAGCCCAGCATCATCTGGCTCATAAGCAAAGGAGTCAGGCTTGCAAACTGGGTCTATTTGACTTCACATTCTTTGTTCCTCTCACTTTTCCAGACTGTCAAACAAGAACATACTAGACAAACAGGGGTATCAATGACAGACCCTGACTCTAGTATGTTTGGATGGGAATTAGGAAGTGCTAGCACTGAGGGATGCCTCCTACACCTGTGCTGCTCAAACACTGGAGTGTGTAATGAGCACCCATTATCTTGTTAAAATGTAGAATTGGACTGAGGCAGCCTGATTGGCCTAACACTATATTTCTTTAACTAGTTTTCTAAAATGGATGCTATTGGTTCCTGAACAACTTTTTTGAACTTCATGTGCATTGGAATCACCAACAGGGCTACTTAAACATTACTGTAGGAAACCAAAACTATGATGAGATAACATTTCACACCCACTAGAATGGCTGGAATCAAAAAACCAGGAAACACCATTTGATGGCCATGGTGTAGAGAAATTGGAACCCTCACAAACTGCTGGAATATAAAACAGTGCAGCCTCTTTGGAAAACATTTGGTGGTTTTTCAATAAGTTAAACATAAAGTTACCATATGACCTAGCAATTCCACTCTTAAGTATATACTCAGGAGAACAGAAAACAGGTGTTCAAACAAAAACTTGTACATGGATGTTTGCATCATTATTCATTATAGCCAAAAGTGGAAACAACCCAAATGTCCATCAGTTAGTGAAATGATAATCAAAATGTAGTCTAGCCACAAGAGAATATTATTAACCCATAAAAAGAAATGAAGCACTGATACATGGTATAGAATGGATGGATCCTGAAAATATCACGATGATAGAAGCCAAACACAAAAGGTCACACATTGGAGCATTCTGTTTATATGAAATGTCCAAGAAGGCAAACCTATATGTGGGGAAAATGGAAGTTCCTATGGCCATGATCCTCACCTAACCCTAGACTACCTGATGATGTAATTGGCCTGTTGCTAGATTACTGCTTCCAAACCCATAGGCAATAAGCTATTAGTGACAGAGTCACTATAGAAAGAACTCTGCTCAGTGCTCTGAGCAGAGGCAGAGACGGAGGAGGATTACGGACCTGCAGACTGTTGGATGCAGATGTAATTCTAGTGCTCGACCTATTGTCAGGAGAGTAAAGCTGGGTAAAAGCCTTTACCCAAAGAATGTTCTGTTGTCATTTCTCGGTCTCACTGAATCCACAGTGAACTTGCCTGGGACTGAAACTCTCAGGCAAGACAACTGGCATAGCCAGCAGGATTCATCGTAGACCAAAGAATGGAACAGGCCACCCTCATGGGAGGGGTGCTTCAGTGGGCTGCCCCTATGAATGGGGAAACATTCGAGAGTCCCTCAATGGGCATGTGGTCTGAGGTGGCTTGCCTACTAGAGGGCTGGGTCCCTTCCCAGGACTGGAGGCAGGTGGAAGTGACACCTGAGCAGTAGAGGTGGCCCTTGGCATTATAAGGAGGTCCTTTGAGAAAAAGACTGCTCATGAGGGAACTATGGGTTGGCTGTTTCTCACAGTATTAAAAAAGTCTACAGATGAGAAGAACTTGCTCCTGTGAGAGACATGAGAAATGGCAGCATGAGAACACGAGTTGTGAAGTGCTGTGGATTTGTTGAAGAACAAAATGGCATTGATACAAGAGGAGGCCACATGAGAAAGCACACTGTGAGGTGCTGTGGAGAAAATAAAAGATTTGTTAAAAAATGAGATGGCATTTCTGTGAGGCACTGTGGAAGAAGTAAAGGACATGAAGGAGAAGAACCCCTGTGAAAAGCACAGGAGAGGCAGCGTGAGAATGCAAACTGCAAGGTGCTGTGGAGAAGGTAAAAGATTCTTTGCAGAATGAGACAGTGGTGTTGCAAGGTGCTCTGAAGGAGGCAAAGGCCATGGAGGAGAAGGATGTACTCCTGCAAGAAGCACAGGAAGAGGCCACATGAGAATGCCAGCTGTGAGGTATTGAGGTGAAGGTAAGAGAGCTGTTAAAGACTGAGCTAGCACTGCTGTGAGGCACTGTGGAAAAGGTAAAGGGTGTAACAGAGGAGGCACTCAGGGGAGTAGAGAGAAAGGTGCGGTGCTATCAGCCCCAGAAATGGAGGAGGAGCTGGGGAAGGATGAAGGGGTGGTGCCAGAGGCAGCAACTGCTCCTCTATTGAAAGCCTGCCCAGTTGTGGTAAAGAAAATAAAGACACAGCAAGTGTGGGTTCCTCTGGGAGAGGTACAGCCCCCTCCCCAGGTCGTGGAGCACTGTATGCTCTGCTCCTACACTCAGGCTGAGCTGGTGGATTTGGACTCACGGTTTTGGCAGAAACCTTAGGAGCCAATATCAGCTTGTCTCCTGAATCTTTGGGATGTAGGTGGGGTGGAATTGTTCTGTCTGATTCAGAAATGGGAAAGCTGTCCCCTTGTGAATTCCTGGAGTAACAGCAGAGTGGCTCCATCACAGTAGTATATCCTACTAAATGGCCAGAAGGTGGGAGCATCTTACTGGGGAGTTTTGTTTTATCATTATGGCCCAGTGCATGAACCTCCAGTAGCACTATACACAGACGCCTCAGTAACCCCCACAGGGAGAGGGGTAAAGATATGATATATTAGACACTGATGGGACCCCCTTCCTAATATGGTCCTATCACAGGTCCACTCTCTTGCATGCATTCTACCTGATGGACAAGATTTGCCTATGTTGATAGCATTAAAACATGTGTCTTATTGCCTTTAAGGTTAATCTCCTCTAACGGCTTTTTGGATTGGGGACACACCCTAGCAAACAACTTCTACTTGCTGGGGTTCAAGGAGTTCTCTATCAGTACCGCTACTGGCCTCCTGTGGAAAGTGTGAGTCATGAACTCATCTGAGTAGAATTGGTTTTGAATACTGCTGGAATAACCTCTTCAGTTTTAAGGATTATTATAATTTTGTTACCTTACCTGTATCAAAATTTTGTTGCATCGATTTTTGTTATTATCTGTATGTTGTTGTTATCCTCTGTTGCTGTTGTGGAATCTGGTTACAATGCTCCAGATTTCTCATGCAGGGTTCATCACAGAAGATTAAGAAAAAAATGTCAATGCCAGGTCGCTATCTAATTTCTGGGATCATGTAAGCCTTCTATTGCCAAAACAGAGATCTCTGTTTTCCAGATCCCAAGCTTGTATTAGCATTTACATGTCCAGAGGACAGAAATATATGGAAAAATTTCAGAGACATTCTCTAGGAGTGTTTAACAAACCCATGTGCTCATTAGAATTACCTGTGGAAGCTTTTAAACTTCACATTGCCTGTGATGAACCCTTAGCCAATTAAATCATATGGGGTTGGGGACAGGAATTGACTTTTTAACAGCTCCCAGAGAATTCCAATATGCTACCAAGTTTGAAACTAATCTTCTAAAACAATTAGCTACAATAGAGGTTCTCAAACCTGGGTCAGGGGGTGGGGGATAATGAGATTCACTGGGGAATTTGGTAACACTACCAAAAGCCCAGGCTCTCTCTTTTGTGACAGCCTGGGATCTCTGTGTGCTTCATTAGTTCCCTAGGGGATTCTGAAACGCATCCAGGTGTGAGGACCACTGAGCCAGAATGCTGTTCTCACGTTAAAATCACCTGCAGAGTTTTATTGAAGTACTGATGTTCTGGTACCATGGCCAGAGTCAGGGTTTTTTTTTTTTTTTATCTCATTGGTCTAGAGCCAGGCATTTTTTAAAACTGTTTGTTTTTGTTACTATTCCCGAGGTGATTCTGCTATGCCTACTGAGTTATGTACCACTGATCCGGAATTTAAAAACAGACACAGTGCATGTTCCTCTCTCTGGGCATTCTGGTTTCATTTAATGTCAGCTAGTGGATAAACATGTAAATTTTCCAGACATAGCCTCCTTGGAATTACCTCAGTACGCTGTATGGTTATTCAGATTACAACACACATGTACGCCCAGGGTTGTGCATCCCTTAACAGTTGTCCAGTGAGTTATCCAGTAGATAAGCCCTTTAGTTTAGAGGTCATGTTTTCACAGTAGAAATGGAAATAAACTTACATATTTCTGGCAGCCTTTGGCCTTGGTGCTTTCTGGCAATAGGATTTTAACCTGAGTGGAATGAAGGTAGAAATCAGAGACCCTTACCAGACAGATGATGAAGGGTGCATATGGTCAGGAAGGGAGAAGGCCCTGAGACCTTGTGCTCTTGGTCAGTGAGCCTTGGATGCCTGCATTTATTTCATCTAATGCCATCAGGGATCTTAGATGGTAATATGAAATTTTAACATGAGGTTGAACCTATGAAGTTGAACCCTACAGAACTGCCATTTTGTAGATAAAAAATGGTAACATATCTGCAATTTCTCAGGCTTCAACTTAATACAAAAGACAAATGTGTCTTAAATGTTTAGTGCAAAGCATGTTTTCAGTTTAGATTGACAATGTGGGATGTGATAAATTCTCCCCACCTCTTATATCCATAAGGCAGCATATCACTATGAAAACACACATTCAGAAATATGTGAGAAAAAAACCCTAATGTAATAGTTCAGGGTTTAGTATTCAAGAAATTACTCAGATTGGTTTTGAAGGCAGATTCTGATTCGATATGTCTGGGGTGGGTCCTAATAATCCACAAATAAACAAATAATGGGGAAGATCCTGAGGCAGGTGCACTAATTACTCTAAAAAACACTGAACACACAGAGCCTTTCGGGCTATTGAGATAATGTGAAAAATCCTGAGTAGCATTAATAATGGAAAGCTCTAATATGTAGAATCTGTTCTAACAGATTAATTCCTTTAACTTTCACAACAACCCTGTGATGCATGTACTATCATTATTCTTAGTTTTCTGATGAAAAGACCGAGGTACATACACACAAAATGACTTTCCTAATTTGAACTGACTTTACTAATCAACGGCAGATTTGAACCCAGGCAGTGTTGGCTCCAAAACCCAGCTCCTCCCTGCTGCCCTCTGCTAATCCGCTTCTTTGCTGGCCAAGCTCACCTCATTTACAAAACCCTGGAGAAATGAGAAGGGTTTCACCCTGCAAACTGGGTTGCAACTCCGAGCAAGTTGCTTTAACTTCTTTGTCATTTTTCACCAGTAAAAGGAAGGGGTTGGATTTCAAACTCCTCTAAGAATCCGTGAAGCTAAAAATCGCTTAACAAAAATCAGCTGGTCGTCTGTGGCAAGACAGGAACCAGAGTTAAGGTTTGATGCCAGATGCTCTATTGTAATTTCCAGTTAAGCCTCAGGACTTTTTCTTTTAAGAGACAGCCACACCTCAAACCAGCTCAAACAAAAGAGAGAAAGGCATGTATTAGTTCACCAACTGGCTGGAACCGAATTGTAACTCGGGCTCATCGTAACTCTCCCCCACCTCCTCTCCCATTTCCTCCTCAACCCCCATTTCCAACTGTCCTCTCTCCCCTTCCGAGTCTCTGCTTTCCTTTGCTTACCTTCAGGAGAAGGTAGCAAAAATGGCCCTTGAGAATTCCCGTGTTTCTCCACCGTCACACTCAAGTGTCCAGGAATAAACAGTAAAACGATCTCTCTTCCATGGGCTGTATCAGGACTCGGTGTAGCTCACACGCCCAGCCCCAGCCCAATCTCCATGTCCAGGGAATGGGGTATTTTGATTGGCCCCTTCTGCCGGGACGGAACCATTGACTGACAGCCTTCCTACAAAGAGAGAAGTAAAGATGAGTGTTTCCCAAAGGAGGTTATTTGAGCCAGACCAAAGCTTTAATAATATAAGAATAATAATGATAACTGGCATTAACTTAGAATAGTTATTTATTGAGATATAATTGACATTTAACATTGTGTTAGTTATCATAGTAATGTAACTAATAATGTAATATATGTATATATTACAAAATGGATTACCACAAGGTTAGTTAATATGATCACCTCATGTAATTACAATCGTTTTATTTTTGTGATGAAAACTTTTAAGAGTTACTCTCTTAGCAACTTTCCAATATACTTTGAAAGTATTATTAACCAGTCACCCTGCTATACGTTACATACCCAGGGTTTATTTATCTCATAACTGGAAGTTTGTGCCTTCTGACCAGCTTCATCTACTTCATCCACCCACGCGCTGCCCCCTCCCCCACCACCTCTGGTAACCACCAATCTGTTCTCTGTATCTATGAGTTGTTTTTTTTAGATTCCACATGTAAGTGAGATCATACAGTGTTTGTATTTTGCTCTCTGACTTATATCATTTGGCATTATACCCTCAAGGCTTGCCTGAAGGTCTATCCACATAACAAATGGAATGATCCTTCTTTTTGTGGCCAAGTATTATTCCATTTCATATATATATCTCACATTTGCTTTATCCATTCATCTGTTGATGGACACTAACGCTGTTTCACTGTCTTGGCTATTGTGAGTAATGTTGCAATGAACATGGAGGCACATATACTATACTCTTTTTCAAATTGAAATTTTTATGGACATTGTTGTATATTTACCTAAAGTTGTAAGGAAGAATAAAGAGAGATCGTGTTTACCTTTACCGAATGTGTGATCACAAGTCCAGTTGTACACCCAACTGGGCGAGTAGTTATAGAAAAGTGCTTGAGAGACTGAAGAAAAGTCCTGGAGAGAGTGTAGGAGACATGAAATTTTATTGGGAGTTACAGGGAGTCCAGGAGCAGCTGGACTAGGTTGTGTACTGCTATTGTGGACAGAGACAGAACTGCTTATACAAGGTGAGGAGACAAAGACTGCGTGTGTGCTAGGGTAGAGGGACAGAGACTACGTGCGTGCCAAAGAAGGTGATTTATGACCATACTATGTGTATTTCACAAGAAGGAATCAGTCTTGTGCAACCAGCACCCCAAGGAATGAAACCTTCCTCAAAGGGGTCTGCATTCCAACAAGATGTTTCCATAGATAAGGTGGGCCTGGATTTGGCCAGCCTCAGGCCATCAACATACCATATACCTACTAGCATGGTATGTTGGAGGAGGGGGTCATGTGGACACATGGTTATTCTGGGACAAAAGCTTACAAGCAGGCAGCACTTGTCCCCACACCCAGTTTCCTCCAATGATAAAATGTTGCAAAACTATAGTGCAATATTATGGCCAGCATACTGATAATGATATAATCTACCAATTGTATTCAGATTCCCCAGTTTTACCAGTACTTGGGTGTGTGTTTGGTTTCATACAGTTTATCATTTCATTTTCTTTTTAATTGCATTGGATGGCTTTCAGATCAAGGTTAGATATTCAAATTCAAGGCATGGTTTCATTATGTGGCTGGAAATGGCCAATGTCTCTACTGAGACTGCCCTTTAAGAAACCATTTAAGGAAGATGGTCATTGCAGTCCTGTTTTCTCTGTGTGCAGAAATTAGCCCAGTGCTTCATGGTGGCCCAAGAAGAGGTAGCTGAAAGCCTATCTAGAAACAAGGGTTTGTCCTATGCACTATGGTAATGTGATGAATTAAGTATCCCTCCAAAAACGATCCTTAATACTTGTTAGATATAGACATGAGCCATGTTTTATGGTCTCAAATATGCTGAAAACTTTATTGGATAGAGGTAGGACTCAGACAAGAGAACTCAGGGTTAGCAAGATGTACTCCCATGGATGAAGCATGCCCAACCAGAAGAATAAAAGAGGCTTTGGCAGGGAATCACCTGTGAAAGTCCGAAGCGAGGAGAACAAAGACAAGCACATGTTTAAAACTAGACCCGTGTTTGTTTGGTGAGAATCACTGAAGGCTGGGAAAGCTGGTGGAACCAGGGTACATGGTAAGGTAAGACCAGGGAACACTGGAGGTCCTCCTCCCCCCTACTCCTACCACCCAGCTGGTAGTAGTGCAAATGTCCTGGGGGTTTTAGGCAGAGAAAAATGCCCATGAAGTCATCTCTGGCATTTGCTGAAATATCTATGGTCTTTTGAAGCCAGGTGGTAGCTTTTCCTTTTTAAAGAAAAATTTAAAAATAATTGAGATAAAATTGACATACCATAAATTGCTCCTATTTAAAGCACACAATAAATTTAGACATATGATGTACCCAGGAAACCATCACCGCAATCAGGATAGTGACCATGCCCATGATCTCCAAAAACTCCCTTGCTCCCCTTCTCACCTCTCTCCCTCCCAAACAGTGGGTGACCACTGTGATTCTATCACTATGGATCTGTTTGTGGTTTCCAGAATTTTTAATAAATGAATCATACGGTACGTACTCATTTTCATCCGGATCATTTACCGTAACTGTTTTAGGACTCAGCGATGCCACTGCGTGTATCAAGTTCATTCCCTTCAATGGCTGAGTTGTATTCCGTCATATGACTGTATCTCTCTGACCAGGGGAATCTTTGCCAAAGCTAGTGGGCCTAATGTCACGGGTCCAGCCATCCTGTCTCCCCATGAGCTCTCCTGGGTGCTGTGAGCCTTCACTGTCTTCACCCCTTCACAGCCTCAGTGTCTTCCACTTAGAGAACCAGGACATCCCTGCATTCATCTCCTAGGGCTGCTGTGACCAAGTACAGTGTTAATACAACAGGAGTTGATTCTGTCATGGCTCTGGAGGCCAGAAGTCTGAAATCAAGGTGTTGGCAGGACCACCTCCCTCTGAAGGCTCCCGAGAACAATGCCTTCTTGACCTTCCAGCTTCTGGGGGCTCCAGGGATTGCTTGGCTGTGCCAGTGTCACTCCCAACCCTGCCTATGTCTTCACGTGAGCAATTCCCTGTTTTTCTGTGTCTTCTCCTTTTTTTTTTGTCTCTTACAAGGATATCCATCCTTGGATTTAGGCCCATCCCAGGTGGGGATGGTCTCATCTTGAGCTCTGTACTTTGATGACACTGCACAGACCCTTCTTCCAAAGAAGGTGACTTCACTTTTCTGGCTTCCTTTGCTTCTGTCTCCCATAGCTCCTCCATGTCTACTGGTCCAAACACAGACCCAGCGTAAGGCTCAATCTCCCCTGCCTTCTAAGCTATATGTGACTTAACGTGGGATACAGAGCGTCTGCCCCCAGCCGTAGTTAGCCCTCCTACAACAAGTCCTTTCTCACATCTTCTTATGGGAGATGCCCCACAGCTCCCCATGGTGGGAATTACTCATTCTTGCAACAACTATTCAACCCGATCTGTTTACATGTGCTGAAATGGGCTGAACCATGCCCCTTCCCCAAAGATACATCCACCTGGAACCTCAGAATGTAGATCAGAGGCAGGGGCATGCTCTTCATCTCACCTAAATCATAGCTTAAAGGCTTGGAGAGAGTGAACCTTACCCTTGGTTTGTCACTGGACCAGCTGTGATGCAGCAGCTGTGGAAGGCAAAAGAAGGGAAGCCACGGTGGTGGTGGTGACATACTCACCTGCATACAGGGGCCCTTGTCTGCCTTCACCTGCCTTAGTGGCATTACCCCTAATACCAGCTCCTGGCATGCAGTACATGCTGTTTAAATACTTAATGGATGGAAAAACGAAAACGTCAGGCCTGATTTTTTTCCCCCCACTGTTCCCATAGGAGGGATCCCAATGCTAAACCTGGCGTCCTATGGCTCATCGAAGGCGGCTCTGACCATGTTTTCAGCAATTATGAGACAAGAGCTTTCCAAATGGGGAGTTAAAGTTTCTACCATCCAGCCTGGAGGCTTCCAAACGAGTAGGTATCTGAGCTCAAGGCCCTGCAGTGTTCATCCTTCTAGAGATGCTGAGGGCCCTCTGTTCTGACAGAGCTCAGACTGAACCCTCATCAGTGTTCGATCAAAGAGGAGCTGGAAGGGGTGGCCTCTTTTAAGACCAGAGGGGCAGTTGCCGGGTTTTTCAAAGTATGGCTGCTCCCCTGCATCCTCCCTTGAGGGGATTACGTTTGGATATCATATATTTCAAACACCACCTCCCCACCTCTGAAGAATATGGCGTACCTCCCTTCTACCCTGGTTGGTGATGGCCATCCTGTCCTCTCCCCTCCCTTCCCTGAATTTCTGAACTCTGGGAAGACGGAGACCACCCCCATGGCTCAGGGCTGAGTTCTGGGCCATCACACATTTAATTGGTGATTTAAGTGAAAATATGAAAAAGCATGCCTAATAAAAGACCACAAACTTGGAGGAACTGCTAACATACTGGAAACAAATTTAGGAGGTTTGAATATTAACAAAGCCCACAAGCTAAGATATAAAAAAAGAAACTGGACTTTTGTCTTGAAGTACTTGGCAGGGTGGGGGTCTCACTGAGTCGTCCAGGAGGCACCACTCCTGGCAAGGGCTCTTCTGGAACGGGGACCAAGAGAGAGAGACGTGGGCCACCCAGGCTGGGAGGCTAGACCAGAGCCCGAGGAAGGGAAGGAAGATGAAGTCTTGAGAGGGGCTTTCCACCTGGGGACCCCTGCCCTGGGTGGGGAGGAGAATCAAGGCCAGTTGGTGAAGTGTGTGGTTCATAGATGATGCACATGTGACAGACCGAGAGACTTGGGGAGAAGGTGTGACGCAGATAGGAGAAACCTGGCTGACAGCTAGTGTGGGGGACATGATGAATTTGATTTCGAACCTGGCAGGAGGATTAAGCATTTTGGGGCACAGCTAAAGAAAACTTCCAATGCACAGACTCCATTGGACCAGACAGCAACCCTGCAGTTAAGTTAATAGTTTTGAGGATTCACTGAAATTGTTACAGCTAACATTTTGGGGAGCTACTCTTATCAGCACTGGCCAATACCCATACATTCTTCTCTGATGTTGTTGACAGACTTTTTTAAATTGAGAAATACATACACACATAGTTTAACAATTATAAAAACTCATGCACTTAACATCGATAAAAAAATAAAACATTGCCAGCTCTCAAAGCCCTCATGTGACCCTCTCCAGTCAGCCCTCTGCCATCCCCAACCCAGAACCACTCACCTACGTTTTGTAACAATTGTTTGTTTTTCCTTACAGTGTCTCATCCATATATAAAACCTCAAACTACAGAGTTTGGCTTTACCTGCTTTTGGACTTTGAATGGAATCAACATTCATGTATTCTTTTGCATCTGGCATCTTTCACTCAACGTCATGTTCTCACAATTCAGCTATGTTGTGTGTAGCTGCCGATCATTTCATTTTTGTTGCTGGATAGTATTCTGCAAATATGCCATACTTTTTCTACTATTGGTGGGCTATTTGGGTCACTTTTGGACAACTATGAACAATCCAGCTGTGGCCCTTCTGGCATATCTGCTGTGGTATATATGTATGTGAATTTTTTCTAGGACACACACCCTGGAGTGGAATGACTAGATCATACAGTTTAATTACCTCCAACTTTACTGGACAATGCCAGACTGTTTTCTAAACTACTGTCCCAATTTATATTCCCACCTGGTCACAGGTCTTAATATAAACTATAGCCCTGAGGGGTAAGTTTAATTGACATTTTTTGCCAGGTGAGGACACTGAGGTGGCATGAGTAATACACCCTAGTGTATCTGGCACACAGTGATGGTGGGGAATTTCAAACCCAATTCCTAGGCACAGGGACCAGTTATTTCTTTTATACTTGACTGCCCTCAGTTTAAAGGTGATATTTGATGAGCTTTCTGAAGATGAGAGGCTAGACAGTGGAGGGCCAAGGTCTCATGTCTGGAGAATGATGCTTGAAGGGAGGACAAGAAAAGGAATCTTCAGGGACACAAAGAGCTTCTGAAGACATTCAAGGAGACACACCAGACTTTTTAGTGCCCTGAATACAAATAGCTAAAATGTATTGCATGGTTAGCAGATTTTAAGCACTTTACATGCACAATCTCAATCATCACCTGTGAGGTAGGCATCATAAAATTCCGTCTTGTAGGTAGAAAGCTAAGGCTCAGAGAAGTTAAGGAATTTCCCAACCCATGGAGCTGATATGAGGCAGAGATGAAATTTAGATCCAGGTCATTTCAACAATTTCTTAGTGTGTAGTCCCAAAGTGGCAGGGAATGGGTATGTGTGTCAAAAGTCTGGTGGCTTTCTCACCAATAAAAAGAACTTGGGGAACTCTGGACAGGGTACCCACAAGAGTGGTTAGAAAGTCTGAGGAGTTTAAAGAGGGAGGAAGTGTAGAGGAAATGGAATCCGCAGCCTGTGAAAGCAGAGACTGGGGAAGAAGTGGTAGAGACCATGCAAACATGTTTTTCAAGGCCCAGAAGCCTCCAGAGTAATTGTCAGGGTAATCATGTAAGTAGGTTGCAGCACCTTCTTGAAAAGAAATGAGCAGTTGAAATGCCATTTACATATCCATGACTTTATTGGATTTGACTGGTTTATGTTCTTCTCAGTGAAGCTCCCTGCAGACCCGGTATCTGGGAGTAGCCCAAGTTAGCAGACAAAGACTACTCCCCACTAAAATCCCTGAGCAGTCACGCCTTTGCAGGGGAATGTGTGGGTTGCTGCAACCTTTCTGGAAAGTAATCTGGCAGTAGCTATTGAAATTCAAAATGCATGTGCCTTTTGACCAGGCAGCCACAGATCGGGGAGTGTAGCTGACAGAAGTAAATGCCGAAGACAAAAGATATATTGTGCGAGGCTGTTTATCACCTGAAATTGTAAAACTTAAATAACTGTGAAGTCCTTTGATAGACAAGTGATTGACCAAAAGCTGTTCAGTGGGAAATTCTGCTGCTCTGGTTCAAATCTATAGCCACTGACCAGGAGGCACATCCATGATTTATTATTCAGCAAAACGGATGAATAAACAAAAAAGCAAAGTCCTGGAAAATACATATGGTATGATCCTTTTTGGGTTTTGTTTGTTCTTGGTAAAATAACATTAAACCGAAGCCTTCTATTTGTACATACATTCATATGAACAAGGAGGGAATGTAGAAAGATGCACAATACTTTTAAGGTTTTCCAGAGGAGATTAATTTAAAAGACATATATCTCTTTAATGTTCACTTGATATAATGAGCAGACATTGCTACTGTATTTTAATGTAAATATACATGTAATTAAAATTTATGTAACAAGCATCACTTTTATATTAAATATATATTTGTATACTTAATCAGATATAATTTACACATTAAATTTGTTTTATGCTGTTTAAAATTAAAATTATATTAAATAGATAAAATGATATTCAACACTATAGATTAACTTTATACATAGAGGCAGGCATTACTTTTAAGTAAAAAAATTATGTGTATTTATGTATGTATATGTGGATTTTATATACTGTATACATTATATTTTACACTGGATATAATAGTCATGAAAAGATGTGTAATAGAATGTGGCCGCACTATTTGTGAGAGCCCCGAATTGAAAACAACCCAAATGCTCATTGTAGTATAATGGATGAATAATTTATGGCATATTTTCACAATGGAAAACTATGCAGCAATAAAAGTCACTACACAATACATGGATGAATCTCACAATATAATGTATGATTCCATTTATATGTCCAAGGCCAGGGAAAACTACTCTGTTCTGTTAATTAGGACAGTGGCTCCTGGAAAGGGGGTTTGGGAGAGGACGTGGAGGCCAGTCTGTCCTTTTCTTAGTCTGGCTGCTGGTTACGTGGGCTGTTCAGTTTGTGGAGACCAGTCATCTGTATGCTCTTCTGTCTGTATGTTAGGAAAATGTAACTTATAAAGCACGTTTTAAAGAGGCATTTGGGAATGCCTATTCTTCCCAACAGTAGCCAATTCCCAAGGGCCTGCTTCCGTTAGGGGTCAGACGTGCCCGATCGGCCTCCCAGCGTCTGAACTTCCCTTTGCTCTCCCACCCAGATATCACAGGCACGTCTGAGATGAGGGCCAAGCTGGAGAAGAGCCTCCTGGACCACCTTCCCTGTGATGTGCACAACGACTATGGCGAGGACTATATCACTATGCAACGGATTTTTCTCGAGTCAGTGGAAAAGTATTCCTCCCCGGACATCTCCCCTGTGCTTTTGGACATCCGGCACGCTGTCTCTGCTAAAAGGCCCTTTGCTTTTTACACACCAGGGAAATTGGTTTATCTGGGGCTCTGTTTTTTTTCCTTTAGCCCTACTGGCATATTTGATTATTTTAGCAAAAAATTCCTTATCTCTGGAGAGGCTCTACCCAGAGCACTAAGCATGCCTGACTGAAGAATAAGGCCATGTAGTTAAATAAATGGGAAATGTCAGTCTTGGAATGAAAGGGAAACCTGAGCTTCTCATTAAAGTTGTGGTTTCCTACCTTGCATTCCCTGTGTACTCTGCTGAGTGAATAGGATTCAGTGGTGAGAAGGCTGGAGGATAGATGACCACCATAGAGGGCATGGATTGAGTGACTTCTCTGCACTGATACCCTCCCATCTAGTTCTCATCAGAGAACAAAGGTAGGTATCTTCACCCCTATTTAACAGGTAAGGGAATTAAGGATCAGAGAGGTCAAGTTCCTAGTTCACTGTCACACAAGTACCCAAAGGCAGAAATAGGATTGAAATCCAGTTTGGACTCCACTGCCTGCCAAGAGAGGAGGAAGAGAAGGAGATGTAGGGAGAAAACGAGAGAGGGAAGGGAGAAGAAGGGAGAAGAGGAGGAATAAATGGCAAGGACCACATTGAAGTTGAGTCACTCGCTGGGGCTTGATATCCCACTGCAACTGCATCCAAAGTATTGGATTCCTCGTATGTGATCAGCTCTCTATGTACCTCCTTTTCCTTCCACTACCAGAGGCCCTGGAGATGATAGAACAAGGTGTCCCATCTCAAGCAGGGCCCCGGAGGCCTTTATGCAGACCCAGGGCATGTGACTGGCAGGTTTTGTGTCCACGGCAACCATCCCTGTCACCTCCATCTGAGCTTCCAGGACGGAAAAGCCTGCTGGAGGGAGCAGTGTAGATAGTGGGAAAGTTGTGGTCGCATTTGTTGATCAGTTCAAGTCAAGATCCTTAACTTAATCACTTCTGCAAACTCCCTTTTGCCATGAGAGGTCACATATTCACGGGTTCTGGGGATTTGGGTGCCATTATCATTACCTGGACCATCACTTGGGCGACCACACCTACTGCATCATAGCTTCTAGAGGCAGGCCTGGCAACTTGTATTGTAATGAGCCCTCCAGGTAATGCACACCTGAGTTCAAGGACGACTGCTGGAAGCCATAAAGTAAGCAGGCTGTGGGATATGTGGGCAGGCCACAGAAAGCTCTTCGGGGACAGTTGAAAACCCCAGAAGGCACAGTGGGAAGGTGCTGAATAGAGATGCAGATGTGTCCGAGAATCCGGATCAGAGAAGTTCCTGACTGGTCTCCCGCAGGAGCAGGAGGGCTTCCACCCTACCTAGGGGTAACCTGGGAGGGAAACCTATTTAGGGAAACCTTTCTTTGCCTGTTTAGCCAGAGGAAGAATGATAACCTCTCACAGCCACTCCCATCATGGCTCCCTCGGGTTGGGTGGGAGTGGGGAGGTCTGGGAAAGTCATGGAGGCTCCTGGAGTAGGGTATGGAGCTGGGCATGAAGTACCAGGGTGTCTGGGGTGGGCGGGAGAAGTTGGGAGCAGAGGCCGCAGGTCGGGCAGCCCTGAGCCAGTGGCTGGAGTGAGGATAGAAATCTCCCTGGAGGTCTTGAACCTGAGGCACTGCTGCTTCCCCCATGCCGGGAAACACACCAGCCAGCCCCCAGGAACCCAGATTCTGAGGAAGAGGGCCAGGAAGAGAAGTGGGGGGAATCTTGATTTGCACTGCACATTCATCTGGAAAACCACGTTTTAAACCAGAAGAGACTCTCTCCAAAAAGTGATGTTATTTCTTTTGTAGCACAAAACCTACAGTTTCTCAGAAAACAAGAGACAAGTATTGCAGGCAAAGCAGGACCTTCGTGCCCTGTATCCCTTCCCTTTCTTTCTTTTCCCAATGTTGGCAGCAGGAAAGTGGGTCATCCTCAAAACAGAGCTGGGATAAGAAGGCGGAATCAGGAAAAGCTTCCATGAAAATATGATTTAAAATTAAAAAAAAATCGAAGTGTAGTTGATACATACTATTAAATTGGTTTCGATGATTTCTTTTATTACATAGAGAGCTGATAAAATCCTACAAATAAAATTTACTACATTATTTGAATGGAACATTAATTTTCATCAGTTTCATTATACTGGTGATAAAGACCACGTTTTGGAAATGCTCCTCTGGATGATGTAATGCTAAGAGTAATTCCATACAAACAGCTCTGATGGGGGTGGTGGTGCCTCCAGCCCAGTAAGTCTCCAGTCCAGCTCACACAGAGTGGTTCACTCAGGGGCTTAGGACCCCCTGGACACCTGCTCTGGAGTGTCTCAAAGTGTTTCTCTGCCGATTTGTAAGCCAATATTTCCCTCCAGGATCTCAAGCGTAGGGGTGGCCATGGCGGGACTACATGGCGTTTCTGAGTCCCAGCTCAGTACCCAGCTCAGAATTCCGTATCAAGAAACAACCAACACAGGGAAGGAAGAGATACTGGGAATGATTTGAAGTTTGAAGATGGGGAGACCTTAATATGTTTGTAGTCTGAAGTTGTTTACTCTTTTGCCTGCCCAGCATTCCTTTTTGGGGGGATATTTGTTGAGACTGACATTGAAGGGACCCCAGCTCCTCACCTTTGGGGTGGGCATGTGACCCAGGCTGGCCAATGAAGAAGAGCCAGTCATGGCTCCCACTGATGGAAGGATTGCTAGTGGATGCTGTGAGAAAAAGGGTATCCTTTCCCACTGTGTTGCCCACATTAGACTGAAGCTTCTAGAGCCCACCAAGAGGCACGTCCAGTAGAGAATGATGCCAAGATAGAGAAGAACAGAGCAGAATGATGAAGAAAAACCAAAGTGTGATGATATAGTTTTGAGTCCCTTGATCTAGCTGTACCTGCAGATCCACAAGTTGGATTGATTTCCAAGTTGTATGAGCCAATAGAGTTCCTTGAAACTATTTCACATTAGGTTTCTGTCTTTTGCAACAGAATTAATTTCTGACAAATACACACTCTAGGGAAGGGTTTGGTGAAGAATGAGGAATAAAATAATGCTCGACAGAGAAAACAGGCAAGGCTGCAATGTCCTTGGGGAGAAAGAAAGAGATGAGACTAAAGAAAAGAAAGAGAGGAGGTGATGGTGGGTGATATTATCATTCTGTGGCCCTCTCCCACAGAAAAGCAATTCTTTTGTTAAAATTTCTTTTGGAATTTTAGCCTCAAAGTCTGCAAGCATGGTCCCTCTGGAACAAAGTGAAATAAAATCCTTGCTGGAACAAAACTCCATGGTGGAAACCAAAGATCTCAGCAGATTACTGGCAATTCTAGACTGTTGGAATCATGCTTGGTTAGGACAATGTTAAGGTACACTGTGTCTGGCATGAGAAGATATCCTGCCCTCAATCATCACAAAACTTATTTACCATATTGCAAAATGTGGAGATGATGAAAGTGAGAAGCCAAACTTACCGTGGGAAACAGGAAGAGTGACAGCAAACTCAAGGCTTTTGTCCTAAATTATTTGTTGTTCTCAGGTTAGTCCATCCATCTGGGGGTAATTGCCCTGGGAATTTTACCACACAGATAATTTTGTTTAGTTCCACTTGCTCTTCTTCCTTCTATGTTGATAATAGGAAATGATTCACTATTGGATACAACGTAACTTCTCTTTTTGGCATTGCCCTGTACTAGCTCTCTCCTGACTATCCAAGAAGAACTAATTCTATATAGAGCAGGTCCTAATTTGAAACATACTATCCTTTGGTCTGGGTGTGATTTTTAGGTAAGACTTAAATGTTTGTACAAGAAATTTTCATTGATAAACATGAAACCTACCCTGTGGTGAGTAGCGAACAGGTCTGAAAACTCGTAAGAGGGCTAATGCTGCCTTTCTCAGCATCGTAGCCTCTAGAGCTTGGCCGTAATGAGCACACTTAGGACCCTCCTAGGGTATGGGGTGTCGGTCGAGGAATGTGAAGAGTGATGGCGGCAGTCTCCCACGAATGATGGCTGTTTCCTGTTGCTGGGCTCTTTGGAGGCATTTGCTCCTGTTGATACGATTTTTCAAGCCTGGTCTTGCAGAGTTGCCTTGATACACCCACAGGTGTGTGTGTGTGTGCGTGTGTGTGTCTATATGTTCAAATAACTCCCATTTTGTTGAAAGACAGAACTCAGTTTCTGTCACTTGCAACCATAAGCATTCTAATTTACATCCTCTTCCTTTTCATCATCATCACCACCGCAGTGTTTTCAAAGGCTTACTCCCAGCACACAGCCCACACCTTCATGGATCCTCAGGGTGAATGGCTCCTTTTACAAAGACGGGTGGTGTGTGCATTTGCCCTTGTGTACCATCCCAGTAGCCCTCTCCTCCTCTCCTGCTCTCTAGGGCCCTGACCCACCTGCAGGGACACAGTAGGATGGGGCCCCAGGCAGGCCCTGCATTCCTATCTCTTCTTTCTGGTTTCTGCTGAGACACTTCTTCAGAACCCCAAGTTCTGAAGTGGTGTGCCCCAGACAGAAGGCTTTGGGCTATAAGGGGTGAGACTTAGGTTGGACCTGGGCAGCAAGAGAAAAGAAAGGAAGAAGGAGGTTTGAGGGAGCACTTTTCCAGGGAGGCTTCTACAGAAGAACGGGAGACTCTACTAGTCTCTCCCTGCTTTAAGGGCAAACGACCACTCTCCTCTCCTTTGACAGTGATTTGTTTTCATTTTGGGTATGAATTCTGGTTAATATTGCCCCAAAGACGTCACAGTCTTGGTGGCAGAGTAAGCTGGTAATGCTGTGGCCATTTTGAAGTTACACAATGTTATGGACTGAACGTGTCCCTGACAAATTCATATGCAGACATCCTAACCCCAGTGTGATGTCATTAGAAGGTGGAGCATTTGGGAGGTGATCAGGTCATGAGGGTTGGGCCCTCATAATGTGATTTGTGCCCTTATAAGAAGAGAAAGGAGAGAGCTTGCTTTTCTCTATCGTGTAAGGACATGAGGAGATGAGCATATGCAAACCAGGAGGCAGTCTTCTCTAGACACTGGATCTGCCAGCAACTTGACCTTAGACTCCTCAACCTCCAGAATTGTGAGAAATAAATGTTTGCTGTTTAAGCTGTCCAATCTATGGTAATTTGTTAAAGCAGCTGGAACTGACTTAGACACAGTAGACTTGGGCTCAAATCTTGAGTCAGCTGTTCAACAGTTGGGTGACCTTAAGCAAGTTGTTTAATGTCTCTGCATCTTTTTTCTTTTTCTTTTTACTCTAAAAACAGGGGCAGTGGTAATGCCAGTCTCATAAAGTTGTAATGATTAAACAGGGTAATAATGCAAAGGATTTAGCTAGTGCCAGTACTTAGTAAGGGTGCATAAACATAGAAGTAATAGTTATTTTCTTCTTCTGTATCTGAGCACGCTTACTGTGGAAAGAAGTCACATTGGTGTGTCTTTTCTAGGTTGAGGTCAGAGGGTGGGAAGGCCAGTGTGGTTCTGAATTTTTGCAGGCAAGACTTTAGGAACTCCTGGATCCAAATGGGGGTTTTCACTGCTGACTGGCTAGTGCTCTCACACCCACAAGAGCACATGGGGGTTTTATCATGGACAAACAATGACGTTTACATCTCCTACTCATCCTGGTAAGAAACACTACTGCTTTTCCCCCCGCTAAAACTAACAATTATTTAAGGCTTCCTACATGCTAGGAACTACACTGGGCAATTCACTTGGATTAACCAATTCAGTCCTTACAACGGCTCCATCCTGCGGGTACTATTATCACCTCCATTTTTAGATAAGAAGCCTGGCTTAGAAAGTTAACTTTCCCAAAATCACACGGCTAGCATGTGATAGAACTGAGGGTGTGAAAAGTTGTATTAAATGGGTAAGGAGCTTAGAAGGGGTGGGAGATGGGTTCTTAGTTATGTTGGGTGCTGCTAACGCCCTCAGTGCCCTTGGGTGTATGGGCCACCCATCCAGGAAATGGGACTGTTGTAATCAACAGAAATGGTAAGGTTAGGACCCATGAGGAGAAGCAATTATCCTTCATTCATTCCCAGGCATCCATTGTCATCTACTGTATGTTAATATTTTGTGGAAGCCCATTGGAAGCTGCCAGACAGTCTCTCCTCTAGAAGGCTCATGAGACCTTCCGGTATCACTCTGTTACAAGTTTCCTAAGTGAGCTACACCAAAGCCTATGGGCCTCATCCAATAAAGGCATGTCCTTCTGCAGTAAGAGAGATTTAAGCAGTGTGTCGATGTCCTTTGTTGAAATGTTCTTTCTTATAATGATGCAGGGCAAAAATCATCAACATTTCCTGCTTGAAAATTGCACTTATTTATATTTCTATGCAAAATTGGGGAAAAGATAGTTCATCAATGTTTCAAAGAAGGTAAAAGAACACTAATCCAGTGTCAGCATGGGTCTTTCGTTTCTGTCCTGAATGAAATAATAAGAAGGGACAGAACATTTTCCCTCTTGGGCAGCTGTGAATGGACAACTGAAGAAAAGCCCAAGGAGGCAGGGGCTGGAAGCTGAGCAGGTAGCGTCTGGCATCAGGATTCACATGCAGTGAAGGGAAAGCGGAAGATGTGGCCCACTTCTATGTCTTGGTGTTCTGTGACTTCCGCTTCACTGTTAACTGAGAGTGAAATTCTTGCCTTGTTGAGAGATGGGGAGACAACCCCACTTTGGGAGCCTGTGAAGAGACAGCCCTGGATGAGAGGCTGTGGGAGGCAGGAGTGGGTCCAGCATAAAGGAGACCCTGTCCTCCTGGGACTCACTATGTAGGAGACAGGGCTATATCAAGACCTTCCTCAGACTTCTGACGGCTTTTGTACACAAAGACGCTGAAAGTGAGAATGTCATCAAGAAAAACATCCAAAGATTGAAAGTGAGAAGATAAAAAAGATATAGTATGCAAATACTAATCATAAGGAAGTTGGTATGGCCGTACTAATGCCAGACAAAGTAAACTGTAAGGGGAGAAGCATTTTGTACAGTATGTACCCCACACACCCCAACTGGAGCCTGGATGTTTCTGCTCTGTGATCCCTGGCCATTCCGCTTTCTCTGCTCTGCCCTGGGGGTACAAATGCCAGACTAGATCATGACTGTCCCTTTTGCCCACCCAACCCACACTGTTCAAAAGAAGTAGGCCTGCTTCAATCCCACACCTTAGGTTTTCTTTCCCTGCACACCTACTACATTAGCAATTCCTCCCACTGAACAAGTTTTTCTTGAGCTCTTACCATGTGCCAGGTGTGGTGCTAGGCACTGGGGGCATATCTGGGAACAAGTCAGATCAATCCCTGATCTCCTGGGAATTGACAGTATACTGGGGAAGACAAACATGCAGCCACTAAATAAAGTGTTTGGTGGAAATGTTTGATGGAAATTTCCTCAGTGTTATTAAGTTCGAGGGAGCCTTATTTGCCTATTACAAGGGGTTCTTAATTTTAGCCGTTTCACACCGGGTCTACAACCACTAAGCCAACTGCTACTGGTTCTTCTGAAAAGAAGCCAACAAAGGATGAAACCCTTGGCAACTGGCCCCAGGAGCTGTCATCAGGGTGACAGCTCTCCCCCGAATAACTGCTTGACATTTCAGGCTGCTCAAGTTATTTTAATTCTAGGCTCTCAAAAGAAGTGACTCTAATCCCTCATCTGACAACTGTGGGGAACACACAGTTCTGACCAAACCTGAGCATAATGTCAGCCCTAACCTAGGGCTCAGCACCCAGGTCCACAGGCCCTGGACCACAAGTTGGAGCATGTGACTGGTCTGAGGTGACAAGTTGCAGAATCAGTTTGATCTGGTAATTTGTTTTGAAATACCTGAATACAAGCCAGGTAGCAGAGGACTGAGGGAATATCTTAGGCCAAAGCTGAATGGATAGATGGAATTTGCCAGGCAGGGGTTATAGCTGATTTTATGCCATTTAGCTCGCTGAACTTCAGAAGCAGGCCTTAGTGAAAGCTGGCTTGTGCCTGGAGGCTGCCTTCTTTCATACCTACTTAATTAGAGAAGCCCATGACATGCTTTGCTCTGGCCTCTGGGACTTCAAGATCCTGAACACTGCAGGGCTTTTGAGTCCATCCAAAGGCAATGTCCCTTCTGATCTTTCCCAGGCTAAGTTTCAGGATGGATGCTAACCTCAACAGTACCTTTTGCAAATTATTGAACAATTTAACTAACAGTCTGCCAGATAGATACGGTCACAAAAATACATGGCTTGGTAAGGGGACTAAAGGCAGGATTTCAGGCCTCTCTTACTGCCTTAGTAGGGTATGCTGTGAAATGCACAATCTGTACAATGATGCATGTCCGGCTTGCCCAGTTCTGTGATCTCCAAGTACACTTTGTCATTCCCTTCTTAGGATGCATACAGCAATGTCCTGTTAGCAGCAGATTCAAAGGGATAAACAAGTAGCAACTGGAGAAGTAATCCAGCTTTGATGCTACCTTTTCCCCCTGAGTTGTAATCTTTCTTTGATTTTTTTAAAAAATAAGAAATCAGTTTATGGATAATAGTATGGGAAAAACTGGGAAGGTGGCAGGGCCCAGGGTGAAGAGCTTCCCAGGAATAGACCAACAGACAACAGAGGGACAGGAAGTAAAGCCAAATGGGTAAGGGGCGGGGGGTCAGGCCCAGCCTAAGCAGCTATGGCTGGGCTCCAGATCCAGCTCTGTCCTGGGGACCCAGGGATAAGCAGAGCTGACAGGGGCCTCAGTTCTTGTAGAACCCCCTCTGGGCTCCCTCCTGTCCCTCACCAGCAGGCTGGACCTTTCATGGACAGTATTTCCAAGGCTTGAGAATGGTTGGTTTGGAGGTGGGGGCACAGGGTCAAGGCTTCTGGAGGCCTGGGTGGTGGGGGGTGAGCAGCAGCACTGGGGGGATCTGGTCAGGCAACAGGTGCCTAGGGTTGGGCACTGCTCAACAGGGCCCCTAGATCCAGGGCAGGCCCCCATCCTCCCCACACCAACATGGTGCAATACATAGTCTCAGGTAGTAAGTTGGTGTCAGGCAGGAGAGCTAGAGGCTGGCAGACAGGCAGGGGCTTAGGGAGAGAAGCCCACAGGTGCCCTCTAACTCTTGCATGACACAACTCTGTATTTTCCTAAGTCCATTCTTTTAATATTTCTTTCAGGGAGGGACTGTGAAGAATAACAGCTCTTGATTTCTGGATCTGTGAACATAAATTTCCTTCCAGAATTCTGTACTCATATCAACTATCATCAAGAATGATTCCATTTTAAACATGAATTCAAGGTCTAGCTCCCAAAGAATTTATCTTGTCTAGATCCTCACATGAAGTACAGTTTTTTGTTTTTAGACAATTTTTTTAGAGCAGTTTTTGGTTTAGAGCAAAACTGAGGGGAAAGCAGAGACTCCCCACAGGCCCCTCCCCAACACGTGTAGAGCCTCCTGTGTTATCAGCATCCCCCACACATGCTGCATTTACTACAGTTGAACCTACACTGACACAACACCATCACCTAAAGTCCAGTTTGCCTTAGGCCTCACTCTTGGTGTTGTACATTCTATACCTTATACAAATATATAAAGACATACAGTAGTGTCATAGCATCATTAGTGAGTATATTTACTGCCCCCTAAATCCCTTCTGCTTCATTTATCTACCCACTTCCCTCCCCCCAACCTCTGGAAACCATTTATCTTTTTACTGTTTCCATGGTTTTGCCTTTTCCAGAATGTCATGAAGTTGGAATCACAGTAGCCTTCTTTCACTTAGTAATATGCATTTAAGTTTCCTCCATGTCTTTTTATGGCTTGATAGTTCATTTCTTTTTAGTGCTGAATAGTATTCCATTGTCTAGACATACCACAGGCTATTTATCCATTCGCCTGTTGAAGTTGCTTCTGAGGTTTGACAATTATGAATAAATTGCTATGAACAACATGTACAGGTTTTCATGTGGACATAAGTTTTCAGCTCCTTTGGGCAAATATCAAGGAGGGCAATTGCTGGGTCATATGGTAAGAGTATGTTTAATTTTATAAAAAACTGCCAAACTGTCTTCCATAGTGGCTGTGCCATGTTGTGTTCCAAGGCCACACAGTTCTGGTTTCTGCTTATTACTGTGGCTAAGTTCCCTTGTGGCCACTGAACATTTCTTTGTGTTTAGGTTTGGCTATGTTTTTAAATTTGGGAACTGGTCTGTATCTAGGTAGGCCTCTACCTTGAGCAGACATGTTTAGTCAGGAACACTAGCTAGGCAGAGAAAAGAGCACTTGCAGAAACCTATTGTGGTCAAAGGCTTGGAGGGAAGGCCCTGGGACTGCAGCATTGTAAGGGTGAGAAGCAAAGGCAGGTCCAGGTCACACAGGGCCAGGGTAAGGAGTCTGGGGGTTATTCTCAGTGTGATGGAAAACCATAGAAGCATTTTCAATTCAAACATGATCAATTTCCAGATTTAAACATTAACTTGGCATTTACTGCTGGCTTTCTCATTCTCTTTGCTTATCCAGCTTCTGAGAGGTCTTGATTTTACTTTCATATACGTATGTCTGTTTCCACAGCCTCCAAGTATTTACATTTTGAGAATGCCTTCCACAATATAAGTGAAAGTTTCTGACATTAGTCTGCAGAAAAGAAGAAATCATATCAAAGCACTGGCTTAACTCCAGGCTATAAATTGCATGACTCATGAATCAAAATGTAATTTGCATTCAATTTGGCCAAGTATTTTTAAATTAAAATATATCAAGTAATTATTGCAACAAATGCATTGCAAGGAAAAGAGGGAAACAGAATATGGAAACTACAGGTAAGAAGATTCTTAAAAGAAACATTAACCTGCCACAATGTAGAAACCTTATTTAAATCTCAATTTAAGTAAACTATAAAAAAATGACATTTATTAGACACTTGGAAAATTAAACACTGGACATTTTATGATATTAAGAAATTGTTAATTACTTTACATGTGATACTGGTTATTTTAAAAGCCCTTATCTTTTAGACATATATACTAAAATATTTTCATGAAATGGTATGACATCGAGATCCAATTAACATAGAGTGGGAAAAGTGGGTGGAAATGTAACAAGGCAGTTATAAATAGATAATTGTTGAAGATAAAAAATGGGCACATGGAAATTTATGATACTATTCTGTCTCTTCTTGCATAGGTTTGAAATTTTCCACACTAAAGATCTTTGAAAGAAAATAAAAGCAATTTGCAATTTTTAAACATTTGTCAAGAAAATATGAACTTAATCAGTATGAACTTTCCAGATAAAAATTTCTGTGATCCTTCTCCTTTTGAGTTTATATATTAACTATCCATCCATCCATCCATCCATCTACCCACCCCCCATGCATCCACTCATCCTTTTTTCTATCTAGGTACCTATCATTCTTGTCTATCATCTGTCTATCTGTCAATCTATCAGTAACAATGTTCAAATGCCTGGTTCAGAGTTGCTCTCTCAATTCGAGTTCCCCAGAAGCGGTCCTTGGGATTGAAGCTTCAATGTGCAGCAACTAAATAATTGTTTGATGGAAACTTAATCAGTACTATTTAGTTTGTGGGCCCATTTCCCAATTTGGCTACTTTCCCAGATATCTGTTGCTAGATTACAAACTGCCCTAAACCTTAGAACTGCAGTATTTCTTATGACTGTGTGGGTCAGATATTTAGATAAAGCATAGAAGGAATGAAAGCTCTTTGTCTTCTTGATGGCTTACTCCTGTCTTGCTTCCTTTTCTTTTTTCCTTATTTACTTCCTTTATTCCCCTTTCCTTCCTCTCTCCTTCCTTGCTCCCTCACTTTCCTTTATTTTTGTTTATTCTTTAACAAGAGAGCAAGAGTAAGCTAGGCTACACTAGATTCTGTGAACTGAAAGTAGTTTAGAATTAGAATTTTTGAATGAAGATAGTACTAATTCTAACAATTTAACTTTTAAGTCAATATGTTGCCAACCTACATAATTCATACTCAACAGAAAGTTTTTCTTTGCTTTTTAATTATCATTTTCTTTTGTATTTGAAACCACTGGAATCTATTTAATGATTAAAAAAATAACCAAAAAAACCTGTGGATCTGATTATCTATTAGGAGGAGTAAGTCAGGGAGACTTCAAGCTTTCCTCAATTTTGTTCTTCATCTGCTATGTATAAAACTCAGAAATAATCCAATTTCTTATTTGAAGTTTCTGTCTGCCAGTGACGAATGGGTGCTGGTTTTCAGGCCATCTGTCATCTGCACTGTTAACATCCCAGGTGTCTCTGCCTCTACCACCAGGGCAGATTTCACCAACAAGCTTTCTGAGTTCAATGCTGGACACCTCAGGTGCCTATGTCCATACTGGTTTGGAATGATAGAAGCAACCTCAGACTTCTACATTTGGCAATTCTGGATGGTAATTTAAAAAATCTTGATGTCAATTTCCCCAGAATAAAAGGGAAGGAGCCATAAACCCTTGACCAACCTCTCTCTGGTTACCAACCCCAAAGCTATTGCAGTCCTGTGCAGGAATGGTGTAGCGACTAACCCAACATTCTGGGGTGATTTTGTTATCTGAAATTTTCTGTTTGTTCTCTGGTTTATCCAATCCTCACTGCTGATATGTCCTGGCTATTTCAGAAGAAAGATTTCTAAGACTGAAACTAAGGCAAGCACGTTCACTCTCACCACTTCTATTTAACATTGAACTGGAAGAACTAACAAGTTCAATAAAGCAAGAAAAGGAAATAAAAGGCATATAGATTGGAAATAAGTAAAATTGCCTATTCATAGAAACATGATGATGTTCACAGAAAATCCAAATAATCTACAAAATAATTCCCAAAATCCAAACCCACAGTACTATTAAGTGAATTTAGCAAAATCGTAAGATACAGCATTACAATTATCTATTGTATTTCGGAATACTAGTAATAAACAATTAAAAAACTAAATTTTAATACTGCTACTTACAAAACCACCCCAAGTTACGAGGTATATAAGAATAAATTTAACAACATATGTGAAAGACCCATAACAACATATGTGAAAAACTACAAGAAAATTTGCTCAAATTAAAGAACTAAACAAATGGAGAAAAATACCATGTTCATGGATTGGAACATTCAATAATTGTTAAAATGTCAATTCTCCAAATTGGCCTATAGATGCTATCTCAAAGAAATTCACCAAAGGCTTTGCTTGTAGAAATTGAGATATTGACTCTGAAGCTTATATATAATTGTAAAGGCCTAGAATAGCCAAAACAATTTGAAAAGGAAGAAAAAAGCTGGATAAACACACTTAAAGCTGGATTTCAAGACTTAAAGCTGTAGTCATGAAGAAAGGCCAAGAGGATAAACGTATGGACACATGGCAAAGAACAGAGTACAAAAAAATGAAAAACCCAATACCCTATAATAATATCATTAGTGCCAAGGATATTCAGTAGGGGAAAGGACAGTCTTTTAACAAACAGTGGTGGAGAAACAGGACATCTGTTCGGGAAAGAAAGAGAAAAGAATCTCAGCCCTTTACTTACACAATAAACACAAACACAAATGCAAAATGAATTTCAGACATAAAAGTTAAAGACTATATACTTTTAAGAAGAAAATCATCTTAACATTCAGGTAGGCAAGGATAAAACACAAAACACACCAAGAAGGAAAATTTAATTAATAGGGCTTCTATTAAAACCATCTGCTCTTTGAAAAAAAAAACAGCATTGAGAGTATGAAAAATAAAACCTAGAAAGATATATTGGAAATACATGTCTGACAGAGGACCTGTATCCAAAATATTTAAGTATTTGCTACTCCTAAGAAGAAGACAATCAGATTTTTAAAATGAGCAAAATAGTGGAACAGACTTCACAGAAGATATAGAGTAACCAGTGAGCACATGAAGACATGTGCAACAGCATTGCTCAGCTGGGAAGTGCAAATTAAATTACTGCCAAGGCACCACCATACACCTGCTGAAATAGCTAAATAGCTAACAACAAAAAGACTGACAATACCAAGTCACGATGGAGGTAAGGGGCAAATTGACCTCTCATTTGAAAACAGAAGCTCTTTACCAAAACATTCTTTATCAAAAGAAGCACATCCTACAAGATCCAGCAATTGCATTCTAGGCATTAAGCCAAGGTAAATGGAAATATATTTTCACAAACACACAAATGTTTACAACATCTTTATTTACGACAGCACAAAAACTTGAGAGCCACAAGACCATTAACAGATGGGTAAAATAAATGTTAGTATAGTCATAGTATAAAATACTAGTCAGCACAAAAAGGATAAAACTACAGAAACATGCAACATGGATAAATTTCAAAACATTACGTTGAGCAAAAGAAGCCAGGTATAAAAAAATACAGACTGTTAAGATTTCATTTTTAGGATATTTCAGAACAGGAAACTAATATGACAGAAACAGATCAGTGGTTGCTGAAGATAGGGGATTGGGAATTGACTCAGGACAGGCAGAAGGGAACTTTCTAGGGTGGTAATGGTTACCTAGGTGAATACACTTATGAAAAAACTCATCAAACTTAGACTTAAAATGGGCACATCTTATTGTATGTACATACAGCAGTCCCCCCTTATCCACAGGGGATGTATTCCAAGACCTCCACTGGATGCTCAAACCACATAGTAGCAAACCCCATATATTCTGCTTTTGCAATATATACATGCCTATGACAAAGTTTAATTTATAAAGTAGACATAGTGGGAGATTAACAACTAAAAATAGAATTGTAACAATATACTGTAATAAAAGTTATGTGGAGTCTCTCTCAAAATCTTATTGCATTGTACTTACCTTTCTTGTGATGATGTAGGATGATAAATGCAAATGTGATAAGTTGAGGGAGGGGAATGGTGTAGTCATCATGTCCTGTGGGAGGATCACCTGCTTTGGGGTGACTGGAACTGTGAAAACTAAAACCATGGATAAGGGGGACTGCTGTCCTTCAATGCTTACTAAAAACAGTTTATTTTACCAGGTGATAGAGCATCAAAATAAGCCACCTACAAGCTGAAGATTTGGCCCCAACCTTTTAAAGGGGTTACTTTAAAATTTAATCTTCAACTTGAAGGTAATCTTAACTTTTTCCTTGGCCCCATCTCAGGGAAGTTTGATGAAGAAAGAGCTTTTCTGTTTTTCTTCCTCCCTCCCTTTCTTTCTTAAGAATGAAGGTACATGTTCTTCATGAAGGAAATTAATTTTTTACTCAGGGTTTATATTTGGGTTTTTAATAATCAGAATTTATATAAACATGAGTTTTTGGAATAAGCACTAATTCTAACACTTTTAAGTATGAAAGTCCATAAACTCCAAGTGTGCGTAATTCATTCAGCAGAGAGCTTTTCTTAGTTTCCTAATGACTATACCTTCTCCCACCTTTGCAATTGCTGGGATCTATTTAGTGGGCTTGTTTTTTGTAATCTCTTCACTTTTGAGAAGTAAGCTCAGGACGACTTCAGGCATTTGTTAATTTTGCTCTTCTGCTCCCTGGTATACGCAAAGGAAATACCCAATTTCTGATTTGCAAATTGTTGCCTTCCAACCCATGGGTGCTGGAGGGTGTTTTGAAGCCCTCTGCCATCGTCCAGCTGTCTCTGCCTCAACAGAAGGATAAATGATTTCAGCCTTTCTCTTCCCATTCAAGGGTTCTAACCCAGTGGTTTCCTGCTCGGTTCCTGACGAAGGGCTCTTTGATGCTTCTGCCACTTTTGCTACAGATGACAGGAGCAATGTCAGAATCACACATTCGATCATGCAGATTGTAATTTCTAAAAATCCAGATGCCAATTTTCCCAGAATCAAAGAGAGAAAAGCTGGAATGTGCTGAGCGATTCTTCGGAAAGCAGCTACAGTGTTACAACAGTCCAGTGTGATTTCTCCTGGCTAATTCACAGAAACGTTTTTTTTCTCTCCTCCTTCCAAACCTTGCCATCCAATTTACCTGGGCTGTGGGGGATTCATAGGAATTCAAAAAAGCTTCTCACAGTAGCCAGAGAAATGCACATAAAAGAAACCCTACTGGGATGGATGTCACACCTTGTACACGTAAGATTGGCAAACATTTTAAAGTTGATATTTCTATTACATATTGCTGCATAACAAACTACCCCCAGGACTGACAGTGCCCTTAAGATCCTTAGAATCTCTCCTGTAGAACAAAGAGGGTCTAGGAGACAAACCCTTAAATCTTTCTGACATCTCAAAATCAGAAAATGGTATTAACAGATGGATAAAATAAATATTGGTATAGTCATAGTACAGAATACTAGTCAGCACAAAAAGAATCAAACTACAGAAACACGCAACATGGATAAATTTCAAAACATTACACTGAGCAAAAGAAGCCAGGTATTCTTGACTGAGGATTTACCTCAAAATTTATCCTAAGACCAAATTTTACTGACAACACTCCATGTTTGGTCTTTGCCTTTTCTTAGTTTGAAAGCTTCTGCTTGCTAGGATCAGCCTGGGCCCTCAAATTTTCTCTAAATCTGCTGCAAAACTAAGACAGTTCCTTCTGTAGTCTACCTATCTTGTATTTTACCAGACGCAGCTGGAGGAAGACACTTGTCACTTTTAACATTCTGCCTGGGAATTTCCCCGGCTCACCCTTACCGGTTGCTGCTGGACCTGGAGTTAATTGCTAGGAAGAAGCAGTCTCAGATGCCCTCCCTGCATCTTCCACTTGACAGAAGAGAGTACAGTTTGGTTCCTGGATTAAATTAGAAGTGAACAGTCCATTCCAAACTAAGAACTTATCATTCTGACCTCTTGGGGAAAAGACTGACTTCTACTCCATTACTCTTGAGGCTTTAACAACTGATGAGTTCAAGTTTTGAGTTTGAGTTTGTGAATATACGCCTGCCTATAGACATATCTTGCAACACAGTGAAGTATGCAAATCTCTGGGTAGTCCAATATTTGTTAGGTGAATTCTCAGAAGAGAGTGACTAAAAATACTTACGTAAAGTTGGGTAAATAGGAAAAAAATTTCATTCAGTTCACTATTATCTACTAAACATATACTCTTTACAAATCCTGCATGAGAACTTGGGGTTGGAACCAGACCTCACTGGATATTTTATAGAATATGACCTACAGGAGTATGTGATGACATATGGTTGTATTTCAAGTAAGCACTTGTGTTGCCATTTAGTTTTTGTTACCATAGATTCACATATAGAAACTTTCTTAATATGGGATCACTAATATTGAGAATACCCTACTTACAAAATTAATCATCATTTGTATTGAAAACTGGCTGTTAATGTGAATTTAACTGCCATCATCTATAAAAAATGTGTTCATAAAAAAGGAAAAATTTAAAACGCCAGGTAGTACAAGCCATGTTTCTGAAAGATAGTTTAGAAAAAACTTAGGGTCTTATAGGGCCAGGCTATTTTGTCTGTTTCCCAATTTTATTCTTTTGCTTTCCCCTACAGTGTAACATATGAGAAAGAGTGGGCTTTGAGGTCAGATCTGGGTTCAAATCCTAGCATAGCACTTCGAAGTTGTGACATTGGGCAAGTTACTGAATGTCTCTGTTGCTCAGTATCTTCATGGGAAAACAGAGATAATATACTGCATCCCAGCCCGTAGGTCAGTGCCTGGCCAAGTGTCAGAACTCAATATTTGTTAAACAAATCAATGTCAGAATTTTTCTTGACACATGGTTGGCATTTGATGATAGATTGACCCATTCACAGGGACATCGCAGTGGTTACTCTTTTGGGGAACAACCATCAGAGCAAAGGATGACTGCTTTGTTTTCCTCCGGCTAACATCTTGTTCCCACACTTATTAGCGCCCCTCTAGATTAACTACCTGAAAGGATCTCCAATCATAAAGTATGGGTTTGCGGCCCACACTCCTGATGTAGCTCAGGTTTTATGTTACTGTGGTCTGTTTGAACTGCAGATCTGTTCTTACGTTATTCTCCATTTCTGACTTGTGGCCATCCCAGTGAGGTTATGTAAGAATCTGAGGTGGGAGCTAAGTGTCAGGTTCAAGGACAGAATCCATTTGACGCAGGTGTACAACATGGTGAGGTGACCATCAGGGACAATGATCAGGACAGAGGTCTGAGGCGGATGTGGCTGTGCCTGCCATGGGAGAAGAGGGAGAGAAGTCACTGGAAGCCAATGTTTCTCAGACTGTCATCATCATTACCTCAATGGTCTTGTTTGATCTTGCTTCAATTTTGCAATAACATAGGGTTAGCACTGATACTCATGGGCAGGCAGAATTCTCTCCAATCCAGACAATGTTGATGGAAGAGATACTAGCAAGAGACATCATCCAGATTAAATATTCCTTAAGAAGAACAGTGTGATTTTGTATAAGCTGGTTGAGGGACTCCTAAACTTTACAACAAATATCCTGAGACCCAGTGAATCTTTTTTCCTGGGGAAAATGAAAACACAGGGCCACAGGGAAAACAAGCCAAGTATGTTGGAAGAAAACTGTAGGATATAAAATTGAGCTGTTGGTTTGTAGTGTCCTCTTTGTCCAAACAGAGCTCAACAGGGTATATGTATGGGTTAAATGTGACCCATATTGAAATTAAAATGCTAAATTACTGTGTTGTGAGCTTATTGTTCTACAAGAACTTACAGAGCCATTAAGTAATTCTAATAAACTGTTTATGTAAGGCTATTCCTACAGGGAGAGGGCAGGTCACACCACTGACTCTCTTTGTGAAGCTGCCAACACATCCTGTATGCAAATAAGATACCTGTGTGTTCTCTGAAGCCAGGCTTGAGAAAACTTACCCCCAAGCAAGTGGGCAAATGGGTATCTTCATAAAAGGCCTATTAAAAAGTGAAATTCTCTAGGGATTTTCTTGGAAGTACTATTGCAGCTGTATCCACATGCCGTCCCCAAAGAGCCTACTTTAAGTTCATCAACAACATGAATGTCTGTGAATGGATGGTTGTATATCCGTGACTGAAATGAAGATTATTTTTTAAATTGAATTTTATATGCATTAGCCAATTGTATTCAGTTTTCCTCTCCAAGATCTGGGATGGCAAAGGTCTCAATTGCCTGATTTGGTGGCCTTGTCTCTGTGGCACTCACTGCTGAAGGTCGGCCTGCAGTACAGGTAGCTCTGCTAATGTCTGGAGCCACAGACATCTCCGGCTCCATTCTTAAAACGGATGCCCATTTCCACAAAACCATGATCAAACGTGTGTTATAGTATGATCAGAAATAAACCTAAGCCCTGAGTCTGACTCTACCATGGCCAGACCACATACACAAACAGGACTGTGATCCAGAATCTACAGTAACCTGACCCCCAAATAAATCCTTCATTTACAATGAACTGAGGAAGCCAGCCTGTGAGAAGCCAGACCTGGCAGGAGGCCAGACGACTGTCTACAGTGACAGTCCAGGAAGCTGAATAGTTAACTTCTATAACAACTGGTCCAGAATGGTCAGGACCTGATTAATAACTGACAGTTTCCCTAATTTTTGTCCCAACTTCCAATTTAGTACCAACTAGACAAAAGTCAGACTATGCATTCCTACCCAATCACATAGGATGCCCCCCTTCGAGTCAGCAGCCTACAGCTTCCCTGTGCCACCAGCTTCCAATCTGGGCATGCTTGAAGCCATTCCTTTTTCCACTATGAAGCCTTTGCACTCCTCTCCCTGCCTTTGAGTCTCGCCCAAACACCTATGATGGTGGCTGAACCCCTTGCCATATATATAGCAAGTACAGAATAAATGGTCTTTGTCGTCTCATTTGGTTGGTTTTCATAGCACTGTAGTCTAGATAGGCTTTGTAGGCCAATAAACTTCCACATAATCTACCTGTTATTCACTCATTTTTCCATTCACTGAAGAAACATTTACTAAAAGCTTTAATATGAGCCACATCCCTTGCTAGGTGCAGGGGCAAGTTGAAAAAAAAAAGATAAGACATAGTCCCTACCCTAGAGGACAGCAGCTCGACAGCCCAGATGAACATGAGTGACTCAACAACCATGCTGATGGGCATCACTGCGCTGGGGTGGTGTTTTCCAAAAAGGGGCATGCTAACTACTGGGCATGTGAGATAACTGCCAGGATGGTAAATGGCTGAACATTTTTACTTTACTAGCTCTAAACTTGACTGCACATTAGAAGAGGAAGCATTTCAAGCCCACCAAACCTATGATTTCACAGATATTACTACTTCAGGATGAATCTGTATTAGTCAAAAACTAGTCAGGAGATAAAAGCTACTCTTATTTTAACAAGGGAAATTCATATAAAGAACTAACTGGGATGGGACAACTACAGAGGTGAAGAGGGAACACTTAAGGGATCATGCAGGAAGCTACTCTTAGGGAAGAGGTTGAAATCATTCAATTTTAAAAGCATGGAGGAGACCAGGGAGACCTCTAATAAGTTGCTGCTTAATTAAAACCAGTGCCTCTCAGCTGAGTGGGGGGCCCTGTGGGCCAGGGGTGGGGGTATCAATGACTGTTACTGAAACACCAGCCTTTGCTATGGTGAAGAGGTGTTTTGGGGGGTGACAAAGGACTAGGAAGCAGAGTCCGCAGTGGCACCCGTTTTAAGAATGGAGCTGGGGATGTTTGTGGTTCTAGCCACTAGCAGAGCTGCCTGTACTGCAGGCCGACCTTCATTTGTACAAGACATTCTCCAAAATGAGGATAGAATCCCAGCACACTGTATCAGTTTCTAGGAGGCAATCACACTATTCATCTTACCTCCTGACTATGTTAGTTACTTCATGACTCAACAGCAGACTTAATCCTCTAACACTGTACACAATAATAAAGAGGAAGGAGGTGAGAGAAGTTAGGACACACACAGCCAAGGAAGACAACACGTCTAACCACTCAGTAATGGTTTCTCTAACTGGTCACGAGGCCGTAGTTAATCAACTTCATTCTTTCCCTACACATTCCACGTTTCCTTTTAACCCAGTCGCATCTCAACTGCTCAGGGTTGATAGCTGGTAGGGTGACCCAAACTCCATTGTCTAAAGGGTTGAAATCATACCCACCTCTGTGGCTACAGTTTTCCACTGCTATTTGTCTTTGGACATGGAAGTTATAAAAGATGCCCTACAGAATGCTCTGGCTCCCAGGCACTCTTCTCCATTACCCTTTGTGCAGCAGTAACACAAATGCCTCTTTGTGCCCAAGAACATGTGCATCAGCCAGGAGGGTAAACTCCTGTTGGTTTTGTGGTAAAGTGACCAGACTGTTTACTTTCTGTCATAATGGAAACACTGCTGTGTTCCCTGGTGAAGCACTCTTCCCTTGAAAACCCAGACCTCAAGAGGTCAAAGTTGAGGGACAGGAAGCAAAGTGTCTCAGTGGGTTACCAGCTGTAATGGAGAGGAGTTGCTCTACCTGTATGATATTAGACCACATGTTCTGATTGTGATGAGAGCAACAGCCCAATTGAGTGGTCACTGACTCAAGCATAAGTTACACTTTGTAAGATGGAGTATTGTACCCCACCTAGGGCCAAAACTGAGTCTTCAGTAGACCATTCCACCATTCTATTTTGTCTGATAATCCTGGGTGATGGGCTATGTGCCAAGAGCAGTGAATTCCAGAGCCACAAGCCCAGACCCCACTTCTTTTACTGTGAAAGAGGGTTACCTACCAGAAGTATTGGTGTGCAGAGTGTGAGGGTGGACAGCCACACCATAAATCCATGACTGCAGTGCTGGTGACACTCTGGGAAGAACTGGGGCTCCTGTCCCAGGATGCGGAGCTGGAAGATCAACTGCTCTTACCTTCACGAAGAAAAGTGCCAGATTAATGTCAAATTCACAACTTTTCTCGTAACTCACCAAAGAGCTGAGGTCGCGGAGCAATCAAAATCTAAGGAGATTCAGAGAGGGGACATGCACATCATCTAGTCGCTAGAACAAATTAAACGAAATCATTAGTTTTAGAAGTTCTAGATACTTTCCCCAGACAGACACACATATACACACTTCACTATTTAGACCAAGGTTCAGACTAGATGGTGGGCATTGGTGTACCCTACGGGCCTTTACCATAAGCGACTGATGGTTGTTGTTGACCCACAAGAGACAATTTCTTATGTTTCAACCAATTACATCATCATATTCTAAATTAATGGCTGGGTTTTTAAAAGTTACTATTTGGGTAAGAGTTCGAAAACTGAATTAGAGCAGAATCATTATTTTAAAGTAAAAGAGAATAGGAGAAGTATTTGAAAACATGTTTATTACAGAAATTTTTAAAAAATTTAAGTCTTTAAACAAAAAGCCCTAATTCCACAATGGACAATGACTTACTAGCATGCTAATAATTCAGGCTGGACAGGCATGTTTGTTCTTGATGAATTTACATATAATAAATTCTTGTGACATTCTATTTCCAAACATATGTATAAATCGGCTAGACATGATAAATAATTAAAAATAAACTATACACATAGGGCAACTTAAACAATAGCTCTTAATTTATATGTATCAATTCAGGGTGACTGCAGAGCTCTATTAAAAAAAATCTGAGGTAAAATGAACACTAAAGTAAAGGATGTATAACATCCATTACATATCTGTTTCAAAACAGCATGTTTCCAATATTATACATTTCTTTACAAATAAACATTATAATATTAGCAACTATAGAGAAAGCATCAGAACGCATTTCAAAATGTGCTAACTCCCACAGAGTCCCTGAGTCACACTGTAAGGCATTCATTTTAATCGTGGGGCTTTAAGAACATCTTCTTTGCTGTAACTGGTTTTACGTCTCTGTTTTCATCCTCTTCATAATTGGCACGGTCTCTTTTTCTGGCAAACTTTTTTCCAATTGTCCCCACCAAGGTCTCGTATCTGTTAAGATGACACATAGCCTAAGTTTAATTTCAAATAAAAATGATAGGAATCAAGTCTTGTCAAGAATATCAAACAAAATACGCAACAAATAAGAAAACCCAAAACTGACTGAAAGAAACCAGCTGATTTAAACATTTATGAACTTCTCTACAAATAACTAAGTTCTTGCTAATTTTTGTTTTTGCATTATTCTAAATAAATTGAGACGTGTATTTTAAAATGTGTATTAGAAGAGGCATTGGAAATGGATCTTCAATTGCCAGCCTGTGACAGGTCTGAAGCTGCCCGGCCCCGTTAGAGAGCAGAGATCAACTTCCGGCAGGCGCAGGCCCTTCAAAGCAAAGGTCCCCGGGGAAAGAGGAGTGTCCAGGAGCCAGCCAGTGACTGCTGGACCCAGATTATAATGCTGCCCCAAGAAAACAGTTACCTTCTAGCCATTTCTTCATCTGACACATCAAGCTCCACTGTTTCATCTTCAACTTCCTCCACTTTGTTCTTAGCATTCATCTGAAGCATTAATTTCTGAAAAAATACAATGCTGACTATAGGGGCTGGGAAAGGCTCGTTAAGGGAACTGGTACCACATGTACTTGAAGGCAGAGAAGCAGAAGTCGCAGAATCTACAGGACTAGCCAAAACTTATAAGGGATTCTCTGTAAAACTTGATTGTACCAGGTGCCAACAGAAGCCAGCTCTGAATTAAGAAAAGACAAAGCTGAACTAGATCAGACTTACTGTTAATGAACTGAAATTGTATTTCACATTATAAATCTCATTAGTTACTTAAACTTACTGGGGGCATACTGCTAACACTCTAGAGAGCAGGGGAAGAGAAAAAGTAAACTTTCAGGTTTCCTTCAAACTTCCACCTCTGAGCCAAATGGAAGAAATGCCAGAGTCAAGAGTAATTTTAAGTGCAGTTGGTGGTGGTGGGGGCAGCAAGTTACTGGATGGAAGAGCTGGAAGGCTGGCTCTGGAATAACAGGGAGGACTTGCCCAGCCCCCAAACACGAGGGTGGGTGATGCTTCCCACGGGCTGTCCTTATGCCATGAGTCTCTCCTCCACTTCTTTCTTCCACGTTTTTTCGACAGTTACCCTCTGACAGATGAAAAAAAAGTACAATGCCTTCTTTATAGCAAAGGCAGGACAAAGAAGGGAAAGAAGAGAAATCTGTTTCAACTAGCTTTTCCAAGGTTTAAAGGACTGAAAAGAAAATAATCTGGGGATTAGGAGCTCTGTGAGGGCAGACTTTGTTTCCCTACTGTCTCTAAGTGCTTCCAGAGGGCTGATGCACCAGGTACAGAAGAAATACTTACTGAATAAATAAACTCCATGATAGGTGTCCCTAGGACCACACACAATATTAAAAATGTGTTCTAAGTACATCCTTTTTATAATGAAGTAAGTGCTCTCAAATTGATATCATACTTTTCATAAGCAGGTATACCGAACTTTTCTCGCATTTTATGACAGCTCAGATCTCCAAACCAAACAATTGGCCTTTTCTCAGAGAGAGTACTCTGTGCTATGGAGTGCCAGTGATTAAAGTTGTCTTCTGATAACCCCATGGGACTCGGAGGTCAGGATCAACTTGTTCCCTGTCGTAACCCGATCAACGTGGAGTGCTTGCCTACCCACAACCTTTGCTTCTGGGTTTCACACACTTAAAATCCTCGCTCCCCCCCATCCTTTTACCCCACTGCCTTCCTAATCTAAGGCTTTAAGCAGCCAAAGCAAGGGAAGTATATATAAAAAACAAACACTTTTTGGTGCTGATTCTGTATAAATTAATGGAACACCTTAGTTATCATACTCCCTTAAAAAAGGGGGGAAAAAAAAAACCAACCTGTCATCTTTAAATAAACTGGCAATTACCTTGGTAACTGCGGTCTACTCCACACATCTTTACACACGTGCTTTTCAACCAGGGATGATTTTGCTCAGGAAGGGACCTTTGGCAATGCCTGGAATATCCGGACGCATTTTTGGTTGTCATAACTGGGGTGTGTGGGTTTGCACGCTGCCGGAACCTAGCGGCTAGGGACCAGGGATGCTGAAACACTCCATGATGCATGGGAGGGCACCCACGACGAGAATGATCCATCTCCAAACGTCAGGAGTGCCAGCACCGAGAAACCCTTCTGCAAGTGACAGTTACATTACTAAAGCTTCATATCACAAACCTCCACTTGGTTGGCTGAGTACCTGAGAGGATGGTTTTTAATGCACCAGCCAGAGTTCTAACAAATATTTGTTGAATGAAGGTCTGTGCTTCTCTACAAACCTGAGGCAGGAAAATTCAAATGCGTAACTCATTTATATAAGGTGAATATTTACTTTTCAAACAAACTTTCCAAAGGATTCATTTAAAAATCTATTTATAAGCTTGGATTAAAACCTGTCCATTAAAACATCAAATTACTCAATTTTTAAGTAACATTTTTCCATTAGAAAAAATACATTTATAGATGGCAGAAAATAATTTTTCATAATAGCACCATATGAATAAAATCCTGACTTTCCTGTAAAAGACCCGAGCTGAAATTCTAACATTCACAGTGGCAATGTATATTGCTATATTAAATTATCTACTCAATTCTACCATAAAATAGACTGCAACACCTGCAATTTCTTTAAATAGCTATGGTGAGATTTCAAGACTTATTATTTTCTATATAACGAGGAGAAATGGTATCTGCTGGGGAAAGACCTAAACCCAATTATTAGCAGAAAAGAATTCAATTGGAAAATTAAAAAAATTGAAGCAATTATATTTAATACCTCAACCTCGGGATTAAATCCTCTGAATGACATTCTTCCATAGAGAAGATCTTCACATAACAAGAAACTCTGCTCTTCTATTATGAAACTCCTAAACAGGAAATAAACCTGTATTAATAGCATGTCTACTTATAACAAAGCACAGCAAATAAAAGTCAAGGTTTCAAATGAAAAACCGATCTTTTGGCTCTCAGCAGAATCAAGGAAAAATACGGTAAGATTTTAACATAGGGCTTGAAATAAAAACTGATGAATCTGGCCAGGAAAGAAAAAAATGAAGAGACGAGAGCTGCAGGCTGGAGGCACAGCCTCTTGCAAACACTACATTTAATTTGCATAAATACCTACATAATGTAGAGACCTAAAGTGTTTGAAATAAACCTGAATTTTCCAAATTTGAAGCAACACTTCCTTGACATTTATACCCCTTATTAAATAAATACCCAGAAACCAGGGTCCTGGGCAGCTTTAAGAGAGTGTATTAGTTGGAGCTCTTAGCTGTGAACAACAGTGACTGATCCTGGATGACTTCAGGAGAGAATCTGGAGTAAGCATACTTGGTGTGTCACAGAATCAACGGGAAAGCTGGATGAGCAGAACTAGAAAATGGGCAGAAATAAGGGTAGCTGGGGGGGTCAACCCAAACCTAAATCATCCTTCAAAACTACCCTAGTAAAAATGTCGCTGCTGTGAGGGCTAAACACTGGACATCACAGAAGGCACCAGGGAGCCCACTGCTGCCCTGGAAATAGGATGGAGGAATGGGTGCTTCAGTCTCCAAAAACGATTCTCCTCTGAGTCACCAGCTGATGACCCCAATCCCAGGTGAGCATATCTAACTACAGTCTGCCTATCAACTATAAAGCATGCTAGGAAAGCAAATACCTGGCCTCTATGGCTTCTTTGGCAGGAAGTACTTCCTGTTTCTTGTTAAGACACACTCATTCACTCATTCAGCAAACACTTACTAAACCAAACTGTGGGCCAGGCACTATTCTAGAAGCTGCAGGAATGAGTAAAAGAGTCTCTGCTCTTATGGAGGATACACTTCAGAGAGGTGCCAGATAATAAAAAAGAGGCTTATCTTATACAATGGATAAAAATGAAGCAGGTCATTCTACTCCTGGCTGTAACAGGTACCAAACTAGTACTCTTACCATAACCAGTTATAAAATAAGACAAAATAGGAAACAATGAATGAGCAAAGCATAGGGCTGTGATGCTTGAGAGAAGAAAGCCAAATGAAGTGAGCTCCATGAATGCCCACCTTCTGACTGGAGGTGACTTCTTGACTTTGGAGCAGAGAGCAGAAGCCCACAGCAGTCTCACTGCAGCCACAAACTCAAATCTGGGGCTACAGAGGTGGCTGAAATATGTGGGTCAAGATACCAGAGAAAGGGAGATACATAAAGGAATTCTGGAATCTGCATATTGAGTCCCCTTGACTCTCTGGCCAAATACTAGGCTGTACATGGTGTCACCGGTAAATATCAACTTCCAGTAGGAAAACAATTACCCGGTGCATTAGTTTGCTGGGCTGCTGTAAGAAACAACCACAAAATTGGTGGGTTAAAGCAACAGAAATTTATGCTCTTACAATTCTGCAAGTCTGAAATCAATTCTGCTGCACCAAAGTCAAGGTATTGGCAGGGCTGTGCTCCCTCCAGAGGCTGCAGGAGAGAACTCATTCCTTGTTTCTCTAGCTTCCACTGGCAGCCAGCATTCCTTGGCTTGTGATAGCATCGTTCCAAAAAAGGGGAAATAACACAAATATGATGCTCTTGCTGTGCTGTGAGTAATAAAGTCCTCTGACTCCGACCCAGGAGTCTTGTACCTTCCACCAGCATCCATGGAACTGTGGCAGGCTGACTTGTTAGTTTGCAAGTAGGATAAAACCTCAGATCTCACAGCTCCTGACATACATCAGGACACAGGACATGAGCATAGGAAGCACAATAGCAAAATCACTTTCTAAACATCCTATGGCAAAGGCGTCGTTACACCGGCTCTATCACATACTCTACAGTGGGGCTTGTCCTCTGCAGGAAAACAACATAGCAGCAACAAAGCAAAACTTTCCATCTAGTAAATTCTACCCCCAGGAATTTATACTAAGCATCTTGTATCAGACTGTTTCCCTGCGTTATGTGCCGATGTTTTATTGGGCAGTGCTATCTGGGAGATGCCCCTGTAAGGGTGTGAGGACAGCACGACTGGGCAGAGGGAGAAGCTGACCTGCACTGACCATGCTAAGGCCTCAGCCCCTGTGAGGAGCTGTGGAATCAGGAAGTTGTTCCAACTTGAGGCAGAGCAGTTAGACCCTCATCCCCCTACACAGACTAGTCACTGGCTAGGGGTGGCCCCAAGGGGAGGTGTGAACAGTGAATAGCCCTACTTGTCATCACTGAATTATAGCCCGGTACAACTGACATTATAAATGGCAACCGCTAGACTGCCAGGGCATACACCCAGTGACATCTCCAATTGCACAGAACGCAGTGACCTTTTGGAATAATTCAGATGACAAAACCCAGGGAAGATGCACAAACACAAACAAGCAAAAAAGAATGGGTGAATTTTATAATATTCAAGTATAAGGAAATACATGTATTGCCAACATTTATCATGCTTTATGCCTGACACTGTGTGCTTCACATATATGATCTCATTTACGCCTCATAATGTATCACGTGACAGGTATCATACCCAATATACAAATGACAAAAAGATATGGGTTAAGTAATTTGCCTAGCGTCACAACTGTAATCAAGTGGCAGAACTGGACATCAATCCCAGGCCTGCCTGACTCCAGAGCCCATCTGCTTTATCAGCTAATTCAATCTGCTGGCTCCCTGTTAGGATGTTAAAAAAAAAAAACCCAAGACAGATTCATCTACCCTCTCAGTTCATACCTCCCATCATCTCCCCCACTCCATATCCTGGGAGGCTGACTTCAATGTAATGCATGGAAGGGCTCTTTTGCTCTCTGGAGCCTGGCTCCCTTCTGGTAGGATTACCTTAGGCTGGCTGTACCCTCAAATGAAGGTAGCAGCTCTTGTAAGATGCTCTCTCCACACAGTCTGTCTTCAGGTTCAGTAACCACTCCATCCCCTTGACCTTCTGAGCCTGGAATGGACATTCCTCTCACCACACAAGCCACTAGGTATGCACTGTCCCTCAAGGCCTCCCTGTGCCCTACCCACAACTCAGTGGTCTCTGTCACACTCTCCTCAAATTACCCACTATGATAGTGTCATCTTTTCCTGCAAACACCCTAAACTGATACACATACCCATACGAAAAAATATGCTGAATGACTAAAGACGATATTTATTGCTATGCCTGAATGCTTGTGTGCCCCCCAAATTCGAATGCTGAAATCCTAACCTCCAGAGATATGACGGTATTAGGTGAGGAGGCCTTTGGGAGGCGGCCTCAGTCATGAGGGTGGGGACTTCACCAAAGGGACTAGTGCCTCATGAGAGTCCTCACAGAGATCCCTAAGCCCCTTCCACCAGGTGAGGACACAGCAAGGTGCTGGCTGTGGACCAGGAAGAGGCCCTCACCAAAACATGACCATGCCGGCGCCTTGCTCTCAGACTTCCAGCCCCCAGAACTGTGAGAAATAAATTTCTGTTGTTTATAAGCTACCCAGTTTGTGGTATTTTGTGTAGCAGCTCAAATGGACTGAGACATTTACCTTCTAGGAAAGGAACCCAAAGGTCATTTTTCTGAGGGTGGGGGGGGGGGAGAAAAATACTGAAAAGAAGATAGAAACTGTCTTGCCTTCAATAAAAGTAACAATATTTTGAGCAAGTTTAGTCAAGGCATAAAGCTAATTTATAGCTTCTTACCAGTCAGCAATCAATGGTCCCTTCCCACACCACCCTGCTCCCAAATCCACACCATTTCTGGCATCACCTCCCCCTTCCTCGCTGCCGTTGTGCTTCTTCTGAGAAGCAGCAGAGAAAAGCAAGGAGAGGAGCAAACACATCAAGTACCTTCCTCTACCGCTCCTGGTGAGACAGACTCTCTGTCTTTAGAGAAGGATATCAGACCTTCCAGAAAGATCCAGAGAAAGCCCACCAAATCAACACAGGAATATAACATGTTAAAAACAAGGAATAAATTCTAAGGTACAAAAAGAAAAAATGTAAATATGCCCGAAGATAATAAGAAGCCTCTTCAGCCATTTGACAACGTTTAAGTAAAACTACCATACCACAGAACTTATGAAAGAACACGTCAAGGGAAAATGATAAACGGCTTCCTTAAGAATGTAGATAAATTAATGGATGATGTAAATCCATTACTTTCATTCAGAATTACGTATCAGGTACCAACCAAGCTCAGAGGCGGGGGATAAATGGTCTGCTGTGTTATCCCAGCCTCAGCAATGGCTCGGTGCTAGTTACTTTCTCTTAAGCCTCAGTTTCCTCAACTAGAAAATGGATGGAATGATAGCAGTCAGCTCTTAAAACTGCTGAGAGGATTAAATAATGGAGATGGGAAGTGCTTAGCTCAGTTCCTGGCACACATACTGCAGACTCAATAAATAGCTAACATGACTAGTAGTACTAAAAGTGGTAAAATTTTTTTTAAAAAAGAAAGAAACAAAAAACTCTTGACCTGCTGTTAAGAAGCTCAGCCTCATGAAGAGCTCTGTTATTCAAACAAAACTGGGCAGGGCTGATCTGTGGGACTTCATATGACAAGGATCGCATTCCAGATTCTCATCAAAGCCCCCAGTTATTCCTAGAATCCTTTATTCAATGTAAAAAAAGAACAGAGTCATAAATAATGGCTGGGCCAGTAAAAATGTATAAATCCAAGTAGAACTCTAACAGGTTTAATAATTTTAGAAAACTATTTGTAAAGCTGACTCCAGAAACTGAACAGATACTATTTTCTGGGCTTTAAGTCACTGGAATGATGTCACATTTACAGTAATTTCCCTTTGAGTGCCCAAAGCATCACCAATATAATTTATTTATTTATTTTAAATATAATTTATTTTATTATCATTAATCTACAATTACATGTGCAATATTATGGTTATTAAACTACCCCTTCATCAGGTCACCAATATAATTTCTAATAAACCTACTCTTTCTCTTTAAGCTCTGGCAAATCCAAGTACCAGTGCTCTTCACTAATGATTTTCTTTTCTTCCTCTTCTAGTTGTTTCTTGGTTTCTGAGTCCAGTCCCCTTTGCATGAACTGTCAAAACAAAACAAAACAAAATCAGTGTCAGCAACGAATTTCCCCAGTGTAGAATTGAGTAAAACTCAAATAACTTTACTCTTCCACTTGTTCTCCCTCATTTCTCCAGGGATCCCACCTCATGGGTGAGGCAGCAGTGGGTTGGGGGAGTGACCAAATAGCTCAGCTCTGCCCGTGACAGCCTCACACTAGAATAGCAGGGAGCCTGCCAGATGACACAAAAAAGTAACATGTACTTCTTTCAGAAAACTTCAAAAAGATCTTTACCATATTTTAGTTTGTCTGATTTAATAAAGCAGGACACAAAAACCTGTATTCAGTTTTTTATATCACAGTAAATATTCCAGTTTTACGTAATGACCAGTGAAGAAGAGCTGAGACAAGACTAAAATCAGGACAATCAGGTAGAGAGAGTGAGAGGGGCAGTAAGAGGATGAGATGCAGGACTTCCTGAATCTGTCCCTGACCCACAGAGCCCACGGGTCTCTGCACCTGCTGATCATAGTCTGGAATGCCCTACTTATCCTCTTCCACTTGGCCAACTCCTAGCCCTTCTGACACAGGTAAACCTGCTCCACCTCTTTGAAATAATTTCTGACAACTGCAAGCAAGATTGGTATCTCTCTTAGATGCTTCACATGGCACCCTCAAATAGTCTCACCACATTTTAATTTGTTGAGTACCTTGAGCAGTTCTGGAGACCTTCAGGGTAGGGACTGTATCTGGGTTATCTTCCTCACCAGTACCAGTATGATAATGATGCATATAAGGGCCCTATAAACAGACTGAAGCAAAGCTGTATCTTTAAGCCTGCTCTTCATTTACATTTTTCCTCTGAAATGCTGATCGCCTCTATGGCTACTCTTTATTCTAAAATGTGCAGAGGCTCAACTCAAAACAGGCCAGCAGAGAAAAGAGCAGTCATGCTACTAGACTCTTCCTCACACAAACACCTGCTACATTTCCTTGGTTTGACAAGTGAACCAGCCAGGAAGTAATCACAGCAAAATGATCAAGTATCAATAAAGGAAAAAATAAATTCAGAAAATACCCAGGAGCCTCCCAGCTGTTAGGCCTAAGGTTCCACTGGTTTCCATTTAGCCTCATTCCCTTTTCTTATCCAGTCTTCCCTATTACTCTTCCAAAAACACAAGTATTTTTAGACATAAGAGCATTACCAAAGACTACTAAGTGAAATGACAAAACTTAAACATGTTCACAAAATACAGTGATAACATCAAGTTCTGATGAGGATGCAGAGAAACTGGATCACTCGTACAGTGCTGGTGGAAGAGTAAAATGGTACAACCTCTGTGGAGAACAGCTTGATGTTTCTTACCCAACCAAACATGTACTTATCATATGCCGCAGCCACTGTCCTCTTGGGCACTTATCCCAGAGAAATGAAAATGTACGTTCACTCAAAAATGTATATATACATGATTATTCATAGCAGCTCTACTTGTAATAGCCCAAAACTGGAGACAACCAAAGTCCTCTTCAACAGGTGGGTGGTTAAGTACTAATATACTTCCATGGACTACTACTCAACAATAAAAAGGAAGGAACTATTGATACATTCAACAACTTGGATGGATCTCAGATACGCTGAGTGGAAAAAAGCCAATCTCAAAGTTACATAGTGGAATTCCATTTATATAATGTTGAAGGAACAAAATTATGGGAATGGTGAACTGATTTGTGGTTGTCAGAGGTCAGGGATGGTAGAAGGGCATTGGTGTGGTTATAAAGGGGTGGCTCAAGGGAACCTCGTAGTGATGGAACAATTTAGTATCTTTAGTTACATGAATCTACACATGACAAACGACATGAAAGTATCTCTGTCTTTCTCACACACACAGATCGCATGTAAAATAGTGGAATCTGAGTAGGTTACCACTGTCAATTTCCTGGCTTTGCACTGAACTCTAGTGATGTAAGATAGGGAGCCACAGGGGGCACAGGATCACCCTGTATACTCTTTGCAACTTCCTACGAATCTATCATTATTTTAAATAAATGAAAAATAAATGTTTGCCCTCTATCTAAAGTGTTCTATAGTCCTATCCTTTTACCTGTGTGTCTTCACCACAGGAAAGAATTGGCAGTTTCTGAAACACACACCCTGTACTCTCCAGTCATTTTACCTCTGCTACTCAGCACCATGCTTCCATTTCCTGCTGGCAAAATATGCACTTGTGAGGACCCAGAGCCCCTGTCCTTTGGCCTTACCTGACTTGTTTGGCCAAGCTCTTCTGAGCCTGTTCCCATCTAGGGTCAACTTTCCCACTTCTAAGACAGCCTTATAAACACTGGCTTATTGTTCACTATGCTTCTTCTGTGTCTCTGAAAAGAGTGAGATTCTGTATAGCAGACCATGATTCGTGTTCATCTTTTAACATTGGTACTCAGGCTGCACCTGGTACACAAGAGTTCAATAATAAGGTTCTCCGAATGTGAGTCTAGACTTGTCTGATTTTTTCCAGACTCCCTTTCTTGGATGGTTCTCTTTAAACCCAGCTGCCTCATTTCATCACTTATAGTTTTTTTTTTTTTGTGAAACTCACTAATCTTGCCCAACTGCCCTTTAATCTACCATTTTTAGTCAAGTAGATATTATCTGTGGTATACAAAATAACTCTCTCTTTATATATATATATGTTCTGTACACATGGAAAAGATAGAACATCCTGTGAATATGAATTAAAAAACTCCAGATTTGGGTTGCAAACCAATTCTCCTGACTCTACAGCATCTAAGAACACACTCTAAAGCTAGTGATTAGCTTTACTCACAATTAAGGGCCTAAAGCAGGTATGACAAACTACAGTTCTGAGGCCAGCCTCAGATAGGGAGCCACAGGGGGCACAGGATCACCCTGTGGTGTTTAATAAAGTTTTATTGAATAAACTTCTGCTGTTTAATAAAGTTTTATTGAAATAAAGCCATGCTCATTTAGTTCTGAGCTACTGTGGCAGAGGGAAGCAGTTGCAATAGTGACTGGCCCACAAGCCTATTATTATCTGTCCCTTTACAGGAAAAGTTCTCCAACTCCTGTCTAAGTGTCCAAAAGACCTAAATTCATGGATAAGTGCCCTCTCTACAACAATTTCATCATACTGACAGGCCTTCCACCTACATCATTTACTTTCTACTTGCCATCAGGATTACCCTCTAGGCCTCAACAGCTAAGTCAGAGACTTTCAAGTATATTTGAAAACAAATGAGTCAGTATTAAGTCATCAACCCATTCCTTCCTGTTCTATACTTAGCTCTGGCTGAACAGCTACACTGGGTACTACGACCTAATGCAGCTGCTCCATTCCTTTTCACAGGACACTTCACTCTGTGCATATAGTGTCTCCTGCTATCCTGCCAGTAAGTTCTTTCTCATCAACAACTGAAGTTGCTAACCCAACTAGAGAACCTGAGTAATTCTGCCCTCCTCCTTTGTTTCCAATGTCCACTTTAGGTTCCATCAATCACTTGGGTATGGGGAGATAATTTTTTAAAGCTAACTTTTTCCTTCCTAACTCCAGAGTCAGATATTTGGTCTGAGCTGTAATCACCCAGCACAGCTTCACTTGACTTATTCCAAGAGCAAAAACGACTGCTAAAATCTTTTCAATTCCTGCTTTGCCAATCCACTCCACTCTGAAATCTACATTACAAACTGTAAGCCAAAAGAAAACTGCTCAGTAAAGACTCAAACTTTGCTAATATGCATGAAAGTATTTTGTAAATTATGCTGCGTTTACTCTCTGACCTCATTCACCCTATTCATCCCTAGTTACAATCTAGCTCAACTCCATTCAGATCTTGTACAAGCAACGTTTATTTTCCAATCTTTCAAAACATTATGTACTTTTCCTGGAAATTCCACTATATTCTAAACATGATATCTAACTACTTATCTGTAAGTAATGTTTATTGACAAGCAGTACAGAGTACTAATTAAGATCAGGGGCTTTGGAGCCAGACTGCCTGAGTCTGAGTCCTGTCTACACTACATATTAGTTGTCTGACTGTGGGTAAGATACTGTTTCAGTTGCTTCAGCTGAAAAAGAATAACCAAACCCCCCTCAAAAGATTATTTTATGGATTTCACGGGTTAATATATGCAAAGCTCTTAGAACAGAACCTGGCACATAACAAGAAAGGTAAATGTTGGCTATTGTTATTATTTAAGTTGTAAGGTTTTGGTATTTCCCTGTTTTAATTCCTGTATTCATTTTATCAACCTTCTTTTTTTTCCCACTTGAAACTTCCCAATCTAAACTGATACGATTTCACTGCTAAAAATCAATTTTGCTTAAAGGTGGGTGACATAACTCACTATCACTTTGTTATAATTCTCTCTCTTCCTGCTGCCATAGCACCCCTCACCATATCGTCAGAACTTCTACCTGGTCTTTCTCATTGCAATTTTCTCCCCTGTCGAGTCTGCCACCAATGTATTCACCACAGGATAGTTACAATAATCTTGAAAAGTAAAAAGCAGAAATCATGATACTGTTCCCTGCGCTCAACAGTTTTCCAGTGCTCACCACACAGCAAAAAGAAAATCCTTAATACTGGTCTAAAATTCCTTGCCTGTTGTGACCACTGGCTACTTTCCAGATCCATTTCTTGCTACTTACCTTTTGCACATATTGAATTGTCTTTAGTTTTTAGAAATCTCAACTAAATTTTGGCTTTTGCCCCTCAGACTTCTGAACTAACTTTTCCCTCAATTTATGTCACATGTCCCCCACCCTCCGACCTACTTGAGGGTCGCTTCCCGCAGAAGCCTAAGTAAGTTCCGGGACTCCCGGCGCTTCTAGCCTCACCACACTTAGTACGCTGTCTTCTAACGCTTGCTTACATGTCTGTCTCTCCTACACGACCGCGGGCTTTAAGAGAGAATCCGCCGGATTTATAATCCGGTTCCCAGTGCCTAACGCAGAGCAGGCGCTAAGTGAATGAATGACTGCGAGAGCTGGAGGCCCCCCGCGGCCTCTCTAGTGCCCTCGTCCTCCCGCTGCCTCGGCCCCGGCCAGGTCAGGAAGACCAGGTATCTCTGCCGCTCAGCCTGCCATCCCCGCGTCCCCGCACCTTCATGCGCAGTAGGTTCTTGGACAACTTAGTCTTGCGCTCGGCCGCCATGCTGGCTCTGCCCGGGTCCGCGGTCCAGCGCGTTTCGAAGCGCATGCGCGCTGCTGCGTACGTGGCGGCGTCGTTTTACGCAGCTCGCCTCCTACCGCCTAGTGGGCCCGCCCCGTTTCTCGCGCGGGAAAACGTGCCGGGCTCGGCGCTCGCACGTCGCCGCAGGGATCGCTCCCGTCAAGGAGAAGCTCGAGGTAAGGGCTCGGCGGCCGAAGGGAGAGTCACTTAACGCCCGGAGGGAGACCCCGAAGAGGCCGCAGTTGGCGGAGGCCCGAGGCCTGGCCGCCTTCCCCGAGGGCTTCCCGGCTCGCTCAGGTCGCGCGCCGGGCAGAGCCGCCCAGCCTCACGGAGCCGGGCCTGTCGCGCGTCGCGGACTCGATAGTCCTGGGGAGACCTTTGAGAAGGCCGCCGCCCTGTCCCGCCTGCACGCTTCACGTTCCTAACGTGGATGGCGGGCTTCCGGTGTCCTGCGTCAGTTCCCGTGTGATGACGGGTTTCTAGTCAGGACGGCCCCCTGGGGTGGTGCTGTCGTTACCCCCGTGTTGCAGTTGAGGGAACTGGGGCGGAGGGAGGGCCTCACGGAACCCCGAGGCGGAGGGAGGGCCGCATCCCGGCCGCCCGGCTTCGGAACCATGGGGAACCGTGTGAAATTCACCTCTCGGCTGTGTGTGCGTCCCCGGACCTGCAAGATCTTTCTGTTCAATAGGAAGAATAGTCACATAGGCAAAGATACGTCAGGACAAGAAGACTACCTCGTTTTAATCCAAAGAACTGAAAAGACGATCGCTTCAGTGCTCCACGTACCACCTAAAGACGTTTTTCGCAGGGGCCACGCTCCGGAAGACTCTCAACCCAGTAGCATTTCGCCTGACAGCAGTGCACGAAATGCTGAATTCTTGTGCTGGGTACCTTATGTGTATTAATAGTTAATAATTAGTATCTATGTGTATTAATAATAATATTTTCATGTATTAAATAATATTTTTTTTTTCCTGAAAAGCAAAAAAGTGTATTATTTAATCCTCATCGAAACTCTGAAGGTACTGTCACCAGGTCGTTAGGGAATCTGAGGCCCAGAGAGGCTGAGGACTTAGCAGAGGTCACACAGCTAGTAAATGTTAGAGCTGGGATCTGGGAAACTTGATAGAAACATGGCCCTGTCCTGGCAGTTGTTTTTCAGTGGAGTAGATGAAGTCCATCTAATATGGTCAGTAGTTATAAAAACTCCTTCATAATTATGTGAGACACTAGCGAATGCGACCCTGGACTAATCCCTGGGCCCCAGAGGTGCATAAAAATGCAGGATCACCCTTTCCTGGGGCTAACATTCTGGCGAGTGCCATGGAAGAAAGAAGAGCCCTATAAGACAAGTATGGCGTTCACGAGAGGGTACAGCAAAGGCTGCTATAACATTCTGGCCCGGCGGAAGGAAGGACACTGAAAGGTGTGGCATTTAAGTTGAAATCTGACAGGGGAGGAATTAGCCTGTGGAAAGACCTTCCAATCATTCAGTTTTGTTCCACCATCTCTCCCATGCACCCCAGAAGACATTTCATCTTGCAAAACTGAAACTGTATTTATGAAACAGTAACTCCCCATTCCCTCCTCCCTGAAAACCACTAGTCTATTTTCTGCCTACGAATTTGACTTCCATTCAGGATTTTGAAGTTCTGTGGGAGTAGAGGTGAAGTGACCCAGTTGCCATCTGCATCCAGGAAACAGAGTTGACTATGAGCTAGGTCTTGAAGGATGAACACATCTTGTCAGCTTAAGAGGAAAACAATTCCTGGCAGAAATAAGAGCATACGCATGCCAGCTAAGGATGTTAGAAGTTCCATTCCTTTGCTGTGGATCTCTGTTACCAGTCTGCTTCACACTGGATTCTGATTCATTTTCCTGATATATTGGCTTCATTGTGTCCCTTTTCTATTCCAAAGTTTACAGTACTTGTTATTGTCTGAGGGATAAAGGTCAGCTTCTTCAACCTGCTTCTCAGATTCCTACATTTTTATTTGACAGTAAAATAAAGTTAAAACATCCCTAAAGTCTCTTTCCCATCCTTCAAAAATGCAATAAATGAGAAGTGATTTAAGAGTAAAAGTAATTTTAATTTTGAATTAAACTCCCTGACAGGGGAGACAACTCCTTGATCTCTATGCTACTAAATTGTAGAATACAGAGGATAGGTCTCACACTCAATAAAGTGTTAACCTGTTTTAGTTACACAGCCAAGGACACGTTTTGGGGAAGGCTTATTTTTATAGGTCTTACACAGCTTTGAATCCTTTTGTAATGGAATTTGTTGGAAGCGTGAAAACCTCCAATTCCTTCCAATTACTAGATCCATCAAGAAAAAGTCTCCTGAGTCTTGTCAGTCTTGTAGCCAGTCATTTCTAAGGCTGTCCAGCCTAGTACAGTAAGCCTACTCATGCACTGCTGAGCACTGGAAATGTAGCTAATGTGACTGAGGAACTAAATTCTTAATTTTAGTTAAACCTAAAAATGCAGTGTAAAACATTTCCCATTATCCACATTTTATTCTTTTGTAAGGACCACATTTCACATTTTGGTGAACTTAGTGTCTGAGTTGAGATGGGCTGTAAGTGTAAAATACCATTATTTTAAAGACTTGGAATGAAAAAAGTAAGATATCTCTATTTTTTCAGATTGATTACATGTTGAAATAATGATAGTGTGGATGTATTGGTTTAAATAAAGCCCAGCATTAAAATTGATTTCATCTATTTCTTTTTATTTCAATGAGGCTGCTAGAAAATTAAAAATTACATATGTGCGTTGCATTTCTTCTCCCTCCCTTCTTCCCTTCCTTCCTTCCCTCCTTTCTCTGTTAGCCTTTTTTCTTTTGCTTGTTCTGCAAGTACCAAAAATTTACCATAGCTTATTAAATGAAGTGGGGATTTAGTAGAAGGATTCTGAGTAGTTCATAGAAATAATAAAAAGACCTGAGAACAAGGCCAGGTTAAGATGATAGAAACCAGGGCAGCTCAGGGATCTAGGAAGCAGGAATTAATAGTGCCACTGCAAGAATGAAGAGCACCAACTGGTTTCTCTGCTCTTAGGACACTCTACTTAAATTTGTCTGGGACAGAGTCTCCTTGAGTCTTAGCTAGGCCTTTAGAGTCCCTGTAGGACTGTACGTAATGGGGCAGGGTAATTCTCTGATGCTTAACCCAAAGATGAGGGAATCATGGGCATACCTTGTTTTATTGTGCTTTGCTTTATGGTGCTTCACAGATACTGTGATTTTTACAGATTGAAGATTAATGACAACCCTGTGTCAAGCAAGTCTAGCCATTTTTCGAACAGCATTTGCTCACTGTTACATTTTGGTAATTCTTGCAGTACTTGATACTTTTTCATTATTTTTTATGAGGATATGTGATAGTGATGTTTTGATGTTACTATTGTAATTGTTTTGGAATGCCACAAACTGCCCATATTAGACAGGAAACTTAATTGATAAGTGTATGTGTTCTGACACTCCATCTACTGGCCATTACCCTGTCTCTTTCCCTCTCCTCAGGCCTCCCTGTTTCATGAGAAACAATATTGAAATTAGGCCAATTAATAACTCTACAATGCCCTCTAAATGTTCAAATGGAAGGAAGTGTCCCACATTTCTCACTTTAAATCAAAAGCTAGAAATGATTAAACTTAGTAAGGAAGGCCTGTCAAAGCCAAGTTTTTCTGAAAGCTAGGGCTTTTGTGTCAAACAGCCAAGATGTGAATTGCAAAGGAAACATTTTTGAAGGAAATTAAAAGTGCTACTCCAGTGAACACACTAAGGATAGGAAAGCAAAACTGCCTTATTGCTCACAGGGAGAAAGTTTTAATGGTCCGGATAGAAGATCAAGCCAGCCACAATATTCCCTTAAGCCAAGGGAATATTGAGAGTAAGGCCCTAACTCTTCAATTCAATGGAGGCTGACAGAGGTGAGGAAACTGCAGAAAAGTCTGAAGCTGGCAGAGGTTGGTTCATGAGGTTTAAGGAAAAGCTGTCTCTAACGTAAAAGTGCAGGTGAAGTAACAAGTGCTGATGGAGAAGCTGCCCCAAGTTACCCAGAAGATCTCCTGAAGATAATTAATGAAGGTAGCTACACTAAACAACAGATTGTCAATGTAGATGAATAGCCTTACATTGAAAGAAGATGCCATCTAGGACTTTTCATAGCTAGAGAGGAGAAGTCAATGCATAGCTTCAAAGCTTTAATGGATGGGCTGATTCTCTTGGTAGGGGCTAATGCATCTGTGACTTTAAGTTGAAGCCAATGTTACTTTACTATTCAGAAAATCCCAGGGCTCTTAAGAATTAGTTGATAAAGCATCAGGATTTGAGAGGATAAACTTCACTTTTGTGGAGTGTCAACTGTTGTTGCAAACTCATTGTTGTTGTATTTTAAGAAATTGCCCCAGCCACCCCAACCTTAAGCAACCACCACCCTGATGAGCCAGCAGCCATCAACATCAAGGGAAGACCCTCCACCAGTTAAAAGATTATGATTCACTGAAAGCTCAGATGATATATACTGTAGCAATAAAGTATTTTTAATTAAGGAACTACATTTTTTGAGACATGCTATTGCACACTTAATAGACTACAGTATATTGTAAACATAACTTGTATGCTCTGGGAAACCAGTAAACTAATTTGACTCACTTTATTGAGATATTTGCTTCATTGTGGTAGTCTGGAACTCAGTCCACAATATCTCCAATGTATGCCTGTATAATAGCTGAAATAGCAACTCGAAGGACAAATACCTCTTCCAGGAAGGAAGAGAGTTCTGTTGACAGAGCCCTGAAAGACATATAATTATAGAGTGTCAGCTGGGAAAGTCACATCCAACATCAAATCTAGCCTCTCTTAGAAAATGTGCTCCTTTTTCCTGTTCTCTTCTTCATTCAATAAGCAAGCATTTATTGACTGCCTGTTATAGGCAAATGTGACTAGGTCAACCAGCCTAAAAAATCTAAAAGTGTTAATACATTCCTTCCGCTCTTACATTCAGTAATTTATCAAGTCCTTCCAGTTACTTGTTCATGGTGATCTTGGTTAAAGTAGAGCTTAGTGCTGGAAGTATCCTTACAGGACAACCAGGTAAATAATTCCTAAAACATCAGACAATGGTTATAACAGCATGACCAGGGGAAATAAAAGTACATCAAAAACAAAAATAATTCCTGATTTCTGGATGATTCTGATGATCAGCTGGGATTTGGAAACTACTGAGGTAAATGATTATATAATCCAAGTTGCCTCAACTCAATCAGAATTCAGATTTGTGAACTTTGCATTTAGCTTTCTTTTTATTGTGTTCCAATTCATTGTTTCTTTTCCATTACCACAAGACTGTCCTGAATTTAATGACTAAATTTTACTATTTTATGACTGTCTGACAGCCAAAGACTTTTTTTCTGCACCCTACCCTTTTCACTCTTTAACAAATATTTTTGGGCATCTCTTATGTTCCTGGTCCATCTGTAGTTGCTAGGGAAATTACCCTTCCCTTGATGATATGCCACAGACAAAGATACAGATCCTAAGTGCTGTCATACAGGTGAGAGTTATGGCAGAGAACCTAATAGGGATTTGAGGAGCTTGGAGCCTTCCTTGGGCAAGTGACATCTAAGCAGAGACTTCACGATGAGTGAAGGGTTTGCCAGATAAAAAGAAAGGGGCAGGAGGAGTGAAGGCGTGTTTGTCAGATGGAAAGGGGTTTGAATGACGCCTATTGTGTAAGTGACAAGTCTGGAGAGACAAGTAAGGCTAGATCTTAAAGGCCATATGTTAGGTTGGTTAGGTTGGTAGGATTTTGAAAAATGCTGAGAAGCTACTGAGATGCTTCAAGTGAGAGAACGATATTTAAAAATTGCAGACTAGAATTGGTTCATTCTTAAGATCACTGACTGAAAGTAGAGTAGGGAAATAGAGGATAGAAAAACAGAAGGCAGGGAGAAAGGCTAACTCTTAAATCATCTCAAGCATTCTTTTAGAATACTTGTACTAATTTCTTTTAGATTAGTTTTCTATTCTAACTAATTAATCCTATCACCACCTGTGAGATAAAGTCAAGGTTGATTGTCACAGCTTTCTATACCTGTCTTATCTACTAGCTTTTTAATCTTGTCTTGTATGCTTCAATTTAGACTCCTCTAGCCAAACTTGTCTACTCACTATGCCTCCAAACATTCCAGATTTGCCTTCCCTGTAAATATTCATACTGCCTTCTATTTCTAGAATGATGCCTGGAATGTTTTCTCTTTTTCCAACTTTTCAATTCCTGCCTATCTCTCAGAATCCAATTCAAATTTCATCTTTCTTTTACATCTCTGAAAATAATTCTTTTGTGTGCTGTTAGTGTTGTTTTATAGTTTCAGTATTTAATTACACACTGCCTTTTATTTTTACCTAATGTGATTGCAGGCGCAGGAGGGCAGTTCTTAGTTTTATAGTTACCCGAATCTTACACAGCTTCAAGCATTTCCTAATATACTCAATAAATACTTGTTGAATGAATAAGTGAAAAACTTCTCTTTAAAATGGTCGAGACAGCATCTTTTAAAATTATATGTATTTTAAAATAATTTATAAGCCCCAGAATACCTAGCCAATTCTATCTAGTTGAATTGGTATTTAAACATTTTTTTAATCTTACAGGGAAATAAAGGCCAAGAACATGGTAATGAAAACCACTTATTTTCCTTAACTAATTCTATTCAAAATGTTCTTTCAGTTAAAAAGATACAATATCTTTGAAATTTCTGTGGAAGTTTCTAAAGAAGCAAGTTGCTATGGGGATTATGAAAAGAAAAAATTAAAAAGTTTGGCCAGTTTATACAAATGAAGCTATCATGTCTAAACCTGGAAGATGTTTATGAGGGATGGAGGAGGTTCTCAGAAAGAAAAAGAATGTGGAAATGAAGTGTTAGGAATGTGCTATGATTGTGGAAGTCAAGCCACAGCTAAGATGGATGTTTATTTTCCCCAAGAGGAAATTGTATGTTTACTAATAAGGAGGCACAAAAGAAATGTCTTACATCAGAGGGCTAGAGAGACTAAACAGTCTTCTCTTTACCTATGACAAGTTTTTACTCAAAAAAGTAGAGATCAGGTTACAGAAGTCAAATAGTTGAAAAGGAGGCCTTGTGACTTTGAACCAATCCCAAATCAGTAGCACTCGCTGTTTTGTATCCTTTTACTATCACTCTTATGAATGTGAGTCCCACCATTACAAAAATAAAAAGTCCATTTTTTTTTCATAAGGACAGTTATGTTTGTAGCTCTTCTGTTATTTTATGATTATTTGTAGTATGTTTTGCAGATATAAAAATGCATTTTGCCTTTTGGAGAAGTATTTCCTATTATAACTGTAAGAAAGGAACAAAAAACTACCCTCCTAGATTACTACCTATTTGCTCTGACTATGCCTGAAAAATCAATGGCATGTGCGTTCAGCCCTGCACACTCGCCAAATGGTGTAGGTTGATGGAGAGTGAATTCTTAATTCTGAATTCTGGTTCTGAGTTCTCTGGTGTTCTTGCCACAGTTGGAAATTCCTGACCTAGAGGACACTGACAAACCAGGATAGGGGGTTTCATGATGAAAGTGAACAATTAAAAGAAATGAAGTTCTCTTTTCGAATTCCTCCCTGTAAGGTATAAAAGGAAAAGAGAACTAGCAGTGATGTTTTGTGATAAAGAGGAAACAAATCCAGTTAGGTGTTAGATTTCTTTGATTAAAACAATTATTAGTTTTTCAAATTACAGTGTGTTACAAAAGTAATACATTTCATTGTAACCAGTTAAAAATACAGAAATGTACTAGGTAGAAAAATCAAAGTCTCACCTACTTCACTTCCCCAGCTCCCGTTCCTCAGGGGCAACTTCAGTTAAAATCCCCTGGCTTTAAAAGTTTGTGGTAAAAAAAATACTCTTTCAGAAAAATATATGTCTATTGAGTTGTTTTAAGAAAGATACCCGTTTCTGATAGTAAGAAGGCATCGCAAAGTGTTATAATCTCTTCTTTCTCAAATATGCCCACAGGTGTTTGTTTCTTTTGTTTTTCTGTTTCATGAGAAGGTTTGGTCATGACTTAATACCACAATTGGGTGGCAGCCTAAATTGCAACCCCTTAAGAAGTGAATTCATCCTGGGCATTGGGTTCTATTTTGTGAAATTCATCTTACAAATGACAACTTTGCACAGATTTTTAAAAATGAAGTATTAAATAAATTTTTCCTCTTGTTCCTGACAAGAATGAGGGAGAGAGAAGGAAAGAGGGAGACAGAGAGAGAGAGAGAAAGACAGAGAGAACACAACCAAGCAAAGGAAATACCTAGTGAGTAGATAGATGTCTGGGAGAAAATCCTCTCTTGCATTAAGCCATTTTGCCCCTGCCCATCTACTCTGAATAGCTAGAGAGCCACTGAGTCCTCTTAGCTCCATGAGAATCAAATGAGATAACATATGTGAAAACACCTTACCAAATGTACAAAGCTATGTGGATGTGAAGGATGGTTATTACAGCATGTATGCAGGTTGCTTTCATAGCCACTTTTATTGGCATGGTTGCTTTTTAAATGGAGTAGTGTGTGAATTAACAAACACAAACCCAGATCTGTAAAAACTATTGCACATCTTTATTTTCTTTAAACTCACCTAAACCCTAAAGGTGAAGATCCCTCTGGCAACTGATCTTTGGCTCTCACTGGATAATGTGGAGGTGGCCATTGTCCAGCTAGCTTGGTCCTTTTTGATTCTGCTCCTCCATTGCTTCTAGTCCATGCTTGGTGTTCAGGAATCTTTGAAAGGACTAGGGGCCAGGCATCCAACCTCTCTGGGCGAGCCACACAGATATTCCATTGTCTTGCCAGATTCTGTATTTCACTGGACCTTCTGAATCCTGATTTCTTTCCATATTGAGAAAAACTTCCTCTTCCTTTTTGCTGTCCTGGGAGGTACAATGACCATCCCATCTGCCTCCAGGCCACATGGACATACCTCTTCAGTGAGTATAGGATTTGACAGGAGTCAGAAAGAGCTGCAGATTCCAAGCAGCTTCTGCCCTGTGCCCTATAAGATGCTAAGGGCTTGGCCGCCTTCTGGAACTGTTGAGGAGTGCATAGAACAAAACACAAACTAAAGACTCAAGAAATTATTCTGCTTGAACAGCATAACAAAGGCCTTCTCTTGGTTCCAGCAGGGCAGAGTATTGGTGAGTGCATTCCAGATCTTCTCTCTGGGTGAAAAAAGCACACATTATCTTCTGATTTTCTAACTGTACATAGTCTAAAGAACTGTTCTTTTTTTCATTGAACTGCAATAATTTGTGGATAAAATGAAAGTTCCTGTGGCCAGGATTCTCACCTGGCCCTGGTGGGGTGGCTCACTACACACGTGTGGGCAATACGTCATTATTGACTCTATATAAAGAGCTCCGCCCAGTGCTCTGGGCAACATGGTGGCATGGCTGCAAGGCTGCAGGAGAGCAGAGCAGAGGCTGGAGTGGTGGCAGTGCCTAGGACAGTGACTGGGATGGCTGTGTGGGTAGAGAGGCCCAGAGGCAGAGACCAACTTGCTGCATGCAGACTAGCTCTGAGTGGACAGGATTTTAGTGACTGACCTGCTACTGTGGAGATAAAAGTTGGGTATAACCCTTTCATCCCAAGAACGTTTCACTGTCATTTCTTTGGTCACACTGAATCCATAGTGAACTTGCCCAGGGCTGAAACCCACTGGCAAGACAAATTCCAATATAAGAGAAAAAGGAAACACTTCTTCATTAATTCTAAAAAGCAATAATTATACTAGTTTATAATTTACATTTATAGATAAAATACCTTTTCTAACATTAGTGAACATTGCTTCTCTGGACTGGTTATTTGAATTTTTATAGCAATATTTAAACTAGAAGGAAGCTAAATTGCTTTTTGTTTATTTGTGCTGCTTAGGGGATGGGTGTTAGGAATGATTAATTCTGTTGATTAATCAGAAATTAGTTGCTATAAGTTAAATGTATAACTGGCATTTAGTAGATAAAAGTTAAGGATAAAAAAATTTTTAATTTTTCATTATGGAAATTTTCAAAAAATTTCAGAAATATAGAGAAGAATTATCTAACACCCATATACTTACCAACCAGTGTAATTGTCAACTCAGGGCCAATCTTGTTCAATGTATGTTTCCTAGTTTCTATCTGTCCAGTTATTTTGAAGCCAATCCTTTCACATATGTAGGTGATCCTCTGTTGGGTGCATAGATGTTTATAATATTTATATCCTCTTGTTGGACTGACCCTTTTATCATTATGTAATGTCCTTCTTTATCTCTTCTGACTTTCTTTGTTTTGAAGTCTACTTTGATACAGGTACTGCAACTCCTGCTTTTTTCTCACTATTAGCTGCATGAAATATCTTTGTCCATCCCTTTACTTTCAGTCTGTGTATGTCCTTGGGTTTGAAGTGAGTCTCTTGCAGGCAGCATATAGATGGGTTTTGTTTTTTTATCCATTCAGTGACTCTGTCTTTTGATTGGTGCATTCAGCCCATTTACATTTAGGGTGATTATTGATGGGTATGTACTTATTGCCATAGCAGGCTTCAGATCTGTGGTTACCAAAGGTTCAATGGTAATTCCCTTACTATCTTAACAGTCTAATTTAACTCACTTCATATGTTATTACAAACACAACCTAAAGATTCTTTTTTTTTTTCTCCTTTTTCTTCTTCCTCCATTCCTTTTATGTTATGAATCATATTCTGTACTCTTTGTCTAGCCCTTGGGTGATATCTATTTAGCCTTAAGAATACTTCCATCTATAGGAGTCCCTCCAAAATGCACTGTAGAGGTGGTTTGTGGGAGGTAAATTCTCTAACTTTTGCTTATCTGAAAATTGTTTAATCCCTCCTTCAAATTTAAATGATATCCTTGCTGGGTAGAGTATTCTTGGTTCAAGGTCCTTCTGCTTCATTGCACTAAATATATCATGCCACTCCCTTCTGGCCTGTAAGGTTTCTGTTGAGAAGTCTGATGATAGCCTGATGGGTTTTCCTTTGTATGTGATCTTTTTCCTCTCTCCAGCTGCTTTTAAAAGTCTGTCTTTATCCTTGACGTTTGCCATTTTAATTATTATATGTCTTGATGATGTCTTCCTTGGGTCCCTTGTGTTGGGAGATCTGTGCACCTCCCTGGCTTGAGAGACTATCTCCTTCCCCAGACTGGGGAAATTTTCAACAATTACCTCCTCAATGACACTTTCTATCTTCATCTGGTACCCCTATAATGTGAATATTGTTCCGTTTTGTTTGGTAACACAGTTCTCTCAATATTCTTTCATTCTTAGAGATTCTTTTTTCTCTCTGTGCCTCAGATTCTTTGTATTCCTCTTCTCTAATTTCTATTCCATTTATCATCTCTTCTACTACACCTAATCTGCTTTTAAATCCCTCCATTGTATGTTTCATTTCAGATATGGAATTTCTTAATGGTTGAATCTCCATCTTAAACTCGTTCCTGAGTTCTTGAATATTTTTCTGTACCTCCATAAGCATGTTTATAATTTTTATTTTGAACTCTTTTTCAGGAAGATTGGTGAGTTCAGTTTCATTTGGCCCTTTTTCTGGGGTTTGTGAGATTTTGGTCTGAAGCATGTTCTTTTGACGTTTCATATTTCTGTGTGGTGCCCACTAGTGTGCCAAAACTACTGTCTCTGGAGCTGCGCAGCCCCTAGAGTGAGGTTGCAGGTCATAGGCGAGCGGAGCTGGTGCCTGTGGGGAGGAAAGATCTGTTTCCTGATTCCCGTCTGTTGTGCCTGTCTCCAGCATCAGAGCCAGTGGGCCAGGCACACACGTGTGAGCCTCTGTGCTTTGCATCTCTAGCTGTTGTAGGCAGGGCCTCCCTCTGGCTGCCCTGATGCCAGCACAGTGACTGCCAGTTTGCAAACCAGTGCTGGCAGGCTAGGAGGAAGGTGCAGCAGGCTGCATGTCACAGTGGGCGGCCTCAGAGCTGAGTAGGCAGCCAGGGGGATGGAGCACCTGAAGCTCCTCAAGGTTCCCAACCATCTGGGAAGAATGCACCCAGCCAACCTTGTCCCTCTCTCCCTTCTCCTGTGCAGCAAGCTCTGTACACACCCCGCCCCTTCAGCAGCCTTCTCGCTGCTAGGAAGCCTCTCGGACTGCCCACCCCTCCTCTGACACAGAGTGGCCGGATGTGGATCCCCTCCTCCACAACAGCCGGAATGTCAGTCTCTCAAGCACTCTGCCCATCTGAGCTCCCTAACGTCCAGAGCACCACACAGTATAGGCTTCCACTCACAAAGCAGATCTCCAGGGCTAGGCACTCGCAGTCCCAAGCTTCCACCCCGTCCCTGCTCTGTTTGTGTTCCTCCCACCAGTGAGCTGGGGTGGGGGAAGGGCTTGGGTCCCTCCAGATTAAGGCTTTCCTACGTTACACTGTTTCATGAGGTCTGCTCTGTTCGTGAGGTGTGTATGCAGTCTGGTTCAGCCTTCTTTCTTCTTGCTTTTTTACAGTTAGTTGTATTAATTAACTATATTTTTGTACTGTTTGTGGTTTTGGAAGGAGTTCTCTGTGTCACGTCTCATGCCGCCATCTTGAATCTCTCTGAAGCCAATCCTACACATCACATAATTTGTTTGTAAATATTTCAGTATATATATCTCTAAATGGTAAGAACTTAAAAAAAATAACATAATCACAACCATTTGGTGGAAATGTAATCACATTTAAAAGTTAATGATGAAGGAACACTGTCTTTATTTTTCATCATTTATCTTGTCTCCTTATTTAAAATTTAATATTAAATTTATGTCAACAATATCAATGTACACATACATACCCTGAAAGATATCCAGGATATGTCATTAAGTGAAAGAGCAATTAGAATAATTTTTATAACATGGTTCAATTTCTCTCTTAAAAGTTATAAATATCTACATATATTTTTGTTTGACCATGTAAGAAGATTAGAAAGATATGTTAAACCAAGAATTTTAAAAATATGTATATTAGTTTTGGAATTAAATTTTCAAAAAAGAATTCATGAAAGGAGGAACTTAAAGAAACCATGGCAATGTGTGAAATGACATTCTCAGGTCATGGTGTCCTGTCCGCGAGCAGTCCCTCAGTTGGGTAATGTCACTCCCAGGTTAATGAGAGTAGTACTTGGCTTGTGGAGAATGTTGGCTATGTGTCAGGCACTTTGATGGGTGCTTTCAATCTGATTATTTATTTCTCAGCATAACCCTTTGAGGTGGGTATTCCCATTTCACAGATGAAGAAACACGGTCTACCATGGTTAAATAACTTGCCAGGATTTTGGAACTAAGGTTCTGGACTCCCCTTAATACCATGCTGCACTCACTTCACTGGTCATTCCATTTCCCTGCTTCTGATGGTGTCGCTGTTATGGAATAAAGTTTGTATGTCTGTTTGTCCTTGTTTGACTCATTCGTTGCTTGACTTTTGTATTAGCTTTAACTATTTTACTATAAACTCAATGGCTTAGACAAAATATAGTTCCTCTCATTTTCCCCCTTGTTCCTAGAATCTGACTGTCCTGAAGGAATAAGGAGAGAAACAATCTCCCCCAAACGTCATGCTTTTCTGATTTGAGAAACATTTAAATAACAGGCAGATTGTTCCTCACATTAGTGGCTTTTGGTGCAGTTTTCCACCTGCCTGACCTTTTTTTTTTTTTTGGCAGAAAATGTCACACAGCTTTCTTAATTTATCTATTTTATAAGTATAGTGCAAAGAGACTACAAATGTTTGGGAATACAAGTTCCCAGCACTTTTATCTGGACTACATTCCAAATCATAGATGTAAACCAGCTGCAACTACTTTTCCCCAAAGTCTTTATGGATTAGTCCTTGCTCACTGTAGAAAATTTGTTTTTTCAACTTCACCTTAGCATCCACTATGTTTTGGGCTTTTTTGGGTCATTTTTGTTGCTTAATATAACTTTATTATTTAACAAATAATGCAACAGGAAAGCAAATTAGTCTGTAAACAATATATGTACACACAAACACTATAATATACATAGATTGTTTTTGTATTAAAAACATTATATTTCTCATTTATTGGGGATAATTGAGATATTACTGTGTACCCAAAAGAAAACTGCCTTTAACCCAAAGAAAATTGATTGCTACAAAAATTTGCAGAAATTAACCGATTCTTTAAGAAGATGAGTAGTTTGAAGTTTTCCATCCTTTGCACACTTTTGCTCTGGCCATCCCATCAGGTTCATAGGAGCTTCACAGCCTGGACTGAGAAAATGCCCCTGATGAGACAGTCTTCCGGAACTTAGGCCACTTGATGTCCCTCTTTACACACAATGAAAAAGTACAGCAAGTATGAACTGCACAGGCCACAGGAATATACTGTCCAATTCTGCCTGTATTAAAATAAGATTCGAGACTTTAATTATTTAGATTTAAAAATTTGCCCTTCATATTAGCTGGGTAGTAGTCACTCTGGTGGGTAATTCACAGTGTTTGGAGAAATAAACTAAATATTAATTCTTCAAATGTATAGGTCTATTCTGTACCTCTGAGTTTAGATACCCCAAAGAGATTTTTTTAAAATTGTAATATCATTGATATACAATGTTATATTGGTTTTATATGTACAACATTGTGATTTGACAATTAGGTACATTAGTAAATGCTCACCATAGTAAGGGCAGTTATCCTGTAATTATATGAAAATATTACAGTATTATTGGCTCTATTCCATATGCTGTACTTCCATTCCTGTGACTAATTTATTTTTCAATTTGAAGTTTGTACCTCCTCGTTTCTCCTTCATCTGTTTCACCCATCACCTTGTCTCCCCTATGGTAACCAATAATCTGTTGTCTTTGTTTATGAGTCTATTTCTTTTTTGTTTGTTTTGTTTTTTAGATTTCACATGTAAGTGAAGTCATATGGTGTTTGTTTCTTTATGACTTATTTCACTTAGAATAATACCCTCTAGGCCCATCCATATTGTTGCAAATGGCAAGATTTTGTTTTTTTTTATGGCTAATATTCATTGTATATATGTACCACATCCTTACCCGTTCATCTATTGATAGACATTTAAGTTGCTTCCATATTTTGGCCATTGAAAATAATGTGATAAACATAGAAGTGCATATATATTTTTGAATTAGTGATTTTGTTTCTTTGGGTAAATTGGGAGATCTAATTCAGAAGTCATGTTGTAGGAAAGTCAGTTCTGGAGCCTGCCTTCTAGGTAGGTCTCACATTGGTGTCTAGGGCACTTCATTAATTTAGTTGATTTGCAACCCTGTTCCTCCAACGAGATGTATTTTTCCTGTGACTTACACACCATGGTTGGCTTTTTAGTTATTTCTTCTTCTGAATCATCTTGCAGTCGTTGTTACTAGAAAGCAAGTGTCCAGATGTGTTTGGTTGTGTGATAAATGGTACTTTAATATAACCTCTGGCAGAAGAGAATGTTTGTAAAGTCATGGCTTTCATGACATTTGAAGTATTTGGGATGGAAATTTTCTGAAAGATCTCTACTTAACTATTTGGTTAACTTAATAGACAACTGTGACTCCAAAAAGGTTCAGTGCGACAATTCCAGAACTAGAGAGGTTGTGGTGCACAATGGTTAAGTGCTTTGGGTCTGAAGTCCCATAGTCTGGGTTTAAATCCTGCTCCTGCCATATATCAGTTGTGTGAGCTTGTACAAGTTACATCACTTCACTGTGCCTCAGTTTCTGCATTTGAAAATGGCATGATCATTGTACATAGTTTACTGAGCTATTATGAGGATTAAATAAATGAATATAAGTTAAACAGCACAGTGCCTGGTACATAGTGAGTGCTGAGTAAATGCTAGTAGAATTAGAATACATGTCTCCTACCTCAGTGGATTGCTTTATAGTTGTATTGCATTGTCTGTCTTGACATACCTTAAATATAGTAAAATATTTCAATAGCGTTTCTCATTAGAAGTGATTAAATATTTTAGAAAAGAACAATCATTTAACAAATATCAACCCATTTTTTTCACATGAGAGATGGCCATGTAAAAATGAAGAATATGGAATGAAATGAAAAAATTAAATGATGTATGTTTGAATATATTCAGGTAGTGTGTTACATAATAAATAATTTTTTTTAATACAGCCACAATTCCTAATTTGCATAAACAATTGTCCACTCTAGTGGCGCATTAGATAAATTGAGCCCCACTAACAATACAAATGTACATCTGGAATGTGAAACTGTTACTGGAAACTCACTGGAACTGAAATTTCCAGTAAAGGTAACCCTTGATTTTTCAATAAAAGAAGAAATATCTGTTCTGGGCCTATGTAGATGATATGGATTTAGCAATGATTTGTTCTTTAATTATAATCACTTAATTATAAGCCTTTTAAAGAGAGTTTCATGTCTTTGCAGTTCTCTGTGAAGGTGGAGTGCTACAGCAACAGTGGCTATCTTAGATATATGATACTGTCCACTAGTTAGACTGTTAGTGTCAGCTCTATGCATTGAGCCATGTGTAGTGAGTTAAGCTCTATTTCTATTCTTATTAGGTATCATGACAGACACTTTAGGAACTAGCCTACTCCACTGTCATTCTCACTAGTGTTGTTTCTTGCTTCAAACCCTAACTTTTCTCAAATATCGGGTGGCCATGTGCTTTAGCAGAAATTGGGGTTCCCTTCAGCTTTGAATGGAGGTGAATCTTGAATATCTAAACCAGACATTCTAATTCTAATTATTACCTTGAGAGTGATTGATTTAGGCGTAGGTATATATGACACAATTTTGGCCAACGAGAACTGAGGGGGATCTGGGGAGCAGGGTGCTTCTGGGACAGATTTATGTGTAGAAGGGAATACTTTTGCCTCTGACCGTTGTCATCTTTATATGGTGCCTTACAACTGCCACAGCAGAAGCCCTCTTAGGGCCTGGAGCAGGGCCAGCCTCAAGGGGCAAGCCAACATGCTTATGTGGGCAGAGTAGGCAGGCAGAAACAGAAAGATCTAGATCCTTCTTGATATTGGTGAATTGCCATGTGAACTTACCCTGTAGCTACTATACCTCTGGACCTCTTTTGTGATATACTAAAAATAATTACCTAAGCTAATTTTACTCAGCCTTCTGTTTTCAACAGAAACATGCTAACTGATAAAATGTAAACTCATGTATTATGATTCTGGTCTCTTTGTAATCTTTTATTGTAGTTGCTAGAATGAGCTGAAGTCTGAAATCTGCTCAGTAGGACCATAGCACGTGCCTCTTCTCTCATGATTTCATTTGCCAATGAGCACTATCTTGATAATTGTAAGTATTTAAATTCATTTTAACCAGTGACATTTCTTTATACCTTGAGTTAGTCTTTTAGGTATGATCATGTAAATATCAAATTATGAAATTATTTTCATAGGGTCCCATTTTTGTTGCAGTTTCTTTTACTTCTTTTAAGCTCCTCAGACATCATCATTCTGGGGCACAGTACACATAAAGAGGCCAACCTGAATGGGAGATTACCTCAGTGCAAGCGTTACTGTAGACCTTTTGTTACATTAGCACAGCCTTTGAGCTGACATACTGTTTTCCTAACAATAATGGTTAATTTAGATGTCTTAAAACTAACTTTCCTTCTTATTTTTTTAAAGTCATGAGCTCAGAATCATGCAATAGTAGCTATAGAGTCAGAAGACTGAGCATTTGTGAATTGAGATTAGTGTTGTGATAAATGAAACAAAAAATTAATTCCACATATATTTTGGATGTATTTAACTTTTCTGCTGGATGATTACTAGACAAATATGTTAATTGATTCATGTAAATGACCAGTTATAGTTTTATGGGAACCTTATAAAATAAATGCAATTGGCTAATGATCAAGTCTATAGGGAAGTCTTATGATCTTCAGAAAATATCCCTCAATTAATTTCACTCCAGGATAAATTGCTTTATCTTGGCTACCACCCCTTTATATGCTCTTACCATGCATAGCTACTGACAGAATAGTATCCCTCTTTACTATGTAAGTCACTCTTATTTGAATGTTGTGGTTTCACCAAGAGATTTGTTATCAGACCCTTTAGGGACCAAATCATGACTGTAGGGGTTGGGGATCTCAAAAAAGGGTGACACTGCCGTCAGGTACTTTTAATCAGTCATCCAGGTAAAGCAAACTGTGAGTGAACTGAACAGATGGGGCCTGTTCAGAGAGACCCCCTGGATCCCCAGGTGAGGCCTGAGCATTGCTATGTAGTGATTTCTTCCTCTCTTGGTAGTAAATAAACTAATAGACTATGATCATTGTTCTTAATCAAAGAACAAGACCCCATTCACTTTTGTGGTAAACAGGCTGCAGTATTATCTACATTGAGGAGGAAAGTAAGGTTTATCTGCATAAAGCTTAAGAAATACCCATTTAAATCCTATTAATTTAGAATACTTTCCTGCTAGCACTTTCTAGTAGGTATGTCTGTAAGAAGAGACTGGGAACAAACTCGTTCTTTCCTGTCCCATACAAGGCACAACAAAGCTGTGACTGATGTCACTATGGGTTTTCAGTTTGTTCTATAGACAAGTAAAACCTTTTTCAGGATTCTTACCTACTTTCTGGGAAACCTTTCTCCAACTCAGTCCCTATAGAAACTCACATGTAGAGGCAAAACTCCTTTCTACTCTCTACTCCCTAACTGAGCAATGCCAGGTTTGGATGATAAAAAATCTCATCTTTAGGCAGATGCTGAAATCAGTATGAATAATAATGAGATAACTGTTTGGCATTGCATTTGGTGGGAAATTAAAAGTGTGTGAGGTCCTTTTATAAGTCTTAATCTTCTGGCATCCTGAGATTTCCTCCCCATCATGATATAAAGAATTAAAGCACAGTTTATGCTGGAGATGAGAGGCATCACTCACTTCAGGGAATGCTAAGACAGGCCCTAAAAATTCTGTCTTTAATGGCATCCATGAGGCCCACAGTTCAGATTAGTGTTGAATCACTAGCTCCTTTGCGGAATAAGAATGTGAATATTTGTGAGGGCCAAGAGGCTTATGTAGCAACTGTGCTGGACTCTATAAGCTTGACTGCTTTTATTAATCCTATACAGAATGAAATAAGTGTTTTTGAAAATTTTAGTGTGTCTCATTTGTATTAAAGAATGCTAAGAAAGTTGTGTGTGTGTGTGTTTGTGAAAATAATAGGGTAGGGCAGAGCTACAGTCACTTGGTCAGCCTCTATCCTTCAGAAGAAGCTCCTTCATGTACTGAAAGCTTTCAAGTTCTGTGTTTTATTTTAATAAGTGAGGTGAAATTCCAATATAGTGACTCATACAGCCTCATCTGATTATATAATAGATCACATTTATTTTCACATTTCAGAGTATTCTCAAATGTTTTCCAAGTGTTTTTGTATGATTTGTACCATTTATTGTAAACTTTTGAATGAGAAGATTTTTTTGTAGTCTAATTCTTTTGTATTCTTGCACATGACACATACTGCAAATTGCAGGGATTTAGTAAATTCTGATAACTTGCCAATTTTAACTAGTAAACCAGATAGTTCTTTAAAGCTTATAAAAAACTTTAACAGGAGCAGGAGCAGTCTTAAGCTCTTTTCTTAAGGGAACCATTTAGGAAAGGATGTATAAATATTTCAGTTTTCTTGATAGCATTCTTCCTATGATTTCCACTTCTTAAAGAATGTAATAGACATAATTTAAGCACTTCAGCTACTGTCACCATATAATCTACCAAGCACATAATTGTCCAGTGTATATGTTTCTTATACACCCCTATCAACCATACCTTACTTCTTCAGTTTTTCAATATCTTTTCATTTTTAGTTCAAATGCCACTTTTCCTACCCAGTCAAGTAAGATGTAAAGTACAAAAGGGAGGCTGGGTCTTTGGGGTGTTGAGACTTTTCTTTCCTCTTGGTTCATTTGATCATGATATGCCTTCTGTCTCTAGAGTGCATGCCTGACCTACAATTAGATTTCATGGCAGTCATGAGGCCCATAGTCTCAGAGGTATGTAGGGACTGAAGGCTGCAGTTGAAGGAAGAAGCAAACACACCAAAATAGATAGATCTGCCTTGGTTAATGAAAATCACAGGTGGAAAACCTTTTTTTCTCTTGTGGACATGCTAAGATTTTAGAACTGATGCTATTAATCAATCTGTCTTAAAACAGCAACTGTTGCAAATAGGTAATATAGAGTATCAGTAGAATAGATAACAAACTTTTAACTAAGCCTAGTTTTTTTTTTGAAGTTAGAAAATGTTGCCAGGCTTTAATGTAATTGAAAAATTTAGAAGTTTTCCTGAACAGTTGATTGATATATCAAAATCAAAAAAAGGCAATTTTGAATCTAATTTTGTTTGTTTACTGTGTAATACAGGATTCTTGGCTTTGAAATTTTGCCATGCTTGGTGAAATATGAGTGTCAGTGTGAAACAAAGTAGTCTATTGAAAAGAACATTGTGTCAACTAGGGAACAGTTGATATGAATGATGATCTGGAATTACCATATCTCAAACATTCTGATTGCTTCATATGGACAAAGGAGAGAGTCTAGACTTGGCCAACGGTGAAAGGGGGTTTTTGCCTCACCCACTTCTTGGTGCAAGATCCCCAAGGTGGGGGATTGTTGGGGAGGCACTCTGGTCCAGGCTGGAGGAACGAGGGTAGTTTGGGACTTTGATAAAATGCAGAAGACTGGAGCATCCACACAAAGATGGATGTTATATCATGAGATAACGCTTGGCACAGCTTTTGTAGGAAGGCCTGGAATTTTTCTATACTCCCAAACACTTTTCCAAGGGCTTTTTGATTTTTCTCAGTCCAAATGAACAGGCATAGGTAGTTATATTTTGATACTAGCTTTTGGAGGAAGAAAGCCATAGTTCAAGTAAATTTGCTGTACAAAAAAAAAACAAGTGGACTTTAACCAAGAGTTTCTGTCTATTCGATTAAAACATTAGTATGCAAAGAGAGAAATCACTGCTGTAGAGTGGTTTTACATTTTTCCCTTTCCAGGGGGGTCCCAACTGTAAATGTTTTTCCCATTTTTTCAATCAGTGACACCTCCCAGAAATGCAGTATTTTGGTGGCTAGTAACACTATATCTGCTAGTCTTTTAAACCCAGAAGCAATACAAAGGTCTCTTTTAGGGCCATAGGTTTTGGTTTGTGGGTCAGAAAGTAAGGTCGCTATATGCAGAAGGAAGTTGGGCTGAAAAAAAATACACAAAATCAACCTAGTTTCTCACCGCATTGGGTACATACTAAAGTATCTGGGCCAGGTTGTCATGCAGCCTCTGCTTGAACATCTCCCCTAATAAATTGGGAGCTAACACCTCAGAAGGCATTTAATTATTAGTCAGCTTCGTATCTTTAGGCAAACCTGTTTCCTAAAGTTTCATCAGGAGCAACAGAGAATGTCCTTTAGTTTGTTGTGATGATCCCTTAGTTATGCAGATGGTTATTTTATCCAACTCCTTCCCCCACCCCCAATCTCTTCTCTTCCGACCAAACTTCATTAAGCATTTTAATCATACTATTCATAACAAGATTTTCACCCATTATAGGAGAATTCACACTGTACTTAGTCTGTGGTTTTCCTGCTAGCTTCTGCAGAATAGAACTGGATCTACCCTCCCTTTAAAAAATCTCTGATAATGCAGATCAACATCACTTTAGTTTATTTGACAACCACATTTTAATGTTGGTTAATCAACTGAGCTTGTGTGGTCAATTGATACCTCACACAAATAATAACTTTCTCCCTCCTACCCCTTCCCCCCACTCCCATGTTCTTGTGCATTTGATTCTTAAAATTGACATATGGGACTTTACCTTTTATACCTTATATATATGTTTTTTGAATTCTGACCTGCCATTCAAATCTGTCAAGTTTTTGTAAAATCTTGATTCTTTATCTAATGTACTGGTTTTCTTGTCAACTACAAATTTAAGTAGGTTTTCCATGTTTTTATAAGTTTTATTATAGTATTGTAAAAAAGCACGCACTTGCAGTGAGACAGGTCTTGGTTTTGAATTCCAGCTCCATGTATCTGCTGTCTGATGCTGGCATGTTATTTAAACTCCCTAAGCCCATTTTGTACATATGAAAATTAAAATGATAATTTCTACCTCTTAGGTTTGTGTGAGCATTCACAATAATATAAGTGCCTATTGCACAGTAGCTGATGGTGATGGTAATAATAAATGTTTTATTGACATGGACTCAGAAACAATTATCTTATTTTCTTTCTCCTCATTTGGGTCATAGTTAATATTTTGGATAGAGCCAAGGACAGAAAACCATGTAGCCTCTGGAGACCATTCTCCAGATTGGCATCCATTAATTAGACAAAAGTTATTGAGCAATAAATATTATTGTGGACAATTGTGTTTCAGTATTATTCTAGAGATTAGGGTCACAGTGGTAAAAGACAGCAAAGTCCCTGCCTTCATGGAGCTGACATTCAAAAAGGCAGGGCTGCTTCATAATGTAGGGACTCATTCACATAGAATTTGTTATCTTTGCAAGAGAAGAAGACATACATACATATGTGCATACCGAGACTCAGATGGATAGACAAACATGTCTCTGTATATAATGCAGTGTCAGATAGTGGTAAAAGCTAGTCTATGTATCATATAATGGCATCAATTGTTTAGAAAAATAATACAAAGTAGTCAGAATACGGTGGGGGCAGATACTATCTTATATCCCATGGGTTAGAAAGAACCTCTTTAAGGAGGCTGGGAGAGTCTTGACACAGGGAGGAAGTGAGTTAGGCAACTCTGAAGTTAAAGGTTCTGGTTAGAAGGATATTGATTCATAGAGCATTTTTTGGTATGAATTGTCAGCCAGAAATGTATTCTCTTAAAAACACTGTTTTACTTATCCAATAGGTCCCAAGAATATTAGGAGACTTTTAAATATGCTTGCCTTAATTAACATAAGCCTCAGATGGGTCTGAGCTTGGGAGCTTTGGGGAGGTATAGCATTTGTATTCCCTCATGCATTGAAAGCTTTTTCTCTCTGAGCAAATGTGTAACTTTATGGAGCATAAAGCAAAGGGGACTCCCATCAGCCAGCCAGATCTTCTGAATCAACTCTGAACCACAGGGTGGGCGACGAGCCTCAGCCAGGTTGCTCTCATATCCCTCACTGTGTACATGACATCCTCACTTCCACCAGTCCTCAATCCTGCAAAAAAGAGGCATTCAGGACCTCCAGTGAATCCTTCCTGGTTCCTGGTGATCACTACTTCCTTTTCTAAGGGCTCACAAATTATCTAATTATTTTAGAATATTACTATGTTTCAAAATCAAGCTTGTTGATCTGTAGATCATAGAATATACTTTTTTCCTCCCCCCATGTTGATAAATTAAAATACTGTTTTTCTAGCTCCATTGCCCTGGTACCTTTTCTATTCCTTATGATCCCTGAAAGATTACTGACAGTGACTCTCAGATTACATCTGCAAGTCTGTCCATACTCAGGGATGTAATTTGTTTAGGCCTGGAGACTTGAACTCATTTAAAACAGTGAGATGGTTTCCTGCTATCACCTTACTTATCTCATACTTCTATTCCTTCTAAACTACATTTATTCAACTGCTCCCCCATTCCCCCTGAGTTTAAAGATCATTCTCCTTGACAAAGAAGATGGAACTACAACAGAAGTTGTGACATATGACTTTCTCTTTGTTGTTTGTTAATGTTAGATCATCTGCTGCCGGCAGTGAGTGTGTTCTTCAGGTTCATCTTTTTTACTTTCACTGTAGCTGTTAAGGGGTATATTGTATCTTTCTGAGTTTGTGGATGAAAGGCTTAAGCATGTTTTACTTAGCATGTTTTATTTCACTACAACACATTGAGGAATTAGCCCTCCTATTGTATTCTTTCAGTTCAATACTCTTATGCACATTTTCTCTTGTCTTAGCACATATGAGTGAGGGCTCTGGAATCAAACAGTCCAAGGGCAAATCCTGACTGTTCCACTTCCTGTAGCAGTGAGACCATGGACAGGTCAGTTAACTTCTCTGAACCTGAGTTGCCTTGTGTGTAAAATGGAGATAATAATGCTTAACTCCTAGGATTTGAGAGTAAATGATTTAGTATACATACAGGGCTTAAAATAGTATCTGGCACAAAGTAAGTGCTTATTACCATTACTACCATCATGGTTCCTAATGTATTCTTATCATCTTTCAAATATATTTTTAAAAGTATGACCTCATCAGAGAGCTTCCTGGTCAGCCACAGTTTGTCTTGTGGTCAGGGCACATCCAATTCAATTTTTTTGTATATTGTGTCTCTGGGTATCCATTTCCAAACAGTGAGAATTGATATAAATGATGCTGTGAGGCTCTCAATGACCATGGATCAAAAAGGAAACATTACATTACATTCAATGTGCTCATGGCAGTATCAAAGTAAATGGATGTATTTTTATAAGGACTTTCATTTGAGTCTGGTTTGAAATTACAAAAGGACTTTCTTCTTAACCAGAGAATCCAAGTAATCATTGCACCTATTTCCAAGAGGTCTGGCTTAGTTTGAATGCTAAGGAAAACTTATCTTGGTTCTACGTGAGGGCAGACAAATCCATGACACTCATGGGAATCCTCAAATACTGTTTCATAATGTATGAAAAAATAAAAATTGTCAGGGAATCCTGAGCCTATCAGATGTTTGAACCATATTAGGGCTGTTGGTGGAAACTTTGATTGGTTTCTGTATGGAGGGACTCTCCATCCCCCTGCCTTTATGTTTTCATGATGAATTCTTTTGCATAACAAACATCACATTCCTGGCCTTCTCTGATTGGAGAAAGAACTAAACCTACATTCAGATGTTTCTTTCTTGGAGCTCTCCTTTCTACAAGATACTGACACAGGTTGGTAACTTACAGAAGCAGCCACTGCCTGGGTGAGGAGGGTCCTACAGCAGTGAACTGAAGCCTATCTGTGTCTGGTACATAAGTCTGCCATTTTGAGAAGCAATATTACAAGTACCTTTGTGCCCAAACCTCAAGTCAATTTCTCAAAGCAGTTTTATCAGTAATAGTAGTAAAGCTGATGTTTTGATCTCTATTTGTCTGTCTCGCATCTTGTTTCTCAATAGATTCTTAACTTGAGAAGGGGAGAGAAGGATGCTATTTATTGATCCTTTTATACCTCAAATGATGTGAACAATAAAAGTGAATGTAAGCAATATTCATTAGCACCTTTCTTTACGTGTAACCAAGATGTGAACCAAGACCATCTTTAGGCAACCTACGAAAAAATGGCCTGATTGACTTTCCCCTCAAAAAGCCTACCCTTATTTCTTTCATCAGGGTCAAATGAATAATTCTAGAAAAGCATGATGAAAAAGGAGCTACTGGCAGTACATAGGCAGAGGGAAAAGCTAGATTGAGCTGCTTGGAAAATGACTTTCAGGGGTAGGGTGGGAGGCTGTTCTTTTAGAATAGGAGGCAGAGGAGTGTCACCGCCCTGGGGAAAAGGGAAAGTTTGAGTAGGATTAAGAGCTGAGGTCATGTAGAGGCACAGAAACTAAGATTGGAAATTTCTTAAAATTATTGTTTTCTACAATTCAATCTCTGGATACATTTTCAGTGTCTCCCTTAACAATTGCTTATCATCTTAATCCTTGCCAAGACAGCTAAAGAATAGACTATAGGGTGGAAAGAAAGTAAAAGGTGGCCTGGATATGCGGAAGATGGAGCATGAATGTGAAGAACCCAAGAAGTAGGACCATGTTTATAGTTGATTCATGCATGATTCAAACAGATTGACCAGAAAAGAAGACCTAAGATGCATTAGGCAGGACTTTCCAGGAGTGGAAGGAAATGAGCAGAGGAGAAATTTGAGTTCTCACGTTGAAGAACCAAGGAGAACCTTGGTGAACTACAAAGTTAATGCCAGGCGAGCCCGAATATAGGGAGTATTCTTTGGTATTCGGATGGGAGATTGGTTTCCTAGGGTCTGATAACAGAGTTGAAGCTAAATCCAAAATTCATGAAATATTTATTGGTCAATTGTTATGTTTGTCACTGTGCTGGGCAGTAGTGAAAGATGGTGAGCCAATATAATGTAACTCTTGCTTTCATTGGGCTTACAATCTAGTGAGAGGTAAAGCCAATGAAAAAGGAAACGTTGCATGTGCTACATGGTACAGGGTGCCATGGCAACACAGAGGCTGTACCGGACCCAGTAGTTGGGAGATAGGTCAGGGAAATCTTTCTGGAGGAAGCTCTGTCTAAGCTGAGACCTGAAGGACAAGTCAGAGTTAAGCAAGCAAGGAAGAGTATTCCAGGTAAAGTGAGTAGGATGTGGCAAGGCCTGGGGGACAGACAAGAAGAAGCTTCAGAACTTGGCATTCAGAAACCCGCAAGTGGGTCAGCTCTTCAGGTAAGTCACTTTGCCTGAGGTTGGAGTGTGCAGGAAAAATAAAATGGGACTTGGCAAGGTCACCAGGTGGAAAATGTCCCTTGGTTTCTGTTCCTAGGTGCAAAGGATGAGCAATAAAAAGTGGTATTGAGAGGGGCTCCAGGGAGGTGGAGTGGGTGTTGTGAGAGTGGTTGCTGAGGCAGTGGGCAGAGGGATAGCGTGTTGCTATGTCCAGAAAAAGAACAATATGGTATGGGAAAGTGAACCTTGTGCATGGCTAGGAAAAAAAGACAATTTAGTTTTACATGTTACATTTTAATAATAGCCATTTGTAACTGCATAATGAAATCTGTGAACAAAAGTTCATTTCCAGGAGAATAATCTCTAACTGATATGCAATGCCTCAGTAGGATTTGGCCAGGTTTTAATTTTAGTTTGAATAAATAATGTAAGATACTAGGCTGGGTGAGATAAAAGGAAATCTCTGTACTTTCATCTCTCCATGATGGAAATAATAACTACTTTATTTCAAAACAAGTTTCCAATTAGTTTCTGTGAAATATTATTATCCCCTTTTTCTAGATACTGTAGCTCATTTTGAAACTTAATTTTGATAATATATAAACATTTTTGAAACTTACTCTACAGAGTGACAGTTATATTGGAAAGAGGAATGTGCTTGAGCCATAACTATATTTTGGGGGACTGTTCTAAATAATAGTAAGAATAATAAAAGAGAATCAGTCAAAGTGTGATGTCATTTCAGTGCTATTCCTGACTTGTCATGGACTTATCTTTATAGAGTATAGATTAAAGCCACTTCCTCCAAAGTTATTCAGTGGACTTTATTTTTTCAAGACTAGTTATGCTTCACTTAAGGCTACATATTGTTTTGTCCCTATTTAAAGAGGCGATATTATTTAAGTAATGAATGTACTTAGACCATAAACATAATTGAGCACGAACTGTGTACTGGGCACTGGGCCAGGTGTTGGGGCTTGTGCAGTGAATCAGGCAGTTGTGACCTTTGCCTTTGAGGTGCTTATAGTCTAGGGGCACTTGAGAAATTCTGAGAGCACTTTGGAGGAGAGGGCACCCTAGGTCCTACAAAAATAAAGACCACACATGTTAATTTGAGTTTTAAGTCAGGACCTGACAGTTATCTGAGTCATTGCAGACAGGTAAACTGAGGTGCAGATTACTCAGGCTCAAACCATTAAAAATAAAGTGGTGATTTCAGTTGAAAAGTTGGTCCCTTGATAAGTTCTTCACACCCCAGGTCCCATAAGCTCACTTTTCTATAATTGCCATGTATTACTCCCTCTGTTTTTCTTCCCTCAGTGCAGAAAGACAGAATGGTGATGCTATTTTTCAGATGAAGAAAAGAAGGCAAGGGGAGTTTACGCAAGGCCACTTATCACTTTTATGGAGGAGACAGAATCATGACTCCTACCATTTGAGTTTCCAGGCTGTTGCCTAGCTACCAAACCTCCCTGCCTCTTCCACTGCACAGCAGCAGAGCAGGCACTTAATAATCATAATTGATGGTGCTGGCTGAAAGGGAGAGCTCAGAGAGATTCTGGGGAGTTTGTTTTTACATACCAATGAATTTTATTCTTCCTGTGGTCAATAAACTATAGCCATTTGTTTTAGATAGCATTCTTGTCTTTGTCCACAATGAAGCTTTCTTATCTACACTGATGATTTCTCTTTTCTCTTTCTCAACTATTCTCTCTGGGGGAATTCAGTTACTGTTTACAGGTATTACACATTAAAATATAATACAATGTCTTTCCTAGGGTTTCCGAGACAGGAGTCTCACTATAGCAATTTTAAGAAATAGAATGCAATTCAGTGAAAGTTAAATAAATAACACCAGGAAGTAATACTTCTGTTTCTTGAAGTATTAGCTCCATTAGTTAATTGAATTATGTTGAAAATATTTGAGCACCTATTTGTTCCACATACCAGAAGGATTTATTGAGTGCCTGGAATGTGCCAAATACCATGCTGATTCTGGGGATTCTGTAGTTTTCTCATGTTGCTTATAGTCAAGGGGAGTCAGCCAATCTGAAGTAATCACACATGCAGACACTTGCAGCTTTTATTCTGTTCCTCAAAGGAGAAGCACAGTCAGGGAAGGCTTCCCAGAGAAAAAGATGCTTGAGTTGAATTCTGGTCAATAAGTAGAGGGAACTAGACAAAGACGGAAGGAAAGAACAGTCTAGACAGAGGAAAGAACATGCTCAAAGGCCCTGTAGTGGGCAGGAATGTGTAGAATTCAGGGGCTGTAAGACTAGTGTGTTTTGAATGAAGTCAGAGGGTGAGAGGAAGTTGGAAGGTAGAGGCCAGACGCCTGTACTGCATCAGTCTGATTCCAGCCAAAGCTGTGATGGATGGTGCCAAAGCAGCTTCTGCGGATTCTGTGCTGATGCTATTCCAAGTGTGCCTGGGCTTCTCTGGGTCTCAGGCCTGGAACCCTTGCAGGAGACCACTGACCGTCACATGTCAGCAACTCAGAAGTGCTTGGAGTCAGCATCAACAGGACAATTCTCAAGCATGGCAGATGAATGTTTATGGGTCTATGCTTCTCCCCTTTGTGTCGGGTCAACAATTCTGAGATGCCTTTCCCACAGTCCTTCAGGAGTCCACCACGGGATTGATGACAGTTGCTTGACTGACATGGTGGTCGACTTCTCATTCATTTCCTGCTTCTCCGATTTCACTCACTTTCCCGAATCCAAAACGTCTGTTCCTGGGGCCACTTCCCAAATGAAACTGTATGCAGGCAAGCTTTTCTGTCCTGCCATTTGGGGGGAAGCCAGGTAGAGACACCATGTTAAGGAGTTTGGAGTTTTGTCTTTGTCTTAAAAGTAATGGAAAATGATTTTTTAAAACCAGATGGTGAAATTAGCATGTTAGCATGTCAAAGAGATGATTTGGCTAGTGTGGAAGACAGACTGGAGGAAGACAGGGTAGGTGAGTGTAGAGCAATTCATTGACTGTAGTGGTCCAGGCAAATATTTGGGATAGAGTGGGAACAATAATAATGGAGAGAAGTATTTAGGAATATTTGAGACATATTTAGGGCCTCTAATTGACAGGACTTGGTGGTAGATTGGATATGGCAGGCAAGGGAGAAGGAGATATTTGAAATGATTCTTAAGTATCTGACTTTATTAGCTGGATGGATGCTGCTGCTGTTCACTGGGTTGGGAGGCTCTGGAAGGTCGGGTGTAGGGGCGGAGAGTATCAGCGTTCTTTATGATCCAGATGATAGAAAACCCAATACAAGTGGCCTAAACAAAAAGGAATTAGTTGACTACTACAAATGAGCCCCCCTTGTCCCCCCGCCACACACACACACACACACACACACACACACACACACACACACACACAATATGTAGCTAAATTGGCATTAGGTATGAATTGTTTAGGGGCCAAAAATGTGACAAGCATCTGTCTTTTAGTTCTGCTTTCCTCGGGTACATTTACCCACTTTCGGTAGCACGATGACCACATGCTAATACCACCAAGTACAAGAAAAGGGCTTTTCTCTCTAGGAGGCCTGGATTGCATTACATGCCCACAGTCCAAGAGATGCCCTGCCTAGGGATATGGGATATATGGAGTGGTTTAGGTTAATCACCGCCTACCCCTAGAGTTGTGGGTGAGGGTTGGAAATGACATTGGCCAAGAGTGGAAGGAGTGAAGTCCTTAAAGAAAATTAGGATATTGCCACTGTGAGAAGGGGGAAATGGGTGCTGGAAAAGTAACTGAAAGTTCTCATTACCAGGGAGAAAGTTCCTGAGTTTTGTTTTGAACATGTGTTTGAGGAGCTTTTAAGAACTTTAAGAGACAGTAGATGAATGAGTTTAATCTCAGAGGAGAGTTCTGGGCTGGATGTACCTTGGGAGTAATTTGCATAAAAGTAGCCACTGAAACTGAGGGAATAGATAAAATAAAGTAGAGAGAGGAATATACACTGAGAAGAGAAAAGGACCAGTGTCAAGTATTGAGGGATTCCAATATGGAGATGGAATTCTAGGGAAAGGAGAATTAATCTGAAGGTAGAAGAAGGAATAGCCAGAGAGGTAGGAAGAAATCCTGGAGGACTCATTTAATAAACAATTAAATGTGGCACAATAGCTGCCTCCTTGGAATTCATAGTCTGGTAACCAGACTTGAGTTCAAAACTGATGGTTAGGTAGATAACTCCAATCCCACGAGTTAAGTGTTGTATTAGAGGTATGAACCCCCAGCACATCCACATGTATATGGGGGTATACAGAGGAGAATGGCTAACTGTTCTTGTGGGGAGAGGGATTATGTGAGAAGAGTCTTGAAAAATGAACAAGATTTTGCCAATTGGAGAAGAAAAAAGTTCTAGGTCCAAATTGAACTTGCATAAGAGATTCAGGAAGGAATCAGAACTAAGGGAGGGCAACCTAAACTATGAGAAGTCAGGAAATAGGCAAGGACTGAGTGAGGGTGTGCTGGCTAAGGGGGGAAAGCTGGAGGTATCATATAGGTCACATCTGTGGATGGCTATTTATCTTAGGGCTTGGCTATACCACCCTATCACTTCAAAAACTGACTCGACTGGCTTTTATACTGGATTGGCCAGTTGGTTGACCTGTTATCTGTTTTTTAGTTTTGTTTTTGACATTAGAAAAATGAACTCTAAATCTAAAAGGTTTTTATAAGGTGAATATTGACTAGTTTCTTTCTGTTACTTCCAAAGAGAGGACAGGAAGAAATATGATTATATTTCAATAAAGGTAATTTAAATTGGGTGTTAGGAAGTGTTTTCTTATCAGCAACATTCATATGACTTGTCTTCATCAGCTTTCCATTTTACAGGCTCAGTATGACAATGATAACAGTTAAAGAAAGGAAGTCTGTACAATAAACAAATAAAAACCAGAAATAAGTAAAATCAGTAGGTTTCCTGGGGATGAGAGAGTTGAGGAAGTTACGTCTGGAGCGATCACTATAACATGTCCAACAAGCTGTGGACGTGTTTCCAGGGCAGGTAGGATTTGGGGATCTGATTTGCCAGAAGGGTTTGTGGACAAGGCGCACTTTCCACGCATTCCCGACAGACGGTAGCTGTGATGGTCAGAATAATGGCCCCTCAGAGGTGTGCATCCTGCTTCTCAGAACCTGTGGGAGTGTTCTGGTACATGGCAAGGAAGAATTTAGGTTGAAGATGAAATTAAGTTTGTTGATCCGCTGACTTTAACATACGGAGATTATTCTGGATCATCCTGATGGGCCTCATTTTAAATCATGAGGGTTTTTTAAAGTGGAAGAAGGTAGATTTGAAGGTACAATGCTGCTGGTTTTGAAGATGGAGGCAGAGACCACGAACCAAGGAATGCAGGCAGTCTCTCTGTATGGGAAAAGGCAAGGAAGACATTTCCCCTGGAGCCTCCAGAAAGGAAGGCTCCAGCTCCCCTGACACTTTGGTTAACCCAGGAAGGGTCATTTTGGGCTTCTGACCCTCAGAACTGTAATATAATGAACTTGTGTTGTTTAAGCCCCTAAATTTGTGGTGATATGTTACAGCAGCCACAGGAACCAAAACAGTGGCTGGGATGATCTACCGAATAATAGACACAGAGCTGGTTTGATTCTGGGACAGACAGAGCTAAGTGGGATTAGGGGAGGCCAAGGGCTCAGGGTGGTATCATTACCTCTATCTTGTGAATTAAAGAGAAATCTTATTTTGGGATAATTTCTGAGTTTTAGAAAAGTTACAAAAATAGAGCAAAGAATTCCTGTGTGCCCTTCACATAGGTCCCCTAAATGTTAACATTTTAATGCATTTGCTTTATATTTTCTCTCTGTGAATAGATTTTATAAATGTAATATATAGTATTATAACATATAATAAATATTATAGCTCATATATTTCACTCTGCCTGTATGTCTATAAATATATGTATATATATATATATATATATATACACATGCAATATATGTATGTTTATATATTATGTATGTATATATAATTTTCTTTTTGAACTGTTTGAGAGTAAACTGCAGATATGATACCTCTTTTCCCACAAATACTCAATTGTATGATTCCTAAAAAAACGTAGCCATAGTACAATGATCAAAAATAGGAAATTAAAAATGACCCAATACCATTAGCCACTCTAAAGTCCTATAATAATATTGCCAATTGTCCCATTAATGTCCTTTACAGCAAAGAGAGTATTTTTTTCTGATGCAAGGTCTAACCAAGGATTACGCTGCATTTGGATCTCATATATCATTTGTCTCCTTTAATCTGGAGCAGTAATTCAGTCTGTCTCTGTCTTTCACAATCTCCACATTTTAAAAGAATACAGCTCATTTTATAGGATGTCACTCAGTTTGGGTTTGTGTAATGCTTCTGTGTGATTAAGATGCAGGTTATGCATTTTTGGCAGGAACACATAGAAATGGTACTGTGTCCTTCTCTGTGCATCATATCAGGAGGCACTTGTTTAAGATAACATTTACCAGGTTACTTCACTGTAAAGTTACAATCATTTCCTTTATAGTTAATAAATATCTTGTGGGGTGATATTTTGAGACAATACAAGTATCTTGTTTCTCATAATACTTTCACTCTCTTGTTTTAACATCCATGAATCTTTCCAGAAACAAGTAATTCTATGGTGGTTGCCATTTAGTGATTTTCTAATTATTTAAAATCTTCATTTATGTCTCTATGAGGTAGGGATTTTAAAAACATAACCCCAGTACATACCTTCATCTCCCTAAAATAAGAATGATTTTGTAATTGTCCAAATCGTCTTGAGATAATTTTAGACTTACAGAAAAATTTCAAAAGCAGTGCAGAGGGTTACTGACAGAGGGTTATGTTAAATCTATAGATCATATTAGGAAGAACTGATATCTTAATAACACTGACACTTCCAATCCATGAACATGACTTTGGGTCTTTTTTGGTTTCTTTCTTCATTGTTTTATAGTTTTCACCATACACATTTTTCACATGTTCTGTTGTATATACAACATATATGAAACTGAATTTCAATTTTGGATTGCTATTGTAAATGGCACTTAAATTTTTTTGAATTCTAATTTGTTACTGTCATATGTAGAAAAATTGACTTTGTATCCTGAAAATTTGCCAAGCTCACATACTAGTTCTAAGAGGTATTTCTGGCATATATTTTGGGATTTTCTATATAGACAATCATATCATCTGTGAATGGAGACCATTTTATTTCCTTCTCTCCGATCCATATGCCTTTGATTCCTTTTTCTTGTCTTGCTGCATTGGCTAAAATGTACCCACTATGATGCATCTAGAATGATGTTAAATAGGAGCAGTAAGAGAGGACATTCCTGGCTTGATCTTAATGGGAAAGCATTCAATCTTTTACCATTAAGTATGATTTTTTTCTTCTTTTTTCTGTTAACATTGTGAATTACATTGATTGATTTTTAAATCAACCCCACTTGGTTGTGAGGTATCATACTTTTTATATAAAGCTTGATTTGATTTGTTAATATTAACTATTCTAGCAGAACTCTTCCTACAGGTGTTTATCCAATGGTCTCCATGCCAGGTAAATGAATTGTCATACCTCTTCTCTCCCTACAGTGTCTGTCTCTCCTTGTATTTTGGACCAGTTGGTTGCCCTGAGACCTCAGTTCTCAAATAGGTTTGAAAAAAAGTCATGAGCTTTGCAGTTGCAGTTGTCTTTTCTTTTTTTTTTTTTTTTGGTTGTTTTTAGGGTAACAGCAATGCTTTGTCCAGCTCTCTATATATCCCTGAGTGGAAACTGGAGGCTCCACAACTTTTCTCCCCACAGTTATTTGTTTGAGTCAGAATCCAAAACAGATTTATACAACCTGAAGTTGAAGTTGATATATCCCTTAAGTCTCTTTTGATCTATATTTTCTTCCTCTTTTTCTGTCTTTTTGTTTTCCCTTGTTATTTTTTTTCTGTTATTGTTGTCAAAGACGCTGGGGTTGTCTACCACATAGAGTTTCTCACAGTCTGAATTTTGCTGATTGCATTCCTGTGGCATGGTTTAATGTGGTCCTCTGTCCCTCATGTTTCCTATAAATTGATAGTTAGATCTTGAAGCTTTATCAGAATCAGGTTTATTTTTCTTTGATAATTCATAATCTGGATATTTCTTTTTGTGTGTGATGTTATCAGTAATTGATGTCCACTGCCTAGCTCTATTAATTCACTAAAACTTTTTTAAACAGCCCCCCCTTTTTTTACTGTAATGAAGATATAGTAAAATTCTGTAATGAAGATTCTGTAATGAAAATAAGCAAAATGAGGCTCAGAGAGGTTAAGTGACTTTTCTAAGACAACACAGCCAGTTAGTAAAAGTTGTAGCCAGACCTGGAACCTGTGTTTTATAAAAGCAAGTCCTACATGCTTTCTGTAGCATGTTGCCTTTCCAGACATTGCATTATTAATCAGCAGAAAAATAAGTGTACCATCCCAAGGCACATAAGACATATTCATCTCTTTTAGGAAGATGGCTCTGTTTTGTTTAGAGTCATAGAGCCATACCAAATGATTATTCAAAAAAAATGTCCTGCCTCAAGTTCTGGGTTACATTCATTTTTAAGGGTAGAATTAAAAATTTTCATGCTAATTCTAGTTCCTGGAATAGTATCTAAACTCAACTCAGAATTCTGAGCACATTTGGGTTTCTGTTTGCGCCTCGAGTGCTATAGAAAAAAAGACAACAAAACAAGCCGATGTAGATTAAGTACTACAAAGCCATTTGTTTCTTTTTCATATTGCATTCAAGACTTACTACTAACACTTCTCTTCAGCTTGGAGAGAGAGGAAGGATATTGCAATTGGTTTTTATCTATGTCCTAAATTTTTTATGAGTTTGTATTTAAGGTGATATAGTATGGTTTTTGGGGACAAGCAATTCCTTGAATTATTGGTTACAGTTTTGTGGAGACAAATGAGGATAAAGACTTTTTAAACTCTATAACAAATAAATTTATCGTGTTCAAAATAACCAAGGACAGACATCTATCTTGACCTGAGCATTCACTTTTCAACATAAGTGGAGGTGCTTAGCTACCCATCTTATATCATCTGATGTAGGACTGTGATATTCCTGAGCTTATTTTCCAAAAGAAGCCATGAGCTTCCCACTGTGCAAGTATTTAATGAAATCTCTACAATTATTAATTATTAAATAATCTCTACAATTAATTATTAAATCTATAACAATAAAGATTACTACTGAAGCAACTTCAATCTCTTCCAAATCTAATTTATGAAATAAGGAAGAATGAACTTGGCTTTACCTTTTAACCACAGGGCTCTGGAAATTCCCAAGCAGAAGAAGAGCTCTTCTTCCCCTACTCCCTCCCACATAGACACAGAGATTCTTCAGTAGGAGTGGATTTTTGGCCTGTATGGAAACTTTTGGTCTGGGTTGGGGCAAATGAAGGTGCTGGGATCCTGTTGGATGAAGGAGAAAATGAGACAGAAACCCAAAGAAGCTACCCAACTTTGGAACCAGTGTCAACAGGGTGAACAGATATAATATAAGCAGAAGTTACATTTAGGTCCCTTGAACCTTTAGAATATTAAGGTAGCATGGAGTTGTAGAGATTATCTGGTGATAATCTGGTGAGGTGACTTAACCAAAGTCGCAAAACGGCCACTGGCCAAGCAGATGTTAGAATCTTTTTCTCCTGAGCTGTTCTTTGAGTTTCTTTTCCCCTGGTGTCTGAATTCAGAAGACTTGGGCCTGGGTCTGGCTCAATCATTAACCACCTCTGTGACCTTGTGCAAATCACTGATTGTCACTGAAACTCATTTCACCATCTGAAAAATGTGGATAGTAATACCTTTTAGGTTGTATTGGATTAAACGGGACAATATGTTTGGAAGCCCTTTATAAACTGTAAAGCACATGGAGAAGTTACTAGAGCTGTGAAATCAAACTGAGTATGGTTAGATCACAGACATTCCCTAGGAAATTTCATGCTAGATGTAGGCTTGCCTTACTCTGGAAAACCTTGTCTATGAATCCAAAGCCTGATAATGTCTCATGCAAGTAGAGGTGATGAAGTGGTTAGTCACCACCTCAGTCAGATCATCCTGAAGAGCCCATTTATAGTCTTGTAGGAACCTGACTCTTGGGAGTTGCTGGAAGGACCACATGGGCACCTCTCAACATTTTCTTTCTGCTATGAAAAAACACAGTTAATAGATTTCACTAATGTCTATAGGAGTGTTCACCAGAGATCTTCAGAAAGAGTAATCTTCACATTTAGAATTATTTTCTCATTTTGGATAATGGGATGATGAGGTGAAAAATGATCTTGGTTACTTATGATTCTGAAAAGCCTTCAGGCTGAATAATGTACGATGAATTAGACATAATGGCAGCAAAGAAATAACTCATTTACTACAAGGTCTGCTTAGTTATTTAATCACTTTTACTGTCATACAACTATGTATTCCCATGCAAAGTGATGAAAAGTTAGTAATGGCATAAAATGGCAATTGTATAGTGATGGTCATCTCCTGTAAAGGGAGAGCGCCATTCCAGACAGCTCCGTGATTGAACCAGGACTCCTTGTGGCACGTACCTTGTAGAGGAGCAGTGATTGGAACCCCTTTATCCTTAGATTATTACATGTTGCGGAACATGGAAGCATAAAATTGGCAAGCTAGACTGGGATCCTATTTGGGCTTAAATGAGATCATTAGAATGAAAATATTTTGGGAGAATACTGGTGGAATATGAAATTATTATTACTTTAAATTTTTAGATAATTTAGGACAAAGAATGCAATGGACACTATTAGCCACATATGCTGGAAATATTGCCAGATAAACCAGTCTTAGAGTTAGGATAGGCCTCACAACGCCTCATTTGGATTCTGGTTTCACCTGAAATAATTAGCAAAGAGCACAATTGCCCAACTGTGTTACAGATACCAAGTGCATAGGAATCCAGTGACATGGGGCAATCAGTGAGGAGTGGAGTAATTAGAGGGAGCTACATGAAGACCTTAAAGAATTGGAGGAATTTAAGTGGGAGGAATAGTAAGACAGATTCCAGGTCTCACTGAGTTTTGAAAAACTAGTCAAAGATAGTGGCTGGAAATGTATTGTTCTAAAAGTTGGGCTGGTCTAAAAGTGCTGTATCCTTGCCCTTCCTCTGGGCCCCCAAGGAGTTTTCAACAATGAATCAATTGGGATTTTACCTAAAAATGAGTACAATCGTAGTGTTGACACAGGCAGTGGAGAATGAAACTTTGCTCCCCTCTTAGTCTCATTAAACTGTAAGGCAAGTAATTCTGCCTTTCGAAAGATCTGTAATAATTGCCAGCATCCTCTGGGCTCAGCTTGCTTCTTGCAAGAACTCTGACAGAGAAAGTATCTGTTAGAGCAGTGCTATCCAATAACAACATGAGGTAAGCCATGTATGCAAGCCACAAATGCAACTTCAGCCACATTTAAAAATAAGAACAAATCTGATGAAATTATTTTAACATACATTTTGTTTAACCCAGTATATGTAATCAATATGAACACTATTAATGAGATTTTTACATTCTTCTTTTCATACCTGGTCTTCAAAATCTGAAGTATATTTTACCTTGGCAGTGCATCTCAATTCAGACTAGCTGCATTCTAAGATCTGCAGTCACATGTTTCTGGTTGTCACTGCAGTGGACACCACAGAATTTTCTTCCCCCTTTGAAAAGTGGCACTGCCTGAGTTCAATTCTGTATCTCAGGATATATTACCAAAGTATATGGGGTGGGGTACCCATACAAAATCAACTACATATGATCTAAAAAAATTAAAATACTTACCTGAAGAATTTGTACAAATGGTGGTGGTTTTCTTAATTTTGAAGAGAAAAGAAGTTACAAAGGAGAAGCTTGGTAGATTTGCTACTGTTAAAATATAAGACTTTTAGATAATGAAAAAATAAAAATTATTAAAAATGGCATTCAATAGATTGAGGAAGATATTTAAATTTATTATGAGTCAGGCATTAATGAATACCTATACTTTATTAAAAAACTTCTTCAAATATTAGGAATAAAGAGCTCATTTGATTTATGAGATATGTAACAATTTTTAGAAGAAGGAGACCCAATAACTATTTAAGAAAATGCTCAATCTATTCATTAAAGAAATGAAAACTAAACCATCATTAGAACAAGGTAACTTTTTATACTTATTAATGAAGAAAAATGATAGTGTCTAGTGCTGATAAAATTATAGTTAAAAGAGTACATTGGTAAAATCCTTTTGAAATGCAATATGACACAATAGCACTTGAACTTTAAAACTATCCCTATCCTTTTATCTGTAAGCTCATCCCTGGGTATATATCCTATGGAAATAATCCATCAGAAGAAAAGAAAGTGTATGTTTGAAAATGTTCATTTCCACTTGTTTGTAATAGTGAAAAATTGGGGAGTAGTTAAGCAAATGATACCAGACCACCTTAACGTACAATTATGCAGCCATTAAAATGGCAATTATGGTGATTACATGGGAAAATGTTTAAGGCATATTAAGTGGAAAAGAAGAATGCAAAATTTTAAGTACATTTTGATTACAACAGTATGAAACTACATATGTGGACAAAGACCATAAGGGAGTTTATGAAAATAAAAATACTTATGTAAAAGTGGAGGGGTTGTAAATGATTTGGTGTCCTTATTTTATCAATTACCAGAGAATGGATCAAGATAGTAGGAAAGGAGGATATATACCTATTTCTCCTCCTGTTCAAAATCTCATGAAATATGTATGAAAAAGAAGTTAAATTTATAATCATACTGGAAAACATGAGTGACTGCAGTCAGGGATACCTGACAAAAAAATGAAGATGCATTCATATTGATGGAGGAAAGTGTAACCAAAATGAACACAGGTCAAGGCTGCTACAGAGGGGGTCAGCTCTGGAGATCATGCAAACCCCAGAGTCTTAGTCAAAGCACAGTTTTTCTTCTTTTTACACTAATGCTTGTTTGACACCAAATGTGTTAATTTTCCACATCAAGCAATTATCAGTTTTCTGTGGACACCAACTGGGTGTCCTATAATTTAATTCAGTTCTGATACTAACTACCCAGAGTTAGCAAATACCCCACGGGGTAAGGACTCAGTCCCACAAGACCTCCCCCTACTGCAAATCTGGGCCTCCTGTGCTTTTGACCAACTGGCTATAAATCGGGGTTTCCCATGCCCCCTCCTTAGGTCTGGTAATTTGCTAGAACAGCACACAAAACTCAAGGAAACATTTGCTTACCTTTACCAGTTTATTATAAAGGATATTACAAGGGATATAGATGAATAGCTATATAAAGAGGTACAAAGGGCAAGATACAGGGAAGGAGTGTGGACCTTCCATGACCTCTCTGGACACATGACCTTCCCAGCACCTCCGTGTGCTCTCCAACCTGGAAGCTCTCCAAACCCCTTTGTTTAGGTTTTTATGGAGGTTCCATTATGTAAGATGGGAAGATAACAGTTTGTAAAGGTACTTATTTTCCTTTTTAAAAATAAATCTGGGACAAGACTATCTTGCTTGAATTGAACAAAAGGACACTAAAGTTCATATAAATAAATAAAATGAGTATGCCAAGAGAAAAATAGACGGGAAAGAAAGAAAGCCAAACTGTGAAATTATAATAGTATTGGAAGTATGGGTATTAATTTACAAGTAACAAAACTGAAGAATGAAATCAGCAAAGTTCATAAACAGATGGTAAATATGAGAATTTAGTTTATGGTAAAGAAAGTATTTCAATCAATAGGAAAATAGAACATTTAATAAGTTAGAATCACAGGCTCTTCATTCAGAAAAAAAATCTAGACAGACTTCTAGATTATAGCATATTATGTGTTTTATATACAAAAATAAATTCCAAGTGTATTAACAAACTACATGCAAAAACCACTTCCACCACTACCACAACCATGCAGTCAAACAAAGCTGTAAAGCCAGTCATGATGGGGAATGAAAAATAATTATTTGGGAATAATTTTATATTTGCATAAAGATTACAAAGATAGTACAGACAGCTATTGTGTTAACGCAAACATTTTACACGACCAAAAAACCCCCCAAAACAAAAACCAAAAACCACAGAAATCTGGTGACCTAAAGTAAACCAATTAAGCACATCAAACGCAAATTAATGAATTAATGAAGGTTGTGTTGAAATTCAGATTTTGTTTTGAGTGGACAGACTGGGATAAAATACTTTCAACATACGTAAGAGGAAATTTATTAATTTCCAATAATAAGCTCCTACAAGTCAGTAACTATAAATGGCAAACACCTTAATAAAAACATGCAGAAAAAAAATTAGGCAATTCACCAAAAGAAGAAAATAATAGCTAATATCTGAGACATTTATGAAAATAAACTCATTCAAATTAGGAAAATAAAAACAAGATAAAAATATTTATCAAAATATAAAAAATAAAAAAGTATGATAATACCAGGTATTGCAATGATGTAATGAGATTCATTGAGTGCTTCACCAAAACCCTCAAACATCTGTAAAATATCTATGTACAAGGAAACTCATTTCAGCATTACTTATGAGAGCAAAAAATTGGAGACAGCATACATGTCAGTAACTACTAAATTATCACACTTTTTCTATAAAATAACATGCATTCATTAAAAAGGAAGAGGTATTTCTACCTTAGGAAACTAGAAATAGAAGAGCAAAGTAAGCAGAAGAAAAGAAATAATAAGAATTAGAGAAGAAATCAGTGAAATTGAAAACAGGAAATCAATAGAGAAAATGAAACCAAAATCTGTTTCTTTGAAAAGATCAATAAAAGCATTAAACCTCTTGGCAGGCTAACTAGGAAGGAAAGAGAAAGGACCAAAATGAAGGTGGGACATCATTCCAGATTCCATGAAAAGTAAAAAGACAATCAAGGCATATTATGAGCAACTCTATGCCCACAAATCTGTAACCTAGGTGAAATGGACCAATTTCTTGAAAAACCCAAACTGCCAAAACATATACAAAAAGAAATAGAATATCTGAAAAGGCCTGTATCTATTAAAAATTTTGAGTCAACAATTAATAACTTTCCAAAACAGAAAGTACCAGGCCCAGATGGGCTCACTGGTGTATTCTACTGAAGATTTGAGGATGAAATCATATTAATTCTCTACAGTCTCTTTCAAATGACAGATGCAGAGGGAATACTTCCTAACTCATTCTGTGAGCATTACCCTAAGAGCAAAGCCACACAAGGACTTCAAGAAAAGAAAACTAAAGACTAATATCTCCATGAGTATAGAAGCATTCCTTAAGAAAATATCAGTAAACTGAATCCAAAATAGTATAAAAAGAATTATGACCAAGTGGGATTTATACCACCAGGTGTGCAAACCTGGTTCAGCATTTGAAAATAAATTAATATAATCTATCATATCAACAGACAAAAAAGGAAAAAGCGCATGATCACATAGATTCAGAAAAAACAGTTGACAAAATCCAACACTGATTCATGAAAAAAATTCTCAGTAAACTAGGGATAGAGGGGAACTTTCTTAACTTGGTAAAGAATATCTAAAAAGAATCTATAGATAACATCATATTTAGTGGTAAGAAACTTGAAGCTTCCTCATTAAGATCAGGTACAAGGCAAGGATGTCCTCCCTCAACACTCTTTTTCAATATTGTAATGGAAGTCTTTACTAATGCAATAAGGCAAGAAAAGAAAATGAAATAAAAGGTATACAGATTGGGAAAGAAACATTAAACTGTTCTATGTTTGAAGATAACATGATCAACTATGTAGAAAATTCAAAGAATTGAAAGAATCAACAAAAACACTCTTAAAACTGATAAGCAATTAAGGGAAGGTTGCAGCAGACAAGGTTAATTTACAAAAGTCAATTGCTTTCCTGTATATATATATATATATATATATATATATATATACACCAATAATGAACAAGTGGAATTGGAAATTAAAAACACAAAACCATTTATATTAACATTCCTCCAAAAATGAAATGCTTAGGTATAAATCTAACAAAATATGTAGAAGACCAATGAGGAAAACTACAAAACACTGATGAATGAAATCAAAGAACTAAATAAATGGAGAGATATTCTATGTTTATGTATAGGTAGATTCAATATTGTCAAGATGTCAGTTCTTCCCAAATTGATCTATAGATTCAATGCAATCTCAACATGTTCTCAGTAAGTTATTTATGGATATTGACAAACTGATTCCAAAATTTATGTGGAGAGGCACAAGACCAGAATAGCCAACACAATATTAAAGAAAAAGAACAAAGCTGAGGGACTGATGTAACTCAACTTCAAGACTTACCATGAATTTACAGTAATGAAGACAGTGTTGTAAGGTGAAGTAATGGGCAAATAGATCCATGGAACAGAATATAGAAGCAAGAAATAGACCCACATAAATATACTCAACTGATCTTTGACAAAGGAGCAAAGTAAACTAAATGGAGCAAAGATATTCTTTTCAATAAATGGTCCTGGAACAACTGGATATCAGCATGCAAAAACAAAAAATTCTGTACACAGACCTTATCCTTCACAAAAATTAACTCAGATTGGAACATAGACTTAAATGTAAAAAGCAAAACTATAAAAGTCCTAGCAGATAACATAGGTGAAAACCTAGATGACCTTGGGTATGGTGATGACTTTTTAGAAAACACCAAGATACATGATCCATGAAAGAAATAATTGATAAGCTGGATTTCATTAAAATTTAAATTTTCTGCTTTTTGAAAGTCAATAAATATCAAGAGAATTAGAGGATAAGCCACAGACTGGGAGGAAATGTTTTCAGAAGACAGATCTGACAATGGACTGTTCTAAAAAATATACACAAAACTCCTACAACTCAATGATACAAAACAAATAACCCAATTAAAAAGTGGATCAAGCACCTTAAGAGACATCTCACCAAAGATGTACAGATGGAAAGTAAGCATATGAAAAGATGTCACACATCATATACAATCAGGGAAATGCAAATTAAAACAACAAGGAGATACCACCACACATTCCTTAGAATGGCCAAAATTCTAAACACTGACACCAAATCCTGGTGAGGATGTGGAACAGTAGGAACTCCCAGACCTTGCTGGTGGGAGTGCAGAATGACACAGCCATTTTGGAAGAGAGTTTGAAGGTTTCTTATAAAAGTAAACATACTTACAATCCAGCAATCATGCTCCTTGGAGTTGAAAATTTTGTCTAAACAGAAACTTGTACAAGGATTTTATATCAGTTTTATTCATAATTGCTTAAACTTGGAAGCAACCAAAATGCCCTTTATTAGGTGAATGGAAACATAAACTATGGTACATCCAGACAATGGAAAACTATTCAGTGCTAAAAAGAAATGAGCTAGCAAGACATGAAAAGACACGGAGGAAACATAAATACATATTATTAAGTGAAAGAAGCCAATCTGACAGAACTACATACTGTTATGATTCCAAATATATGACATTCTGGAAAAGGCAAAGCTATGGAGACAGTGAAAAGGTCAGTAGTTGCAGAGTAGAGGGAGGGCGAGGGAGATAAATAGACAGAACACAAAGGATTTTCAGGGCAGTTAAAATATGCTGCATGATATTGTATAATTATGGATATATGTCATTACAGATTTGTTCAAACCCATAGAATGTAGACCAAGAATGCATCTTAAGGTAAACCATGAACTTTGGGTGATTATCATGTTCAATGTAGTTTCAGCCTTGGTAAAAAATGTAACATTCTGGTCAGTGATAATTGGTATTGGGAGAGGCTGTGCGTGTGTGGGAGGCAGGGGCTTACGGGAAGTCTGCACCTCTCTCTAAATTTTGTTGTAAACCTGAAACTGCTCTAAAAAAAAAGCAGTCTTAAAAAAAAGAAGAGGTAGAGTATATGTTTACACATGATATGATCTCTAGGATGTGTTGCTAAAGCGAAGAAAGCAAATCATAGGATGAGTAGTAGAGTCTGATCCCCTTTGTGTTAAAAAGAAGTATTCATATGTGTAAGAAAATCTTGCAGAAATGGTATGAAGGGCATCCAGCAAGTAGCAGGGCAAGGGATTATTCATGTTTTAAATTATGTAATTTTGGATGTTTGAATCTTTTACAACATGAATAGAGCCCCATGCTAATTATGTAATACAAAGTGAAATGAGAAATCAAAAAGACAAAATTTTACTTGTTTTCTTTTTACTGTTCAGAATATAAAATTATACTTTTCTTTATAATGAAAAATGGGAACTTAGAAAGAATGAGGGTGCCTGAACATGTTCCCTCCACAAAAGGCACCCCTCAGTACTGGCTCACATTTTCAAATAGGTCAGGCTATCTTTTGGGAGCCCAGTTCTCTGCAGCAGTTTCTTTCTTTTTTTTTTTAATATAATTTATTTTATTATCATTAATTTACAATTACATGTGCAATATTACGATTATTAAACTACCCCTTCATCAGGTCCCCCCCACCAACCCCATTACAGTCACTGTCCATCAGCGTAGTGAGATGCTATAGAATCACTACTTGTCTTCTCTGAGTTGTACTGCCCTCCCCGTGCCCCCCCAACATTACATCTGCTAATCGTAATGCCCCTTTTTCCCTCTTATCCCTCCCTTCCCGCCCATTTTCCCCAGTCCCTTTCCCTTTGGTAACTATTAGTCCGTTCTTGGGTTCTGTGAGTCTGCTGCTGTTTTGTTCCTTCAGTTTTTTTCTTTGTTCTTATACTCCACATATGAGTGAAATCATTTGATACTTGTCTTTTTCGGCTTGGCTTATTTCACTGAGCATAATACCCTATAGCTCCATCCATGTTGTTGCAAATGGTAGGATTTGTTTTCTTCTTATGGCTGAATAATATTCCATTGTGTATATGTACCACATCTTCTTTATCCATTCATCTACTGATGGACACTTAGGTTGCTTCCATTTCTTGGCTATTGTAAATAGTGTGCAGCAGTTTCTTATATCTGTCTGGGATTTTCTAACTGGCTCCTCAGCCCTGGGCCAGAGCTAAGAGGCCTTCAGGTTCCAGGTGGCAGCATTTGCTCAAAGGCAGGCTGACGTCCTAATCAGAGTGCTTTGCCTGTAGCACAGGCATTTCAGAAACACTGACAATTGAGGAGGAAGCAGCAGATAAGCAGCATCTCACTGGCCAGAGTGGGCCATCCTATCTCTTGGATTAAATTGAGACATAGGACCAAATGTGAATTTCAAACTGTCATTGGGATACTTGACAGCTTATCCAGGAATACAATATGGTTCTATTGAGGAGGCAGGAGCTATAATCCAAATCTCATAATTTCCCTTTATATATTGGTGAGTGAGAGGGATATGGGTATAGCTTCCATATACCTGGGATTGGCGTGTGTGAGTCTGTGTGCACACTTTCGCATGTATATATACACATGTGAATATGTATGTGACAGTCCCAATGTAGAATGTTTTATGCTGTTTTCCTTGGCAACCATGAAAATATTCCCCAAGGATAAAATTTTGGTGTCTAAGCCACATTCCCAAGGAGGCATGGAGTGCATGGGAGAAGGTAGGTGTGCAAGAGATAGCATGGAAAGCAAATTCTGGTTGTGGTTGTGCTGTTTAATGACTTAGAATTCCCATTCTGTATATCATCAATCCATCCACCCAACAAGTATATTTTATTTCTTATAAAAAAGCCAGAAGGAAGAACAGTAGATTACTGAATGTAGAAAGCAACTTAAGTATTAATCTTTCATGGGACTCTTTTTGAAAATGGTTCAATTCTGAGAATCTTTTAATTTTAAAACAGTTTAAAAATTATTGATGTATTGATGGACATAATTTTGTGTTCTTGAAAGGAATAGCTTGGATCATTGAGATGTTGCCAGTTTCTATATCTTGTGCAAGATGTGTGGGGCTGAGGCAACTGTCAAAGTAGGAATATGTAGTCAGAGTAGTGTTATGTGTGTGTGCGTGTGTGTGTGTGTGTGTGTGTGTGTGTATGTGAGTGGTGAGTGTGTGGCATAAGGATGGGAAAAGCCAGGTGAGAGCCAAGTGAGAGCCTCCTTCTCTCTTTCTGCCCTTTCTCTCTCCTCACTACTTCTGCCTTCTCTTCCCCTTCCCCCTTTTATTCTATCTCCCTTTTTCACATACACTGCTCTTTTCCTTTTCCCTCCCATTGCTTTTGTATACACAGTTATGGGATTGTTTTCCACTGTTTTATTATGTTTTTAGAAAGGAGCTTTGGCAGAAGAGAAACTCAGGTGAATTACTACAGAGCTTCAAATCCCAGTTGTTCCGGGAATACTTCCCAAGTAGCTCTATAGGGAACATTCTCGAGCAGTTAATATGGTATGTCAATGGGAATTTTATGAGGAATAAACACAATTAGGGTTTTAAAAAAGAAAAAAATACTTGTAATTCTAAAAAAAATCATGTTTTCATTGAAATTATCTTCATCTTCTTGAATACAAAGAAAACATTATAAGAAAACACAGCATTTAATAAAGTCTCAAAGCTCCCTGTTCAGTTTACTTTTTCCTCAAGGAATACCTGAATTCAATTGTGATATTAAATTCTCAAAGTTTACTTGTGTATTATTAGTGCCTTATTTGCAATTTTGTTGTTGGTTTAAAATAATAGAGAGTATTCAGTGGGAACAGATTTGAATTGGCAACTAGAATGGCCTTTTGCCTAAGATTGAATAAAAAGATGTCAAACATTATAAGAATGGCCAAACTAATCAAAACAAAGATTTCATTATATCATTGTCTGCTACTCCTTCTTTAGAGAGAATGGTGTCTCAGTGGGTTTTGTTAGTTGTTTAGGAGAAATAAAAAAACAGTGAGTTCAAGTTTATTAAATTTTCTGACCTGTGTTTCTTCTGTGAAATGGGGATAGTAATAGTAGTATCTGCTTTATAGATATTCTTACTATCATGAATGCAAAATAAAAAATGAGGTATGTGAAAAATATTATCTAAATATTAGTTATTATTTAGTGCTCAGAAGGGATGGATGTCAGGGTTCTCAAAGGTTTTGCTCTAAGTTGCATGTTTATGTTTTCAGTCTACAGTTTGATTGCAGCAGCTATGGATATACATTGAATTAATGAAACATTGGTATGTTTATTGAAAATATCTGAGATAATAATATTTATTCATTAAAAAATTTAAATGTCACTATCCTTAAAGAGTCTCTGGGACTGTGTTTCTTGAGGAAAGGCCATGTATTATTATTCATCTTCATCATGCATTCCTGTCTGAGTACATGGTTCATGGTCTATGCTCAGAAATACTTATAACATGATGGGATCTATAACCTCATTTGTGGGAGGAGAGGTGGTCCAGTCCATTATTTAACAGTTAGTATTTGGTATTTAAGCGCAAAGAGTCCAAAAGAACACTCAAAATGATCCTTTATCTTAGTTGAACAGAGGCAGAAACAGGTTTTGGAGGGGCTCCTCTTCTGTCTTCAGCTTTTACAGACTCCCAGGCTCTCATGGCTTCTGGGTTCTTCCAACTTGGCTTTTGGGTGTATCCCACATACCCAGCCTCAGGCCTCCTCTCCACCCTCTTTCTCTTCTTCCTCCCATCCCTAAGCTCTCCAATTCCCATTTTCTCCTCTCCCCAGAAAGCTGTTTCTTTTCCTTGGCCTCTACAGCACCTTATTAACCATTCAGTTCCATTTGACCGTAGAATTAGTGTTGGTGGCAGTGGTAATGGTGGCATCTTTTGATCCTAACAACTAGACATTTTACATTGCCATTGTTGGTTATAGTAGGGTCTCTTTTCTTCCACATTGAATCGTATTGTTAATTTCCCTTCTGGTACCTGGATTTAATTTTTGCCATGCCGTAGAAGGAGGATAAAGTTGGGATTGGGCTAGGGAGAAGAAAAAGAAAGACCATCCCATCACAAATGAATGAACATACTAACACAGAGAATATTCAATTAAGGCCTGAAATTTTGTTTCTTCTACACATACTACCAGAGCTTTGATTATTTTCAGTGGAAGCTGAAGTTACCAGCATCATTGAGGTTGGAAGAAGAATCTTTTCTGGCTGCTGAAAGTAAAGAGAATGAACCACAGCAACTGAGAGTGAGTTGTGTGTGAAAGCAGGCAAAGTCCCATGCTCACCAGCCAGAAATTACGGGTCAGAGAGCACTGCCCAATGGAAGAAATGTAGGGTAGAGGCCAGTCTGGGGCGCTGATGGTCTTCAGGTGCATTCCCCAGATTTTTCTTCCTCTTGATCCTTTCCATGAGCAGCACAAATGGGGTGCTGGCTGTACCACCCCATGGCTGTGGAATCTGAGGCAAGTCTCTTGAGCTCTCTGAATTTGAATTTCTTAGCCATATAATAAGGTAGCAGTAACTGATAATACCTGCTCTGCCTGTTTCATAAGATTGTTACCAAGTATAGGAAAGGCCAGAAATGATCCAAAGAGTTAATCAAGTGCTTATCTTAGATGAGCAAACAGGTCCCACATAGAGAAAAGAATTATGGGTCAAAAACCAGACTTAACACTCATTTGTAGGTCCCTCCACCAAAACAAATATATTTTTTTCTTATATTGAAAATGGAGTCATTGTATTTAAAAGTAACATTCATTATAAGTCCCTTCCATGTGGAATTGAGCCAATATGTTTCATAATTAACAGAGACACAAAAGAAAAGTGGATCTTAAAAATCTTCAGATTGACTTTATCAACTTGATGTTGTATTTGATTTAGGTCTCAGACTTGGCTTGTGTGAAGCATCCTTTTCAGATACTCAATGTCATCTATGTCAGTGCATCTAATAGTCTCTTAAAGGGGCAGCCAGGGGAAGCCCATATCTCAGGATGCCTGCCCTCTTCACCATGGGCCCTGCTCATTAAAGACCAGTAGGTCTGGCTGTGATGCAGTCATGGTCCCCCCAGCCACTGCTGTCCTTGCCTATCAGCATCCTGATAGGGAGGGTTTGTCATTCTATGATCTGGCTCCTTGACTTTGACATTTAGCCACAGGGTCGGTCTTACACTAGACTCCAGACACCTAGAATCTAGTGTAATTAGTAAAATCATCCCATCCTCCCCCTGACTTCTCCCTAGGAGCTTTCCCCAAAAGCCAACTTTGGAGTGAGGTTAGTGTTGGATTCATAGGTTTCAAACCTGGCTTTTGATCATAGCCTCTTATTATGCATGAGTGGGGAGGCCTCAGCATTAAGGAGATGAAAACAAATCTGACTCTCAGGGAAGATGAGATCCAGAGTCTAGTGAGCCGAGAGACAGAGTCAGGTATGGGCAGGGGAGCTGTCAGGGGGAACTGGGCCGGAAGGGGAGGAGGTGCAGGTGACAGTGGTTATGACAGGGTTTCAGTGGCAGGAGAAGCAGATAAATGCAATTATCTGTAGACTCATAAATGTGACTATTCGCGCTGCAGGATTTGTGATCTACAAATGGAGGGGTGACCAAAAGACTGGACGGTCTCCTGGTTCCATCAGTAATTTCAGGTACATGTGACTTGATAAGGTTCCTTGAAGGCACACTGAAATGGATTGATAATGAAATATAGTCTTTTGAACAATAAAGCAACCTGGCCATTACTGACCTGTATTCATAATGATCAGTTAAACCTTATGATGATGTACTTAATTCTGATGTTTGAGAGATGATATTTTGCCAGAGTATGAAAGAATGATTGTACAAATATGTCAGATTGCTTATTTTTCCTCTTTTAGTTTTGTGTGGAAAGGATGTTACATTCAAGTTAAAGAATACCACTGAACTCATGTTGTTGAAAAGAAGGGGCTGTTTCTTTGGTGTGGGATTGGATGGAGTCTCTGTTCTCAAGTATGAGGCTAAATAATAAAGTCAACTGCATAAAAATATACTGTCAATAACAAATAGATATAGATAAAATATAGTCAGCTCTCAATTGTCTGCATGTAGCTCACATTTTTGTAAGTTAAACTATGGCTACTAAATTCAAACTTCTCATGGCTGACTGTACATATGCACAGAAATGAATGCAAAGTTGTTGCTAAGTTATACTAAGCCAACAAAAGGATGCAAAATCCATAATGAAAAAAGCTGGTTACTAATAAAGCCATTCTTTATTCAACAAATATTAAGGAGCACCTACTATGTATCATGCACTGGCGGTACCAGGTAAACAAAACTACAAACTTCCTACTCTCATGGGATGGATTCTCAGGTGCAGTGTAGATGACTCTACAGAAGAGTGATTAAGAAAAATATCAGATAGTGAGACAGTGCCAATGATGGGTGGTCTCAAAGGGTGGTCCCAGATTAACAGCGTCAGTGAAACCTAGGAGCTTGTTAGAAATTCAGGTTTTCAGATCCACACTGGATGCACTGAATAAGAAATTCGGGGGGAATGGTCATGGGAATTTGTGTTTTGACAGGTTCTCTAAGTCATTCTGATGTATGCTCAAGGATGACCACCACGGCACTATGTACAGAAGTAACACTGCATAATGTACTTGAGGGGGTGCAGGTATCTTGTTTGGATTGGGTGCTGAGGGAAGGCCTCTCTGAAGAATTGACATTTAAGTCAGTATCTTAAGGTCAAGAAAATCCATCCATGATTGCAGACAGGGAACAGAGAGGATGGAGACCCTAGGTTGGGAATGAGCATGGCATATTTGAGGAGCAGGAAGTTTGGTATGGCTGGAACATAATGGTTAAAGGGGAAGTGGTCCAAAGTATGTCTGAGGTGTAGGCAGGTCTCAGGTGGTGGGGGAAGGACTTCTCAAACTTAGTGGGCTTTTGAATCACCTGGGGATCTTTAAAATGCAGATTCTGATTCAGTAGGTTTGGGGGTGGGGACTGAGAATCTGCATTCGAGTAACCTCTTCAGTAATGGTGCTGGTGCTGGTCCATGAACCACACTGGCAGCACCGAGAGAGCAGGGCTTTGTAATCACAACATGCAATCTAATACCAAAGCTCTGTGAGTATGCCTATGGGTAGGTTTGGGTTTATTTATTTTAAATTCTCTGTTCTTGGCTAATTGAACTTTGACTTACATTGGGGTGTTGTTCAGTGAGGGAGCAGTCGATTGGATAACCACCAGTGAGGTTGTAACTGGGACAACTGGGAGGTTTTTGCAGTTAATTTAAAAGGGGGAGGATCTAGTTTAGTGCCGAGTGGTAGAATCTGGTGAGGTGTGGCTTGTCTGGGCCTCAGGTGGGACAAGGGAGAGGACTGGTTACTTCAAAACAGCTGTGTCATCTGCTCCCACTCAGGTCTGTGCTCTTAGGGTTCCTGAGCTGACCAGCAGGACCTTCTCTCTATTGTTCAGGGTTTCTCTCCCTGCTCAACTCCTGCCTCAGTGGCCTTTGGACCACCTCATCTTTATTTCTCTCCCCAGTCATAGCTTCCCATTAGTGATCCAAATTGCACAGATGTTTAGATTTGCTCCTCATCCATTAACTCCCTCCCAAGTACCAAGATCTCAATATCAGCGGAGGGACATCCCCTGCTGGGGCGAGGGCTGTGGACCTTCAAGAGGAAGCTCTGTTTCCCAAAATACAACCCACCCAAATTATTTTGGACCCTCTATAGGAGTCTCTTACATTTCCTAGCCTCAACGTACATTCCTGACAGATTCCGTGTCCTACCTGTGCATCCCATGGCATTTGGCAATGATGTGTTCCTGATTTTTGGTGTCACTGGTGTTCTCCTCCTGCCTGCTATATGGCCTGTCCCATTGACAATCTAAGGAGAACTTTCTTCCTTGCAGTTAGTTTTTGCTCCTTAGCTCTCTGCTGTCCTCTGCTGGGTCCCAGGAGCAAGAGCCCTTCAACTTGCTCTACCATGGATCTCTTTTGCCTTCTGGGTACTAAGCAGCCACCAAAATATGCCAGTCTTCGCACATTCATTATTTCCTTTTCCCATTCAGCAAACACTTACTGACAATATTCTATGTTGTAGGAATTTTACAAGGCCTTGGGGACAAAGGTGAATAGGACCCCACTGTCTAGAGGGAAGACAGAAAGGTAAACAACAATTAGAATATGGCTGGAGAAGGACCAGATGAGAGAGTCAGAACAGGGATGGAACTGGGAGAAAAGAAATATTAGTACCGCAGGGGGCAGTAGAGAAGGCCTCACAGGGATTTCGGTATTTGAGTTGGGTTTTAAAGGATGGTCAGGTATGGGCAGGTTGCGGGGGTCTTAGATTTATAGAGTAGGAGGGATGGAGAGAATACCAGATATTACACTTTGGTTCTCTTAATAATGAGCCACCAGAGTGTTTAGAGGACAATGTCATAGACAATCTTTGCCTTGAGGCTTAAACACTGGGGTCTTTTTATAGTCCTGCTGCCCTGTATTTAAGCATAAAACTTCCCAAGAAAAATAAGCACCAGAGTTTTTCTGTTTAAAATCAGGTCCCCCCCCTCCAAGAAAAAACAAAAAACCTTATAAAAAAAGAAACAGGGTCCTTGAATCTCTGTGTTTTTTTTGAAACCTGAGAGACTGTATGCTCTGCTTTTCCTAAAAGCTGAGGAATTCATTATTTTCACCCTATATTATTTGGAATTTCTATGGTACATATAAAATAATAACAGTAAATGGATTATCCTCAGAAAGATGTTTTGTTCCAGTTGCTGGTGAAAAAAATTAGCTCACTAACACATCACCCCCCAATTATCCTGTTCATTCAGTGGAGCACTGCTCATCAAGATAACTGACAGTTTCAATTGTTATTTGTAAAAAGTTGACATCCAGACTGGGGCATCCTGCTTGGAGAATGGTACAGAGTGAGGATGAACAGTAAGTCAACAAGCCTATCTACCTTTCTTCCCCTCGCAGCCCCCCAGCAGGAGGTACAGTGAACAGCATCTGGCTTAGTAATATCATTAGGGAGACATTGGAACTCTAGGGAAGATGAGCACACGTCTCATCATAAAGCATGGCCCTAGTGTTATTTCTTTTTGCATCCCTTGTTCCTCTCACAGATTCTGGCCTGTGGTAGGTGCTTTCAAAATATAGTATAATTGAGTTGGGCAGAAGCATCATCTCTATGTCTTCCTAGTTGGTGGAGCTCCTCGAAAAGTGTGCACTTAACTGGATACTCCATGGCACATGAATAAACTTGTCAAAGGAACTACGAAGGGACCCTGTTTCTTTATACTCACTCACTGCGTTCTTTTTTCTGAATCCTCAGGCTGCCCTGGGTTTTTTTTTTATTTTGAACTCCCTTTGAGAATAGAGAAGGCTTGCTTTTCTAATATAAGATGAGGGAGGTGGGTAGGGAAAGATTCTTAGTGTTCTCATAGGATGTACAATTGGTTACAAAGTTTTTTGTTTTGTTTTGTTTTGCTTTTTGGTTGCAGTGTTTTTATAGTGTTTTCCAATGCTTTCTTCTTTTTTTTAAAAATATAATTTATTTTATTATCATTAATCTACAATTACATGTGCAATATTATGGTTATTAAACTACCCCTTCATCAGGTTCCCCCCACCAACCCCATTACAGTCACTGTCCATCAGCGTAGTGAGATGCTATAGAATCACTACTTGTCTTCTCTGAGTTGTACTGGCCTCCCCGTGCCCCCCCAACATTACATCTGCTAATCGTAATGCCCCTTTTTCCCTCTGCCCTGGGTTTTTGACACAACCTTTCTAGAATGATTCAGAAAACCTCTAAAAGCCTTTGCTAATCCTTCCTTAGGATTCATCTCTCCTGAAAAATTTCACTGGTAACTGAGATATGACAGCAAGATGAGAAAGAAGGAGATATCATGACATACTGTACATAACAGGCTATTTGCCCTGGCGTATGAACATCCAGTGAAAGAAGTATGACAAAAATTGAAGGGACAATTCCTATGGAAGCTGTATGTCCCAAGTAGAAGGATAAGGTAAGTAGGTCTGAGGAATTGAGCTTCCCACTCAAAAAGCTTCTTCTATTTATTTATTTTTATTTTGGTATTGTTAATGTACAATCACTTGAACAACATTGTGGTTACTAGACCCCCTATTATCAAGTCTGCCACACATACCCCACTACAGTCACTGTCCATCAGCGTAGTAAGATGCTACAGAATCATTACTTGTCTTCTCTATAAATACTGCCTTTCCCATGTACCCCACCACTGCATTACATGTGCTAATCGTAATGCCCCTTTTCCCCCCATATCCCTCCCTTCCCACCCATCCTCCCCAGTCCATTTCCCTTTGGTAACTGTTAGTCCGTTCTTGGGTTCTATGAGTCTGCTGCTGTTTTGTTCCTTCAGTTTTTGCTTTGTTCTTATACTCCACAGATGAGTGAAATCATTTGATACTTGTCTTTTTCGGCTTGGCTTATTTCACTGAGCATAATACCCTCTAGCTCCATCCATGTTGTTGCAAATGGTAGGATTTGTTTTCTTCTTATGGCTGAATAATATTCCATTGTGTATATGTACCACATCTTCTTTATCCATTCATCTACTGATGGACACTTAGGTTGCTTCCATTTCTTGGCTATTGTAAATAGTGCTGCAATAAACATAGGGTGCATATGTCTTTTTCAAACTGGACTGCTGCATTCTTAGGGTAAATTCCTAGGAGTGGAATTCCTGGGTCAAATGGTATTTCTATTTTGAGTTTTTGAGGAACCTGCATACTGCTTTCCACAATGGTTCAAGTAATTTACATTACCACAAGCAGTGTAGGAGGGTTCCCCTTTCTACACATCCTCGCCAACATTTGTTGTTGTTTGTCTTTTGGATGTTGGCCATCCTAACTGGTGTGAGGTGATATCTCATTGTGGAGCATCTTTTCATGTGCCTGTTGGCTATCTGAATTTCTTCTTTGGAGAAGTGTCTGTTCAGCTCCTCTGCCCATTTTTTCATTGGCTTATTTGCTTTTTGTTTGTTGAGGTGCGTGAGCTCTTTATATATTTTGGATGTCAACCCCTTATCAGATATGTCATAAATGAATATATTCTCCCATACTGTAGGATGTCTTTTTGTTCTACTGATGGTGTCCTTGCTGTACAGAAGCTTTTTAGTTTGATATAGTCCCACTTGTTCATTTTTGCTTTTGTTTCCCTTGCCTGGGGAGATATGTTCATGAAGAAGTTGCTCATATTTATGTCCAAGAGATTTTTGCCTATATTTTTTCTAAGAGTTTTATGGTTTCATGACTTACATTCAGGTCTTTGATCCATTTTGATGACTTTTGTGTATGGGGTTAGACAGTAATCCAGTTTCATTCTCTCACATGTAGCTGTCCAGTTTTGCCAACACCAGCTGTTGAAGGCAGTCATTTCCCCATTGTATATCCATGGCTCCTTTATCGTATATTAATTGACCATATATGCTTGGGTTTATATCTGGGGTCTCTATTCTGTTCCACTGGTCTATGGGTCTGTTCTTGTGCCAGTACCAAATTGTCTTGAGTACTGTGGCTTTGTAGTAGAGCTTGGAATCAGGGAGCGTAATTCCCCCTGCTTTATTCTTCTTTCTCAGGATTGCTTTAGCTATTCAGGGTCTTTTGTCATTTCATATGAATTTTAGAACTATTTGCTCTAATTCATTGAAGAAGGCTGTTGGTATTTTGATAGGGATTGCATTGAATCTGTAAATTGCTTTAGGCAGGATGGCCATTTTGACAATATTAATTCTTCCTAGCCAAGAGCATGGGATGAATTTCCATTTATTAATGTCCTCTTTAATTTCTCTTAAGAGTGTCTTGTAGTTTATAGGGTATAGGTCTTTCACTTCCTTGGTTAGGTTTATTCCTAGGTATTTCATTCATTTGGATGCAGCTGTGAATGGAATTGTTTTCCTGATTTCTCTTTCTGCTAGTTCACCGTTAGTGTATAGGAATGCAACAGATTTCTGTGGATTAATTTTGTATCCCGCAGCTTTGTTGAATTCAGGTATTAGATCTAGTAGTTTTGGAGTGGATTCTTTAGGGTTTTTTATGTACACTATCATGTCATGTGCAAACAGGGACAGTTTGACTTCTTTCTTACCAATCTGGATGCCTTTTATTTCTTTGTGTTGTCTGATTGCCATGGCTAGGACCTCCAGAACTATGTTGAATAAAAGTGGGGAGAGTGGGCATCCTTGTCTTGTTCCCAATCTTAAAGGAAATGCTTTCTGCTTATCGCTGTTAAGTATAATGTTGGCTGTGGGTTTGTCATATATGCCCTTTATTATGTGGAGGTACTTGCCCTCTATACCCATTTTGTTGAGAGGTTTTATCATGAATGGATGTTGAATTTTGTGGAATGCTTTTTCAGCCTCTATGGAAATGATCATGTGGTTTTTGTCCTTCTTTTTGTTCATGTGGTGGATGGTATTGATGGATTTTTGAATGTTGTACCATCCTTGCATCGCTGGGATGAATCCCACTTGATCATGATGGATGATCTTTTTGATGTATTTTTGAGTTTCGTTTGCTAATATTTTGTTGAGTATTTTTGCATCTATGTTCATCAGGGATATTGGTCTGTAATTTTCTTTTTTTGTGGTGTCTTTGCCTGGTTTTGGTATTAGAGTGATACTGGCCTTGTAGAATGAGTTTGGGAGTATTCCCTTCTCTTCTACTTCTTGGCAAACTTTAAGGAGGATGGGTATTAGGTCTTCACAAAATGTTTGATAAAATTCAGCAGTGAAACCATCTGGTTCAGAGATTTTGTTCTTAGGTAGTTTTTTGATTACCAATTCAATTTCTTTGCTGGTAATTGGTCTATTCAGATTTTCTGTTTCTTCCTGGGTCAGCCTTGGAAGGTTGTATTTTTCTAGAAAGTTGTCCATTTCTTCTAGGTTATCCAGTTTGTTAGCATATAATTTTTCATAGTATTCTCTCATAGTTCTTTGTATTTCTGTGGTGTTGGTAGTGATTTTTTCTTTCTCATTTCTGATTCTGTTTATGTGTGTAGACTCTTTTTTTCTTGATAAGTCTAAGGGTTTATCTATTTTGTTTATTTTCTTGAAGAATCAGCTCCTGCTTTCATTGATTCTTTCTATTGTTTTATTCTTCTCAATTTTATTTATTTCTGCTTTAATCTTTATTATGTCCCTCCTTCTACTGACTTGGGGCCTCATTTGTTCTTCCTTTTCTGGTTTCATTAATTGTGAGTTTAGACTGTTCATTTGGGATTGTTCTTCTTTCCTGAGGGAGGCAATATATTTCCCTCTTAGCATGGCCTTTGCTGCGTCCCACAGATTTTGTGGTGTTGAACTGTTGCTGTCATTTGTGTCCATATATTGCTTAATCTCTGTTTTTATTTGGTCATTGATCCACTGATATTTAGGAGCATGTTATTAAGCCTCCATGTGTTTGTGGGCTTTTTCGTTTTCTTTGTGTAATTTATTTCTAATTTCATACCTTTGTGATCTGAGAAGCTGGTTGGTACAATTTCAGTCCTTTTTAATTTACTGAGATTGTTTTTGTGGCCTAGTATATGATCTATTCTTGAAAATGTTCCATGTGCACTTGAGAAGAATGTGTATCCTGTTGCTTTTGGATGGAGTGTTCTGTAGATATCCATTAGGTATCTGTTCTAATATGTTGTTCAGTGCCTCTGTCTCTTTATTCGTTTTCTGTCTGGTTGATCTGTCCTTTGGAGTGAGTGGTGTGTTGAAGTCTCCTAAAATGAATGCATTGTATTCTATTTTCCCCTTTAATTCTGTTAGTATTAGTTTCACATATGTAGGTGATCCTGTGTTGGGTGCATAGATATTTATAATAGTTATATCCTCTTGTTGCACTGACCCTTTTATCATTATGTAATGTCCTTCTTTATCTCTTGTGACTTTCTTTGTTATAAAGTCTATTTTGTGTGATACAAGTACTGCAACCCCTGCTTTTTTCTCCCTATTAGTTGCATGAAATATCTTTGTCCATCCCTTTACTTTCAGTCTGTGTATGTCTTTGGGTTTGAAGTGAGTCTGTTGTAGGCAGCATATAGATGGTCTTGTTTTTTTATCCATTCAGTAACTCTATGTCTTTTGATTGGTGCATTCAGACCATTTACATTTAGGGTTATTATTGATAGGTATGTACTTACTGCCATTGCAGGCTTTAGATTCGTGGTTAACAAAGGTTCAAGGCTAATTCCCTTACTATCTAACAGTCTAATTTAACTCACTTCATATGCAACTTTAAATTACAAACACAATCTAAAGCTTCTTTTTTTTCCCCTCCTTTTTCTTACTCCTCCTTTCTTTGTACGTTATGAATCATATTCTGTACTCTTTGTGTAGCCCTTCGATGACATCTATTTGGCCTTAGGATTACTTCCATCTATAGGAGTCCCTCCAAAATGCCCTGTAGAGGTGGTTTGTGGGAGGTAAATTCTCTCAGCTTTTGCTTATCTGAAAATTGTTTAATCCCTCCTTCCAATTTAAATGATAACCTTGCTGGGTAGACTATTCTTGGTTTGAGGCCCTTCTGCTTCATTGCATTAAATATATCATGCCACTCCCTTCTGGCCTGTAAAGTTTCTGTTGAGAAGTCTGCTGATAGCCTGATGGGTTTTCCTTTGTAGGTGATCTTTTTTCTCTCTCTAGCTGCTTTTAAAAGTCTGTCTTTATCCTTGATGTTTGCCATTTTAATTATTATATGTCTTGATGTTGTCTTCCTTGGGTCCCTTGTGTTGCGAGATCTGTGCACCTCCATGGCTTGAGAGACTATCTCCTTCCCCAGACTGGGGAATTTTTCAGCAATTACCTCCTCAATGACACTTTCTATCCCCTTTTCTCTCTCTTCTTCTTCTCGTACCCATAATATTGTTCCATTTTGATTGGTCACACAGTTCTCTCAATATTCTTTCATTCTTAGAGATTCTTTTTTCTCTCTGTGCCTCAGCTTCTTTGTATTCCTCTTCTCTACTTTCTATTCCATTTACCGTCTGTTCTACTACATCTAATCTGCTTTTAAATCCCTCCATTGTATGTTTCATTTCAGATAGGGAATTTCTTAATGAATGAATCTCCATCTTAAATTTGTTCCCGAGTTCTTGAATATTTTTCTGTACCCCCCTAAGCATCTTTATAATTTTTATTTTGAACTCTCCTTCAGGAAGATTGATGAGTTCAGTTTCATTTGGCCCTTTTTCTGGGGTTTGTGAAATTTTGGTCTGAACCATGTTTTGACGTTTCATATTTCTGTGTGGTGCCCACTAGTGCGCAGAAGTTCCAGTCTCTGGAGCTGCTCTTTTGGTGAGCTGAGGTTGGGGAAAGTTTTGGATCCCGCCGGATTAAGGCTTTCATACATTACCCTGTTTCGTGCAGTCTGCTCTGTTCGTGAGGTCTGTATGCAGTCTGGTTTAGCCTTGTTTCTTCCTGCTCTTTTAGGGTTAGTTGTATTAATTAAGTATATTTTTGTACTATTGTGGTTTTGGGAGGAGTTCTCCATGTCACCTCTCATGCCGCCACCTTAAATCCTCCTCAGCTTCTTAAACTTCTGTAACCATAGAATGTGGGTCTGGAGAGTCTTTAAGAACCATGTATTCCAAACTTGTGTTTTTTATGAATGGTGTCACCATATTTGTTCAGCCATGATAAATAAATATCCTGACTTACAATGGTTTGAGGACAATAGACTTCTTTATCTTACACAAATATGCCTTGTAGTGTTGGTTTGGTGGCTTGAAAAAGTCAGGACCCTTTGTCACTTGACTCCTCCTGGTCTTTCTCTGTTGTCTATTTCCTCATAGTTGCAAGAAGGCTGCCATAGCTCAAGACCTCATGGCCATATTCAAGGAAGGAAGTGGGGTGGAAATGGTTTTGGCTACATCTGTCCATTTTATGGAAAGCCAAAATTTTTCTGGAAGTTCCCTAAATGTCTTCCTTTTACATCCCTTCAGCCAGAATTGAATTAGTAGGGTTAAGACATAAGGGGAACAGATAAAGTAGGGACTTGATCCAATTCTGCCATAGACAGCATTGAGGAGCTGTTAGCAAGAAAAAGATGGAGGATGGACAGTGCAGGCAGTGACAGTGTCTAGTACAGATGGAGAAGCATATCAGTACTCAACACTGATGGACACAATATTTTTAACAATAATTCAATGTTTATATGATATAAATAATATAATGCTAGGTTATTATGCTAAGTATTATGCCCAATGCCTTGGCAGAATGTAAAACAGATATGGGTTACCTGGTTTTGACCACTCTGGACACCTACAGGTGGCTCTGTAGTCAGGTAGAGAGTCATCCCAATGAGATTATCTGCATTATGAGAGGCAACATGCATTTTTCCTGCTACAGTTCTAACACAGCTATATAGTAGACTTTTGGCATTTATCCTGTGACTTTCAAGATCCCCCCTGCCAAGATTTATTAAAGCATTAGTGAGCAACAAACTAATATTAAAAATACAGGTACTGTTCGTTCTCCCCCTAAATGACAATTTCCCTGCATACTAGCTCACAGTGGGGATGATTTCAAATTAGTCCCTTAGCAAAATTATAAATTGCTACATGTCATAGTCCTCTAGGATCTGTCACAAATTGTCAAAACTATGAATGTTAAATTTGCAATGAAAAAAGGCCTACTGTGCATTCTTCAGAATGCATTCATGTCATGAGCGAAACACTGGAGCATAATGACAAAAGGGTTTTCAGTATTTAAGAAAATATTGAAATATCTACATTTTTACTATTCTTTTTTATTAAGAAGAAGTGGTAAGGCCACTCTCCTCTTCTACCCATTGTCCTCAGGTATAGTTTCACTTGAGAGACTGGGATAAAGTCTTCCTGGCTTGAACTTCTCCAGATAGGGTAATTGGGAACCAGGGTCCTACTTAAAATAAATAACCCTATGACAGGGTAATTGGGAACCAGGGTCCTACTTAAAATAAATAACCCTATTCAGGCCTTAATAGGAGGGTTAGTGGCCTGGAGGTAAAAGGGAAGAAAGGAAGTAGGGTGATCTAGTTCCGAAGAAAGAGAAATGGTTGAAACCAGGGAAAGGGCTAGGAACTGGACCTAGAGACTAGGGATGGTTACTGAAAACCGGTCCTTGTTACCAAAATCAAATCACAAAACACAATGACAAGGTTTTGAGGAGAGGAATAGTTTATTAGTTTGCTAGCAAATGAGGGAGTGGCAGGCTCATGCTTTAAAGAACCACTGTCCTCCTGAAGCAGAAGCAGTTAGGGCTTTTAAAGGGGAGATTATTGGGGAGAGACCACAGTGTTCACAGACACATAAAGTAGCAACTTGCAAGGATCTAAGCAGACATTCCTGCACTGATTTAATTGCTTTCTGTTTCTCTTATCAGATCCTCCTCAGTACTCTGGGACAGCATGGCTTACAGTCTGCAAAGTCAGCTTTCTGCATTATCTCTGACCCTGAGACTTAGAAAATAGGGAGAACAAAGAGAAACAGCCATCTGTTAGTGGTTACAAAGTTTTTGGGGCTACTTAAGTTCATTTTCAGGTTAAAATTAGTGTTAAATTTTAAACTCAAGGATTTAATTCAGTTTTCCTCTGTTATAAGCCTAGGAATTGGGCCTAGGAATTTTCCCTACCACTTTTCTCTCTTCATTATCCCACTTTCCCTCCGAGACTTTCCTCTTTTTTGTTTTTTGAACACCCTTCTCATGGACCACAGGAGTATGTTACCTGGGTACAAATACTACCATCCCTACCCCTACTTATAACCATATCCATACATATAGCTACATCAACCTATCTGTATCTTTTGTAACAAAATGGCAAAGTGTATCTAAATATGAGAGACTGGTGTTATATCACAGAATTTATTGTCTGATGTGAGATATACAAATCTATGAGTGGACCATGCATTAATTTAGTTATTTCCCTGATTTTGTGCATCATGTTCTCTTGAAAACTTGTGCCAAGTCAAATGTATAAAAGTTAAATAAGAATTACACCTGGGTTCTGTTACCAGAGAGTTGAAAAACATTCTGACATTCCTAATTACACCTTGCCTTTTAGGCATGATATTTGATGATTCTTACATTCCATACATGTTCCTCTATTGTTCTTTCCCTTCAGAACACAGCACAAGATTTACCAGCTTGAAGTCAATGAACACCTGATTGAGGCTAATGACTTATCACTTTCCACAGGCTTAATGATTTCTATCTTTGTCTCAACTGTACTGAGTTAATGAGACCTCTGCTTATCATGGGTACCAGCACTTTCATTTTTCTTTTCTCTGCTCATTTTTGTAACCTAGCAAGGGAAAAAATGCAATAAAATATTCATATAATTGCACAAACATTGCTTTACCTTCACAAATGGGATGCATATGAGCAGCAGTGCTGCTGTGAAATAGCCAGCCATGCACAGATGCAAAGAAGTTCTTATTTATGGAGTTAAATCAATAAGGTATCAAGGTATAGAGAACATGGAAGTTGAATACATGGAAATGAAACACAGCCTTAATCACAATTTTATAGTTGGCCCTCAGTCATATACTGTGTCCAAAGCTGGGACTGGGAGCCAGTACTCCTAACTCCAAATTAGGGTTCATTAATTTATTCAGCACATATTTATTGAACATCTACTTTTATATGCAAATACTGTTAGGTGGTAACACTGTTTTATGTGATTCTGAACTAGAGTCTTTAGTGACAACCCTCTGATTCCAAGTTGAGTTTCATCTTTGTAACCTCTCCAGTTAGCTCTTTGGCTTTGTGTCCAGTGCTTCCTGCAGTGCTGCTGCTTTTGGAAGAGACTTTTTGCTTGTAACACCTGCCCACTCGGATTTCTCCTTTGTCCACAAGTAGAAGCCAGGCCATTTCAGAGTCCCAGCATCTGTATTAACGTGGCTGCATTACCTTGCAACTTAGACAAGGAGCCTTGGAAGATTCTCTGTTGAGTGATAGCAAATGCCTACACACTTTGCAGGCCAAGCATTCAAATTTAGCTCTCTCACATGATAACCAAGAGACAAGAGGAATTCTTTCCTATTGTTCTACCTCTACTTCCAAGGTTTTTTACGAAGCTGATGGTCCCGTAGGAAAAAAATCCACCTTGTCTTTCATGAAGTGGCATGGAAGATGAGTTTGGTCTGTAAGGAGAGTCACGGGTTGTGTTTTGGAATTAGGCACTGAGGTAGAATTTAGTGTGCAGGATGTTTATTAGAATTGGGCACCTATGGAAGGGAGGAGGAAGACACAGTGTTGGGCAGACGGAAAAGCTGAAGTGTGATGCAGGCCTGGCAAAGCTTTGCCTGACTCCACGGGGAGTACTGAGCATATGTTATTTATCATACATAGCTGACCCTGAGTGGGCTGAACTGGCTAGGTCTTTATACCACACCCCTGTCAGTCCCTGAATGTGGGCCGTCCCAGGAAGAATGTGCCCTTAGGCAAGGTGGCTCTGCAGCTGAGGCACACCTCCATGGAGCTGGTATCTGGGTAACAAATCCTCCCTTGAAGGAGCAACTGGTTATGCATCTCTGTAAGATAAAAATTTCAGTAAACTAGGAATAGAGGGGAACTTCCTCACCTTGCTAAAGAGTATTTACCAATACCTACATCATACTTAATAGTGAGAAACTGGATGTTTTCCCCCTAAGTTTGGGAACAAGGCAGGGAAATCCAAATAATTCATATAGACAATGTGCCTTCAAGGAGGTTGGGTATAACCCTCGATTCCCATAGCAGGGCTGTACATTTTACTTCTCAAGAATAAAGTATGAAAAAGATGGGGGAGGGAGAGGACAGTAACTTTGCAGTGAGAAATCTGACAAACACAAAATCCACAGGGAGAACTTCTGTTGCATCTGCCCTTGATATGATGTACTGACAATAGCACTTTAGCCCTGGGGCTTTCCTCCCCGAATCCCGTGACCCTTGTCTACTCATGAGAAAAACATTAGGCAAACGGCAACTGTGAGACATTCTATGAAACACCTGACCAGCACTCCTCAAAACTGTCTAAGTCATCACAAACTAGGAAATGCTGAGAAGCTGCCATCATAGCCAAGAGGAGCCCAGAGAGACGTGATGACTAAATGTCACGTGGAATCCTAGACGGATCCTGGAACTGTGAGAGGACACTAGGGAACAGCTAAGGTAATCTGAATAAACTATGGTTTTAGTTGATAATGTATGAATATTGGTTCATTAAGTGTGATGAATGTACCATACTAATGGAAGATGTTAAGAACAGGGGAAACTGAAGTTTATGGCAATTCTCTATAATATCTTTGCAATTTTTCTGTAAATCTGAAAGTGTTCTGAGAAATAAAGTTTATTATCAATTTAAAAAAGGTATGACAGGCACTGTGCCAGGCACTGGGATGAGTAAGACATGGCCCTGTCCTTATAAAGCTAAAGCTTGTGAGCCCACAGGCATGTGAACATATACAGTCTCGTGTTTGAGTCAGGTAACAGGGGCACAGGCAGAAGACCTTGGAAACCCTATAAATTAATTTTAGATGAATTGTTTGAAGGTGTGTATCTCACATCCTGTGGAAAAGGCAATGTCCTCCCTAAAGTTTCTAAGAATATGTGCCTAGGGCTGGTGGCTATCCTCTTATTTCTAGGTGTAGGTTCTGTTGCTGATGAACTCGTGACCTTTCATCCCCCTGCTATTCTCTTTGGTGCTATGGCACTCAGACTCTTTGTTCTTTTTTGCTCACCCATATATGTTGTCACACTTTATTAAACATTGAAGATATAGAAGATGTTTACATGTCTTAAATACAAAAGAATTTTAAAGTATAGATTGGACACCCTGTTCTTAAAACTTCCTTGGCCATCCACTCCAGGGAGCATTTCACTGGTGCCCTTATCTGCAGGATCCAGCTTCCTACCATGTCTGGTCCTCTCTCTGTCATCTCTGCCTACCTCCAATATTCTGGATAATTTCTTCTGTGGTAAAGTTTACCTCTGTCTTTCTTCTCTCTATAATACATGTTTGGAATTTCACTGTCTCTACCCCGAAGCAAGCATGTTTCTTACTAAATATGGGTTCTTAAAAAGAGAAAATGAATAGACTAGGCTAGACTAGAATAGAATAAAAATATGTCAGGTGCCAACTGTTGAAATAATAACTTTTTTATACTGCTATACCGGGCCACAAAACAAATTGAGTGCTTCAGATAAGACAGGAAGGTTGTTAAGCAGGTAGAGGAGAATATTATCTACCTCAATTGCACGATGGAAATTGAGGTGGTGGTAACTAGACGCTGGGAAGAGGGGATCAGGAGTCCCTTCCTGTCTTCTTTTGTCTCTCTGTAAGGAAGTGCCCACTTTGTTCTCTCCTCAGAGTTCTTGGACAGCTCATTTGCTTTCATTTGGTCCATTGCCACACCCCAAAGTGGCAGCCTGGTACCCCGGTGCTGCCTGATATGTCAGTTCAGCTCTTCCTTGCTATTTGGCTCAGTTTAGTCAAAGCTTTGTCTACCTCTCATCAACTGGCTTTTACTATGAGGATGGGGTCACCTTCACCTGGCCATAGCTAGAGCCTGTTAGGGAGGAAGAAATTTCCTCTACCCCTTGAGATTCTTCCAGCTGTTCTAGGAATCAAGTTGACAAGAGACAGATTAACAGGAGGAAAAACTGAAGTTTAATTATGTATGTACGGGGGATCCATAGGCATAGATTCCAAGGACAGTCAGGAAGAATGAGGTATATATTTCCTCCTAAACCAAGGAGAAGAGGGTAGGGGTCTGAGACTTCAAAGGAAAAGGGTGAGAATTCACTGTAATATAAAGAGTAAGTGCGGAAAACAAATATTTGCTGGGCCACACAGACACAATGGGGCATGAGAGGAATTTTAACACATCTCTCCCAGTCTACCACACCTAGTTTACATTATAATATAGTTATCTAAAGTGACAAGTCTCTTCCTAGAGCTGGTCCTCTATCTAAATTAGTTATAGGCAATAAGAGGGGAAGGTCAGAATTTCTTCCTGAGTCTTTTTGGCCTTGATAGTTTTCAGCTCTGAAAAAATCTGCATGTCCCAGTGGTACATCTTGGGACAGCCCGCTTTTGGCCGCTACAAGCTCAAAAACATTAGTTAGCATTGCTGTTGGGGTTATTATTTTATCATTCAGAACGGCTTCCATCAGGATGCTCAGCAAGGTGTGAGTCTGCAGCTTGGCATATCCTTCTTCCTTCTGTCCTGATGCCTTTAACTGAAATGAGTAAGAGGGGCCGTGTTTACTCAGGTGTTTATCTTAGTTGGAAAGAAAAGCAAGGTGTATACTAATTATTTCTCTACTCTTTTTTGCAAGCTATAAACACCCAAACTCGACTATCTTAAGCAAAAGACGGAATAGACATTAGAGTAGTTCACAAGATCAAAGGAAGAACTAAAGGATTCAGTGCTCCTGGAAAGCAAGACTTATACATCTCCACATTTCTCATCATTTTTACTTTATTTGGTTTCCCTTTGCAAGCAAGTCCCTGCTTACAGTCCCAGATTCCCATCCTCCTTTTTCAGCCACCCCAGCAGGAGAGAGAGCCTGTTTTTATGAAGTGTCTGTGAATTGGTGTGAGGGAAGAGCTCTGGGCAGCCCACTTATGCTCTCTCTTTGGATGAGACACTGTTGCCAAAGGTGTGGGAGATTATGTTTGGCCTGGTCTGGGACTCTTGCCATCTGTTAGTGCAGCAGTTTAGGGGACCCTGAATGACAGCATCAAAATGACAGGAGGTGGATATAGGGCAGACAATTCACCTGTGTCCACTACTGAAAGGAGGCTGTTTTTTCATGCTGGGTTCCTGAGTGTAAGTAGAATTTTGGAAAGACACTGGGAATAGAGAGTGAGAATGGTGGATCTTATAGGTAGAAGCCTTCTCTCCTCAGGACCACCTAGCCACTGCCTCTTTCTCAGAAGGAAGAGAAGGTAACCCACCTAGGCACGATGGATGTGATTTGGAGACCATGAGGTCTGGATAACCTGGCTTGGAAATATCTTCAGGGATCACTGGAGACTGTCACTAGGGTTTGGGGTCTTGGCTACACCTGGAACTTCAGCAGGGATGAGTGTGGTATCTTCTGTGTGCTTCCACTCTTCTCCACCAAAGCCTCTGCACAAGGGGCGTCTCATTCTGAACTGTTCTGGGAACTCGCACCTGGTCATAACTGGTAGTATTCTTGCCCTGGGCTTCCACAACTCTGAAAAGAGTTTGAAAAGGCCTTTATTCCTCTCCTGCCTGAGAGGTTGGAGGCCCCACCTCCTGGGGACCTGAATAATAAAGTGGCTAAAGTGGCACCATACGAGATTCTTTTTTTTCTTCATTAATGGTTGCAGAGGATTATAGAATGAACACAGCAGGCATGGAAGGGCTTGCATCCATTTCAAAAGCACCAGTACATTCACAGGCCAAAGGAAATCTTTTGAGAGAGCACTGTAAAGAGTGTTGTCAGTGGTTTTTGTCTCTGCAAGTCTTGGCAGGGATTCTTGAGCAAACTGATGCCATTTCATTTTTAGTTCCAATCATAGTCGAGTAGAGTCAAGTCAGAGTCCAGCTGGGGTCTCTTTTTAGGTTTAGGAGAAATCTCCACAGGACTCATTCAAAACACATTTGTGGAAGGCTTTCCATGTGCAGGACTAGGGCCATGGCCTCCCAGGCAGCATATCCCTCCCCTCAGGTTCCCAGACTAAATAGTGGAAATTCATTAATCATACACAGCTGTAGCACAAGACTTGAATAGGAATGGAACCCTGAGGGAGGTAAAAGCCAATGACTTGGCTTGGAGGAGAGAAACATTTTCTTTGACCAGGTAAGGATGAAGGGTGGGTGGTAGAATAAGGAGAAGAAAGAGGGAAGGATCATAATTTTGTCACTGGGGTATAACTTTGACCTCCTTGGAGTCCAAAGAGAAACATCAGAAAGAAATATCAGTAGTCTTGTTTGCCAAATCTTAGAATACTGTCATGATTTCATGAAAGTCCCAAGTAGACAGTGAAACATCTCAAGATTAGCTTAAAGCAGGGCATTTTGAAAGAGCTGTATAAAAAATAAAATACTTTTCTTCTTATTGTAGTACTTTACAATACTCTCAAAATTCAGACTGCTTCCTCCCTTCTCCAAAAGTTCCATTCACTTAAGAAATATGAGAGGAGTGTAAAAGGGGTTGAACCTGCCAATAAAATTTCTGTCTCCAGTTAGGAGAGAGTAGCTAGAGAACTATTCCAGCAGTCTCACCTTCTTGCGATATAGAGATCCCAATTCATGAGCACAGAAAAGTGTCCAGATAGAGCCAGGCTAGAGTTGCCAGATAAAATACAGGACACCCAGTTAAATTAGAATTTCAGATAAATGGATAACTCAATAAAACAATGAGTTATTTTCTTGTACAAGTATGTCCTGGCAACCTTAATCCAGGCTTGCTTGGCATCTTGGCATTAAATGGATAGCTTGGTTTCTTCTCCGTATATGGCTTTATGAGATCAAAATATTATCATATTACCATATGACTGGAAAACAAGTCCTTACCACCCTAGTCCCTATCCTAGCTCCCCATAGTATAGCAGAAGGGGGAATCAGTGCAGAGTTGGGGAAAGACACTGGCTAAGCAGATATACTAACACAAAGTTAGTCTTGGGAATGTTTGCCTTTTTAAACACCATTCCAGATTCAGACCCTCGGTCAGGGCCTCTTACCCTGTTCCCCTCCATCCCCCTCAGGATTCAAAGATTCGCCTCCACCCAGACCTGTGTAACTGGGGAGAGCCAAATGATTGAGTGGAACTCATGCTGGAGGCAGAGCTCATGGGAACTGGAATCCAGGGGAAAGTGAGTGAAGAGGTTGAAAGAATGAGTTAAAATGGGGCAGGGCACAAGCAATGAGTCTCCTTAGCTGGTCCTGAGTGGTTGGCTCTGAGGGGTGCCCTGAAGGTATAGAATTAAGGTTACACAAATACTGAGCGAACTGGGCTCTGTTGGCAAAAGCAGTGCTTCTTGAACTTTAATGTCCATACAGATTACCTAGGGATCTTGTTAAAGTGGAGATTCTGATTCAGCAGGTCTGAGGTGGGTCCTGAGATTCTGAATTTGTAATAAGCTCCCACATGGTACCGATGCTGCTGGAACACGGTCCACATTTTGAGTAGGTGTAAAAGAGAAATTGCACTAGACGTTTGTTAAAAATGGTGAGGAAGACTTTATTTGAGACTATTGAAATGGGGGGGAGACATTGAACTCTACTTTAAATCTAGCTGGGGTAGCTGGGGATTTATAGCCCTCTGGAAGAGTGAGGGAGAAGACGGAAAATTATTAAGTGGAACTTGATTATGTATCAGGGGTGGGTGGATGAGAAACTTGATTTGGTATCAAGGCAGATTGCTTGAACTGGCTTAGTAGGAATCTTGCTAAAACCACTGTGCTTTTTACCCAACAACAGATTGTCACCTTGTGAATATTCTCCCCTCCCTTGCCACCAGGGTCATGCAGTGCTGATGTGTTATGAACACTGAGATAAAATTCAGTATCTCAAAATCTTTCCAAAGAAAAGAGCCCAGTGCATGCAGTGTTTTGTCTCAGCAGTAGGGAGATCAAGTCAAGATCATCTTATCTCAGGAGATTAGCCACAGCATTTCTTAAGGTTAGGAAGGACAGAGGTTCTTCTCTTTTAGCCACTTTGATAACATTCTCCATTATTTTTCTCTTCATTCTGTCCCCTGTGGACAAACAGCAGCTGGAAATGCTCTTCTGATTCCCCGGGGAAACCCACAGGCTCTCTTGGGAAGAGAGATGTTCAATTATATGGGATAATGTGGGCAAAGGAACAGGTTCAGGGGATCTTTTTTCTTCTTGGATCAGATAATGAGAAGGCATCAGCAGAGAATGCAGAAGTAAGGAACGTCATCTGCCCAGGATCTGGGGTCATCCTCTTCGACTGCTGTCTCACCTCCTCTATCCCAGGTTACTATCAGAATGTGGAAGGCCTCTGTGAGCCTCTCTTTTTCTGCATTTTCCTATCATTTGTTTCTTTCCCTTATTTGAAGCATCACTCTTGTTTCATTGCTTTTAAAAATGAAAACTAGTGATTTTCTTCCTTGTGAGGCAGAGGGAGATGTGGAAAGAAAAGACCCCAGGATTTGGAGCCGGTACTAGGTCCCTTCTTCCACCACTGCTTTCCATGAAGACAAGGGATGTGAGCAGTGGTAAAAATCAGGCTCTTCTCAGAATAGTAGCTACTTTTGACCAGTTTCATACTTTCTTCCAAAAATATTCGCTGCATATATAAGCATATGCATATATATATTTATATACACAAATTTGTATGTAAATATTTTTAAACAAATGCTAACCCATTCTCTGTCTTTATTTCTGTTAGCTGTATAGTTTAGTGATTATTTCATGCAGCACATTAGATTTTCCTCATTCTCTGTCACAGCTACACAGTATTCTATTGCATATGATCACAGACTATAATTTCTTTAACCTTTCTTCTAATTATGGGTATTTGGTTTATTTCCAGTGACTGGCTATTTCAAGTTATGCTGCAATGATATCTTGTGTATTTGTGTATCTGTGCAAGTAGATCTATGTCATGAAGTCTTAGAAGCAAGATGTCTGGGTCCAAGCATATAGGCAGGCACTTTACCTTTTAGTAGAAATTGTCAAACTGTCCTTTGGAAAAATGTCAACAGTTTACATCTGCACTAAGAGAGTTTTCCTACCTACCTTCACCCATACTGTGAATCAATCTCTACTAATTTGAATTTATAATGCTATCTCATTGTTAGTTTAATTTTGTATTGCTGTAATTTTGAGTGAGCTTGAATATCTATCCTTCATATGCTTAAGAGCCATGCATCTGTGGAGAGCTTGCGTATGCTCCTTTTCTGTTTGGAAAAGCATATTTGAAGAGGGCTGCCCAGATCGGCCTCGCCACTGTCCCTGGGGCTTAGCTGGGGCTCTGTCCTAGCTCCCTTGGCTCCTGTCTCTCTGTTTTCTGTGTCTGGGTGCTGTCTGGCAGTCACGGAAGCTCTAGCCTGTGTGTCTGTGCCACTGTGCCCACCCATTTGCCCCTGATAAGTGAAAACCGATTGCACAATTCTGTATTTTTTTAATGCTTTTTCTTCCAGCTAAAAGAAATATTTTATTCCTCTTCACCAAATCCCTGGCAGCTGGTGTGAAGCAAGTGTCTTCTCAACTTTATAGTACAGAAAATGTGAAGGCATAAAATTTGCTGTCTGAACATCTAGAGAGACAACTACTGAGTCTATGTGTATATGATGTTTGGGCATGTAACTGGTGGGGCACTGTACTAGGAGCTTGGAGACAGGTGCATTCTGTTTCCAGCTCTAGCCTGGATTTGCTGAGAGAGACTGGGCCGGGTGTACTCCTTTTCTCAGGCCCAGTTTTTGTCACCTAAAGGCCTTCAGAGCACAGAGAAGTTCTGATACCTGTGGAAGGAGAGGTGGAAGGGAGGAGGATTGGGTAAGAAGAGCCTCAGTAAATAGAGTCAATCTGAGAAACTCTGAGCTCTGTGGATGTGGAGTTTCTGAGCAGAGATTACTCATTATAGGATCAACTCAGAGAGAAACTGTTGGGCCCTAGCACCCCTGCTGTGTGCAGTCATTGACTGCTGCTCAGGCAGACACTGGCCTTGGCTTGAGCACTGGGGTGCATCCTAAGGCTCTGCAGTTGGAGGCTTTCAGCTCCTGCACTCCTCACGTCAGTCCTGTGAAGGGAGCTCTGGGTGGTGGACCTCCATGGCTGCTGCAGCCCAGTGCGTGTAGTTTTAGTAAGAACTGGGGTTATTTTGGGCTCCTTCAAAAGTGTTGCAGGTCTGGAGATAAAACTACCCGAGGATGAAGCAATATTATAGCTTCTCTCCCTTCAGTATTTCTTCATTTATTAAATTATTAAAATTGCTTGCTGGAGGTAATCTGTTCTTCCAAAGTGTGAAATATTAAAAATATATTTCTTCTCTTGTACATATAGAATCTGTATACTTCGGTACTCATCTGGACACAAGGGAGGGGCCAAGTACCAAAACAATGAGAAAAATCTCATATTCTTGGGTGTTTATGGGAAGAGGGGCACAATAAACCCAAATATCACAGAAGGAAATGGGCACATGGAATTTTCAGTGGCAACCCTCCTTCTTTGAGTTCTCCCAGGACCTCAAAGATCCACATAGCTGGCATTTTTGGTGCCCCACATCTCTTGCCACCCTTGGTTTCAGCCACAGCTGTGGAGGACAATTCTGTCCTATCAGCTTTACCTGGTGGCATTGTACCTGAAGCACAGAGGTATAGAGTTCCTTTCTGCTTTCTGCCTTCAAGCCTTTTCTGAGTCTGTCAAATTCTGCTTGGCTCCTGGAAAGCCTCTCTGGAAATGTCAGAGAGTTGATGTGCCTGAGGTCAATCCTAATCGACAGCATTTGGTGTCTGAATGAATGTCTCAGCCCCTTGTCCTTCAAGTGAACAGTTCTGCAAAGCAGTCTGTCCTCACCCCTGGAGGTCCCAGGAAATCGAGAGCTTTGGCCAACAGCTAGAACACCAGTTATGCACCCTTATTGATCTTCTTCCTTCCCCTGGTTCCTCACTTTCTTCAGTCACCTGGGATTGCCTCTAAAATAAACTACCTGCATCTAGGCTGTCTCAGGCTCTGCTTTCAGGGGAACCCAGACAGGCCACAAAACCCTGAAAAGCGGGTCCTTATAACTTAGGCAGCTATTAAGATCTTTCCATGAGCCATGAGTGAAGTGGTGGGGACCTTCTCTCCTTTCTGCTGATGCTTTCCCTGTACTTCTGTTAAATGATTTAGTTAGTGGGTTATGGTACTCTGTTGAGAGTGGCCTGAAGTTGCCAGTCTTAAGGTGGTTGGTGCAAAAAGGCAAAGGGAGATTTCGGCAAGAGCCCCTGATTCTTAGGTGACCACCATATGAGGTGGTCTAGATAGTTCCCTGCCTCTAAACTAAAATTCTCTTCACTTGGCTTTTCTTTAGCAAGGCCCACCAGGGACCATTTCCTCCTCAATAGCTTCCACATAAAATTTAGAGTCTGAACCATGGAGCTACTGCAGGCATTGAGGGCTGCGTGAGTAATTGCAGGTACCCTCAGATCTCTTGCTTCTGACTCTGTGCTTATACTGTGGTCATTCTTAATTTTTATTTTTATGTATGTCTCCCTGCTTCTGTTTTCAATGAATCCACATATGACATGATCATTAGGGCTTACTTTAAAATTTTTTTGAATTAAAAAAATTGTAAAATATGCATGTAACATCAAATTTACCTTTTTAGCCACTTATTTTTACTTTTAAAACTTTTTCATTTTAACCATTTTTAAGTGTACAGTTCACTGGCATTAAGTACATTCACTTTATTGTGCTACCATCACCACCATCTATTCACAGGACCCTTTTCATCTTGTAAAACTGAAACTCCACACCCACTGAACACATGTCCCCATTTCCCGCTTCCCCCAGATCCTGACAACCACCATATCTACTTATATGAGGTACCTCATGTAAGTGAAATTAAATAGTATTTGTCTTTTTGTACCTGACTTATTTAATTTGGCATAATGCCCTCATGGTTCATCCATGTTATAGCAGGTGTCAGAATTTCTCTCTTTTTTCACAGCTGAATAATATTCCACTGTAAGTATATGCTATATTTAGTTTATCCATTCATCTCTATTGACAGTTGGGTTACTTCCATCTTTTGGCTGTCGCAAATAAAGTTGTTATAAACACAGGTGTATAAGGATCACTTTTGATGCCTCTTCCTTTAGGAAGTCTTCCCTTGTGCTTACCCTGTCTTTGCTAGATAGTGAGGGCTGATGTGGCTGTGTCTCATTCATCTTTATATCCCATTGATGGACAGAGGACCTATTGATTATTGTGCACCCAAATCAATACTTGTTGAATTGCTTGATTCCGCATGTGTCATTTGCCCCAAAGCTGAAGAGATTTTGAATCCCCATGCCAGTTTACCTGCAGTGTTCCATTCTATTTTATGTAGTAGAGAGCTGTAATAGTCTTTGTTCAACCCTTAACCCCTTCGGTTGGGAGATGTTCAGTAAATGTTTGCCAAGTAAATGGATGTTTGTCCCCATCCTGCATCCTGGCCACATGATAGCTCCAGCATGCTACCTGGTTCTCACCTTGCTCCAGCATCTGTATCTGTCCTGAGCATCTGGTGAGTCAACAAGTGCTCCTGGACTCAGTGTCTCTCACTTCCCTCTGCAAACAATGTTTGCCCCAAATCCTGACCTTGACCTGGAAATTGTGACGTAGACTTGCTATTAGGCTCTCACAGGGGGTCATCCTCTTCTATGGACGATAAGGGACAGGACTGTGAAGGGATTGAATGAAACGATGTGTATAAAGCACGCAGCAGAGGGCCTGTTCATGCAAGTGCACGATAAATGGTAACTATTATTATTAAGCATAGTATTCTTTTTTATATACAATTATATATTATATACATATACATGTATGTGTATATACAAGTATATTTAGAATAATCTTTTTACTCCTTATACTCTTCTTACTTCAAAAAATCATTTAACGTGTATGACATTGAAAGGTATATATATACATATATATAAAATAATTATTGAAATAAGAACAAATATTGAGAGTGATGTTTTGGAGGCAGGAAAGCCTCCCTGGACAGTCAGGGAGTTGATGTGGATTGTAATGTTAGAATCGTAGGCTAAGGATAGCTGTGGTGCATAAGCATCAAATTTAACTCGAGCCAAAAGAAAAAAAAGAAGCAAAAAGCGTCTCTATTATCTCTTCCATTCATGTTTCAGGGAGCAGAGGAAGATAGCTACCTTCGTGTCTGAGTGATGAGGTGCTGGCTGGACTTGATCGTTTCTCTCAATATTTGCTGAAGAGAAGGAAGTGAGAGCAAGGGACAAAGGGATTGCAGAGGGAATCTTTGCTTCTCTGTTTTATACTTGTTGGAAAGGAGAAATTAAGATGGAATAAGAGAAACCCCTTTCTGGGTCAGAGTATATCTGCTCCTTTTGCAGTGGTCGTAGGGCTTTAAAGACCAGTGTTACTTGTCTGGATGAAAAAGTTATGCAGTTGATAGAAATGATGTATGCAGGAGCAGATAATGCTGCGTTGGGTAAAGCCTTAGACCTGATTTAGGTTTCTCAGTTTAACTGGCTAGATTATTCTCCTTGGTCAGTAATATCAATAATTCATTCAGGCATTCATCTTCCCAGTATGGTTTCTTTTGAAATGTTGCTTAGGTTTTGAAGTTGTGTCAGGTATGATTAGATTGAGCGGTTTGTATCAATGAGGGTGTCAGAATACTTCTCTTCTCCTGGCCCAATAAATATCACTTAAAGCACTCCTTGGGGCCCTTCCCCATTGCTATGGACTGAATTGTGTCCCCCAAGTTCATCTGTTGAAGCCATAACTCACAGTGTGACTATATTTGGAGACACTGCCAAAAGGAGGTAATTAAGATCAAATGAGACCATAAGGTGGGGCCTTGGTCTGATAGGATCAGTGTCCTTGCAGGCACAGACCCCACAGTGTGCTCTCTCACTCTCTCATGGTCTCTCTGTCTTCGTCTTTCTCTTGCTCTCTCTCTTCATCATGTGAGGACACAGCAAGCAGGTGGCTGTCTGCAAACCAGAAGAGAGCTCTTAGCAGAGACCAAATCAGCCTTCACCTTGACCTTGGTCTTCCCAGCCTCTAGGACTGTGAGAAATGGATTTGTTCAAGACATCCAACCTACTGTATTTTATTATGGTAGCCTGAGCCGACTAATATACTCACTATGTAGCCGACTCAGGGACCAGGACAATTACACCATCACTGCCACCACCTGCCAGATCACCTATGTGATCTGTCTTACAGGTTCTGTTTCTTTTGTGATCATCCTTGCCCAGCCTCGTCCAGTCAGGGCCACAGCTCTTTTCTGGGATGTGAGGGCTCCAACCAGAAAAGGACCAGCACAAGGAGTGAGTGAGGTGAGGCCTCTGAACCAGGCCCTTCTCCTGCATGGCCATCACTAGGTCTGCTCAGAGGGGGGAAGCCTGGGCCCCTGGTGCTGTTCACACAGTCTCCTCCATGTATCGTGGCTTCTGAGACATGATTTTGAAATCTGCTGTTAACTAACTTTTCTATAGGAGTTCCTAAGGACAGAAGAGAGGAAAGGAGTACTGGGCATTCTAAGGGTGTAGCTAAAGTGTCTCTTGTAAACCTGAAATTCTTTGGGAGGTTGTTTGTTCTTAAAAATATTCTTGGTAATTTGCCTTCTACTCCATCATATTTTTTTTTGTGTTGATTTTAATGTACCGTGTTCCTCCAACCAAATGTGTGTGTGTGTGTGTGTGTGTATGTGGTATAAAATTTACATACATTGGATTCACATACCTTGGCACACCTCAAGAGGCCCTTAGGGGCATGTGTGCCTCAGTCTGAGAAACACAGTTTCATATAATTGTCAGAAAAGGGATTGCTTTCTTGTTGGCTTGACTGAATAAGGTGACATCACCTTATATGGGTCATTGTTGCCATTAATGCCTACAGTGCACAGGGCATTGTACTCTGATTAATAATGTGGCCATGTGTTGAGGCAGAATGGATTCCCACCCAAAATTTTGTTCAGATGTCAGGACTAGTGACACTACACAAACCAAAGGTTTATTATGAAAAAGTTTATTATATATATAATGAGAAATTTTGGGGTGAGCAGGGCAGTCTTCCCAAGCTGATCTGAAAATGGCTTGAGGGAACCCAGAAAGGAGATTGATTTGGGGTTTTTATTGTGGGTGGGGAGTGAGTCCAGGGAGGGGTGCCAAAGGAGGGAGTATATGGGCTTTCTAGCAGCTTGCTTAGTTAGATCTGGGGGAGAAGGGGAGGAAGACCTGTCAGCGTAAAAGCTGTCAACAGTGGAACACTGAAAAATGGAACCTGACTTTTGTTAGTTTGACCCCTGTTATCTCACTGAATCCTTATCACAGTACCATGAGGAAGGTCCAGCGGTGGTTCCCATTTTACAGATGAGGAATCAAGGGTCAGAAGTATTAAGCCACTTGCCAAAGGCCACAAAACTGGGAGACAGTGCCTTAATTCAAACGTAAGTCATTAGATCCAGGTTTATGCTGTTAGCTACCATATACCCAGCAGTCACCCCTAACACAACTTGCTTCTCACTTCAAGCTCTTTGGAATGTGTGTTGTGTTCTTCTCCCATCTGACAGTGAGCTCCAGAAGGGCAGGGGTCAAATCTCTTTCGTCTTTGAGATTCTTCCAGCCTCAAACGGGACCCCCATGCTCCATAGCAGTAGCCCAGTGGAACGTGTTAAATTAAATGGAGTTCAAATTATGACATCATTCCTGAAAAAAAAAACCATCCCACTAAAAGAAATCATCACAATGGGGACCTTTTAATAAGCACTAACCATGTGCCAGGCCTATATATGCCAGGGGTTCACACGCTGCCTCCAGCATCATGCAAAATTAGTGGATTGATGCTGACTTAGAGGGAGAGCAAAGTTTCACAGATTTCAATGTAAAAATTTGCATTTTGGTTTACACATCAGTTGTATAAGTAAAGCTTGGGATGGACAAGCTGAAGAGCAGTTTCTATTAAAAAGAACTTTAAAACATTGTTGATTTGTGTACTCACTAAGTCAAACCAGCCATGCAGTGTGACTAGCTCCTTAGAGAATCATTCTCAAGCTGAATTAATGGAAATTCAGTTTTTGGAGCAAGTGGGATAATAGTCCATTGAATTTTGTACTCACTCTTCAGGATATTATATGCAGTTATGGGCTCCAAGTTTTGACAGGGATATTGATAACCTGAACTATTTGCAGAGAGGAACCCAAACCGTGGAGGTCCTGGAATCCATGTCACATGAGGCCTGGCTAAAGAAACTGGGACTGCATTTGGCCCGAACAAGAGGAGACTCAGTGGGATGAGGCATGACCTGTTAACATTTGGAAGGTTATAACTGAAGATCCCCCAGGGCTGGGAACTGTTCAGTTCGCTAACATATCCCCACTACTCAAAAGATACCTTGTACGGCAATACAAATTTGATGTTAAATGAATTAAAGGCTGAATTGTGTAATGGGTATTCTGGTTGATTCTTTGGTTACAAGAAATGAGAAACTCTCTCATTGCACTTAACATTGTTCAAAGTAAGTGAGCTTTACTGTAAAGATACAGGACCAGGCTGTGCAATAGAACTTTCTGGGATGACGGAAAGGTTCTTCTGCCCTGTCCAATATGGTGGCTGCCAGCCACACATGGCTGTCAAACCCTTGAAATGTGGCAGTGCAACTCTGAATTCTTAATTTTTACTAACTTAAATTTATATTTAAATAGCTAATGGATACTGTATGGACAGAGCATACAGGAGATTTCAAGGACAGTATCTGAAGAGTGGTTCTGGATTTTGGGTGTCTCTAAGTGACACCCAATCTGTCCTCTCAGATTTGCACTCTCTGCCTTGTTTCTCCATCTGTATTTCTCACTGTACCTGTACTTGACTCCCTTCTCCCAAGAGTTTTGAGTCCATAACTTGAGCTTGCCTTGGCCACCTGGATGCTCCTCTTTACACCATGAATGTTCTTTGCGTACTTTGTACCGCCAACTGGCAACTTCCTTCCGTGTGTCTTATTTCCAGTTCCTGAAACAGAGGGAATCTGATGGGTCCAGCTCATCTTTATAGAGCATCTGGATTAGACATTTTTGGGTCAGTTGCTCCAGCCTTGTTGAATCAGTTACGTTTATCTTTAGAGGCCGGCCCTGCAGTCAGTGAGGGAGTCTGTGGGCAAAGCAAGCAGTGACTGGCATTGCTAGTAGAGACAGCTTTTATGGGTCTCCAGAGGGCCGTGGAGATTGTAATGTGGTAGACTGCAATTCATTTATTCATTTAACCACTATTTTATTGAGCATCCACTATGGGCCAGGCAGAGTGCTAGACCCTTGGGAATCTCATGATGATTGGGACGGATGTACCGCCCTTGTTATTGTATTAGTCAGAGGGCTCCATTGAAACAGAACCACTAGGATATGTATAGATATATGTATTACAGGAATTGACTCACATGGTTGTGAAGATTAGGAAGACCCATAATCTGCTGTCTATAAACTGGAAAGCCAGAGGTTTAAATCAGTCTCAGTCTGAAGTTCTGAGAATCAGGAGACTAATCGCATAAGTCCTGAGCCGATATTGGGGAGCAGGAGAAGATGGAAATCCCAGCTCAACAGAGAGCGACTTCACTCTTCCGCTCCATTTTTGTTCTCTTGGGGCCCTCAGTGGGTTGCATCATGCTGTCCGCACTGGGTAGAGTCATTCACTTTGCTTAGTTCACCAGTTACAATGCCAATCTCTTCTGGAAACCCCCTCATATAAACACCCAGAAATAATGTTTTACCAGCTATTTGGGCACCTCTTAGTTCTGTCAAGTTGACACATAAAATTAATTACAATTTTACTACAATTACCTACCTGGATCATGGATTATAAAGTAGTTGAGAACAGTACAGCATGTTGGATGTCATGATAGTGGAGCAGAGGGTGTCTAGGGAACATAAAGCCAGAGCCAGAGTCCAGGGAAGACATTTGGGAGAAATGGCACAAGAGTTTGGCAGGTAATAAGGAAGGAAGGGAAGTTCCCAAAGGCTTAGAAGGAGAGAATATACATTTGTAACAACTAGAATGAGTTCTATGAGACCACACTGTATGTTATGAGAGTGTGGTTCCAGATCCTCTAATTTAGAGAACATTGCAATCTACTGTACTCTCTACTAGACTCTCAGTGCACATTAGCACAGTAGAGGCTCTGAGAAGTCCTCAGTAAAAATCCCATAATTCTGTTTTATTAAACCATTCACAAAATTTATTTAGCATGGAATGCTCTCCTCTCTACCCTATCTCCTCTTTGCACCAGGCAGCACCAATGTTCTTTGGAACACATGTTGAGAAACCATGATCTAGATATTTCAGTTATGTTTTCTGGTAGAATGACACTGTATTTGAGGCAGATCTTGCAGTCTGATCAAATTTGTTCTAGACCTGAAAATAAATGTGAATCGTTCTGCCCAAATGTTTCTTGGCACAGCCAGAGCCAGATTCATGAGCCCATGCGGTGGGCAAAGCCAACTTAATTTACACCTGGGAAGTCTCCCATGAGGGTTCACACACATCCCTAATGGACTTCATTTTTTCTGCTGCTGTTTGTCCAGTTCCCAGAGATACAGGAACTCAGTTCCCCTTTCCAACATCCAGGTATCTGGAAATTCTCTTCCCTCCCAAGTCTTTTAAAACCTTCTCTGCAGAAGCACTTTTCCTTTAGGGAGCTGTGACGATATGGACTGTCCTGGCCATTCTCTTGGTCCTTAGATTATGCTCCTCATCTTTTCATATGAGTGCGTCTTGTCTATCCAGCTGAGCATTGGGCTTTGGGGTCAGGCTTGACTTCTACCATCGACCAGTTAGTGATGGTGAACAAGCAACTTAACTTCTCTGTGCCTCAGTTTCTTCATCTGTAAAACAGAAACTGTATTATCTACTGCATAGGATCCTGGAGGCTTAAGTGATAATAAATGATATTGTATCATTTTGCTAAGTGTTCCAGAGCATTTAGAACAGTGCTGCCATGTAATAAACATCTCACCTTTTTAGAAAATGGGAACTCTAGTTGTCCTGAATTTGATACAAAGTTTTCTCCTACAACTGCTTTGTGGTGTTGATACAGGCCTTGAATCTCTTCCAGGATAACATCCTTCTCTGTCATGTTCCTGATTAGTTCCTGATCTTTTTGAGGTTGTGATCCCTTCCTCCATGGTTTCTTTCCTCCCTCCCTCTCTTCCTTGCTTTCTTTGTAACAATTTTATTGACATATAAGTCACACACTATATAATTTACTCACTTAAAGTATACAATTCAGTGGCTCTTAGAATATTCACAGGGCTGTTCATCCATCACCACAGCTGATTTTAGAACATTCCTATATCACACCAAAAATAAGCCCTGAACCCATAACTCCCCATGTTATGAACTGAATGTTTGTGTCCCCTGCTGCCCCCAAAGGGTTCATAGGTTGAAGCCTTATACCCCGCAGTGCGATGGATATTTGGAGATGGGGCCTTTGGGAGGTGATTGAGTTTAGAGGAGATCATGGAAGTGGAACCTCCATGATGCGATTAGTGTCATTATAAGAAGAGAAAAAGACTAAAACTTGCACTCTCTTGGCTTGCAATCACCAAGGGAGGTCCTGTGAGGACATAAGCAGCAGAGGGCCCTCACCAAGAACCGGACCATGCTGGCACCCTGAGCTTGGACTTCCAGTCTCCAGAACTCTGAGAAACAAATGACTCTTTTATTTTTCTTTTGGTATCATTTATATACAATTACATGAGGTTACTAGATTCCCTCCATTATCAAGTCCCCCCCACATACCCCATTACAGTCACTGTCCATCAGCGTAGTAAGATGCTATAGAGTCACTACTTGTCTTCTCTGTGTTGTACGGCCCTCCCCGTGGCCCCCCCTACATTATGTGTGCTAATCGTAATGCCCCTTTTGCCCTTATCCCTTCCTTCCCACCCACCCCACACAGTCCCTTTCTCTTTGGTAACTGTTAGTCCATTGTTGGGTTCTGTGAGTCTGCTGCTGTTTTGTTCCTTCAGTTTTTGCTTTGTTCTTATACTCCACAGATGAGTGAAATCATTTGATACTTGTCTTTCTCCACCTGGCTTATTTCACTGAACATAATACCCTCTAGCTCATCCATGTTTTTGCAAATGGTAGGATTTGTTTTTTTCTTATGGCTGAATAATATTTTAAACCAACTAGTTCATGGTATTTTTGTTATAGCAATCCAAACTGACATCTCATTTCCCTTCAGCCACTCCATATCCCCAGGGCACAGCATCCATTATTCTACTTTCTGATCCTGAATTTGCCTATCTGGACATCTTACATAGATGGAATCTACACTATGTGGACTTTGTGATTGGTTTCTTTCACTTAGTATGATGTTTTGAGTGTCATCCACGTAGCATGTATCAATACTGCATTCCTCCTTATTGCTGAATATTATTACATTTATGTATATATCACATGTTGTTTATCCATTGTTCACTTAATGGGCATTTGGATTGTTTCTACCATTTGGCTATTGTGAATAATGCTGCTGTGAATATTTGTGTACAAGTATTTGTCTAAACATCTGTTTCCAATTCTTTTGGATATATACCTAGGAGCGGAGTGCCTGGATCATATGGTGACTCTATCTGTAACATTTTGAGGAACTGCCAGGCTTTTCCAGAGTGAATGTACCATTTCACATTCCCACCAACAGTGCCCCCCTTGTTCCTTTCATTCACCATGATCTCTACCTGCCAGCTCACTTGTAAACAGGGGCCTCATGGTCTGTTATTGACAAATTTTTATTTTGAAAATCAAGTAAAATCCAGTTTCCTTTGAAAAATTTGTGGCACATATATATTGAGACAATTGTACTTTTAAAACAAAAAACCAAAACCAAAAAGATTTGGTTGGGAAGCAGACAGTGTTAGTGACTATTATTAGGCTCACCTAGACTATAAACACCTAGCAGTCAAGGATGAAGCCTTAGTTACTATGTTTCCTTCATGTGGTTTAGCAAGAGGTTGGGATAAATGCACACTTATCATTCTTCCATTTGTTCATTTAATACTTCATATAGGGTTGTGGTGTATGTCCTTATAGTGGTGTGCAATGAAACAAGAGAAAAATCACTTAAATGCTATAGTTGGTCCACCATTTCACTCAATGAAGGTGGACCCACAGGTAATAGATGCGCTCAAGCCTGAAATAGTGAATGCAGGCTTGAAACCGTGGAAATTATTTCTGAATATAGGCTTGTCACCCTTTGATGAAGACTAGAGATGCGTGATTCAGGTGGCCAGCTAAGTGCGTGGTGATGGCTTGTGTCAACTAGGAAATGGAGAAATTAGTTGAGGGCCAAGAGAAGCTTTGAGCAGGGGAGTATGAGAGGAACTGATAGGCTTGTCCTCAGCAGACATTTGTGGGAAATTTAAGGATTTTCAAGAGCAAGTTTGATTCTTTGTCATTTTGCCCTTACCCTGCTAACAGCTGTGTGTTGCCTTCAAGAAGATGCTAGAAGCTAGCAGAAGGTCACAGAAGACAAAATCCCTGCAGCCCAGTGGCTTAGGGTCTAGTGTGGAAGGCAGCAAAGTCACACAGTAAATGCAGAACCACGTGAAAAAGGCAAAGATAGGCATGTGCACAGGGGAGGGGGGAGGGGAAGTGCAGAGCACGGAGCACCTGAAGGGGAGGTTGCCTGGGGCCGCTGTGACCAACTACCACAAACTGGGGGGTTTAAAACAATAGAAACTTATCCACCCATAATTCTAGAGTCTAGAAGTCTGAAATCAAGGTGTCGGCAGGGTCATGCTCCCTCCGAAAGCTCTAGGGGAGAATCCTTCCTTGCCTTTTCCCCCTTCTGCTGGCTCTCGGCCTTCCTTGGCTTGTGGCTGTATCACTCCAATCTCTACTTCTGTCTTCACGGACGCTTTCCTCTCTTCACCATGTGTTCGTGTGTCAGGGTACTGTGTGTGTCGGGGTACTTGTTGTTGGGTTTAGGGCCCACCCAGATAATCCAGATGGTATCACCTCGAGAATTGTAACTTCATTACATCTGCAGAGATTCTTTCCAAATAAGGTCACATTCACAGGTTCTGGCGGTTAGGATTTGAATGTATCTTTTGAGGGTCCACCATTCAAACTACTACATCAGGGAAATGTCTCTGGATGCAGTAAAACAGTTGAGATAGTTCTTAAGCAAATTAGGTAGGTGAAAGGGCAGAGAAAGTGTTCCAGAAAGAGGGGGAAGAGAGGTCAGCATGTGCAAAGGTCCTGTTGGAAGAAACTCTACAGTCTCATGGGTACCATGATACTTCTGGAGTGTAGTGCATGCGTGCGTGCGTGCGTGTGTGTGTGTGTGTGTGTGTGTGTGTGTGTGTGTGTGTGTGCTGTGTAGTACAGTGTGGAGTGAGGAGAACAGAGCATTTTTGGGTTAGAGGAGTAGGCAAGGCCCCGGTGCCAGAGGGTCTGGGATGATAAGGAGAAAAATGGAGAAACTACCCAGAAATTTTAAACAGGGAGGTGATGTGAGCTGATTGGCATTTTGGAAAGACCACTCTGGGAGTTCTGTGGAGGGCAGGATGCAGGAAGGCTGATTAGAGAAACTAGCTAGTGAAACTTTTGCTCAGTAAATGTGCATTGACTTGAGTCTGCCCTCTCCTTACTTTTAATTTCCTACATTAGCTTGTGATTTTTGCTGGTTTTCTGGATGCATTTTAATGTGGTAAGCCAGTCTATTTACTTGTAATGCTCATCACTAACAGGAAACAAGATGTTGGCCTCACAAGGGAAGCTGGCCCTGCTTAGTTGATAGAGCCTCTTGCATTGATGATGAAAGATTGTAAATGGATTGAACAGGTTGATGGTGTCAGTTCCAATTTGTTGAGTCACCAAATCATGTTGTCAACAATTAGCATCTATAAAATATATACACATATACATCACCCTTTCAGTACAAGAATGAGGAACTCTGGCTATCACTCTGGATTTGACACAACTTTCTCCCTTACCACTGCTTTGTAGTTGCTGCTTAAATTAAAGTGTGAATGATTTAGAAATACTTTCTGAGCCCCTTCTAGGTGTCAGGCACTGTGTGAACTGTCCAGAATTTAGCAGGGAACCAAATAAACAGCCCAGGCTTTCAGAGAGCCCACAGTCTAGAGAGGAACAGACAAGCAGATGGTGATAAGGCAATGGGGGGTGGTGGTAAATTCCATGCTAGGGGAAAGTGGGGAGTGCTACAGATCACCTAAGTACCCACAACAGGGGCACAAAAAGGAGGGTACGGAGGTCCTGTCTGCTTCCGCTCCATACTGCAGTGCCTGACTCTGACTTGAAGTAGTCCTGTTCAGTGGTGAGACTGCACCAGTTTTTAGTGATATCCTTGGATACCGAGCTCCCTTCCGAGTGATTCTGTAGGTGTCCTTGCTGCACTCCATTTCCTCATCCTCTCCTTACTGCCCACTCCCTTCAATAGGATTTAGCTCCCTCCCCCACCCAGGAGCAGAACAGCATTTCTCAAGGTCCATTTATTCATTTGTTCATTTAGCAAAACCATGCTGACTGCTGACTGCTTGCAATGTCCTGTGCCAGTTAGTGGGGTTGCTACAGATACAAATTCAATGGCTTACATTCGTGTTAAAGCAAGGATATTCTTTGGAGGGGTAGTGACAAGGCAGGGAACATTTCCCTGGCAAGAGGCATCGCTGTCACTTAGAAGGAGTTGGTGTGGCTGTGTCTGTGTTGGGAAAAGCAGGGCAGGAGGAGAAAACACTGAAGCTGGGCTTTGAAGGGTTTGACTAGGTGGAGATCCATGGTGCTCACCCTACCCTGATTCCTGGTCTGGAGTCACACTGGGTTCAGACCTCAGCCCCAACCCATGCTAATGTGGGATCTTGAGCAAAGGCCCTCCTTCACCTGACTAAGCCCCAGTTTCCTCATCTATGGGATGGGATATGAACAGCTCTGCCTACCTGGTGCTGCGGACATTAAGCCATCTGCATGTACTGCTCTGGGCACGGTGCCCAGCACAGAGTAAACACTCAACCAGTACCAGCGGCTATTGCCATTAGCCAACCCTTGTGAGAGAAGAGCCTTTCCTGACACTGTTTGGTTTGAAAGGGCACCTGGGACTATATATTAAAGAAACTGGAATTGAGGGCTTGGTTGAACATTTCTCTAAGTTGTAAACTTGCACTGTAGTAAGAAAGGGGGACAGGTGGGCCAATCCCATATTCAAAGCTCTGTTTAAATTTCTTTATTCTTTTTTTTGTATTTATTTAGGTATTATTAATGTATGATTACATAAGCAACATTATGGTTACTAGGCTCCCCCTGTTATCAAGTCCCCACCACATACCCCATTACAGTCACTGTCCATAAGCATAGTAAGATGCTATAGAATCACTGCTTGTATTCTCTGTGTTATACTGCCTTCCCCGTGCGCCTCTCCTGCTACATTATGTGTGCTAATTGCAATGCCCCCTTTTCCCAGTATCTCTCCCTTTCCACCCCTCTTCCCCAGTCCATTTCCCTTTGGTAACTGTTAGTCCATTCTTGGGTTCTGTGAGCCTGCTGCTGTTTTGTTCCTTCAGTTTTTGCTTTGTTCTTATACTCCACAGATGAGTGAAATCATTTGATACTTGTCTTTCTCCACCTGGCTTATTTCACTGAGCATAATACCCTCTAGCTCCATCCATGTTGTTGCAAATGGTAGGATTTGTTTCTTCTTATGGCTGAATAATATTCCATTGTGTATATGTACCACATCTTCTTTATCCATTCATCTACTGATGGACACTTAGGTTGCTTCCATTTCTTGGCTATTGTAAATAGTGCTGTGATAAACATAGGGTGCATATATCTTTTTCAAACTGGGCTCCTGCATTCCTAGGGTAAATTCCTAGGAGTGGAATTCTTGGGTCAAATGGTATTTCTATTTTGAGTTTTTTGAGGAACCTCTATACTGCTTTCCACAATGGTTGAACTAATTTACATTCCCACCAACAGTGTAGGCGGGTCCCCCTTTCTCCACATCCTCGCTGACATTTGTTGTTGTTTGTCTTTTGGATGTTGGCCATCCTCACTGGTGTGAGGTGATATCTCATTGTGGTTTTAATTTGCATTTCTCCGATGATTAGCGATGTGGAGCATCTTTTCATGTGCCTGTTGGCCATCTGAATTTCTTCTTTGGAGAAGTGTCTGTTCAGCTCCTCTGCCCATTTTTTAATTGGCTTATTTGCTTTTTGTCGAGGTGTGTGAGCTCTTTATATAATTTGGATGTCAATCCCTTATCAGATAAGTCATTTATGAATATATTCTCCCATACTGTAGGATGTCTTTTTGTTCTATTGATGGTGTCCTTTGCTGTACAGAAGCTTTTTAGTTTGATATAGTCCCACTTATTCATTTTTGCTTTTGTTTCCCTTGCCCGGGGAGATACGTTCATGAAGAAGTTGCTCATATTTATGTCCCAGAGATTTTTGCCTATGTTTTTTTCTAAGAGTTTTATGGTTTCATGACTTACATTCAGGTCTTTGATCCATTTTGAGATGACTTTTGTGCATGGGGTTAGACAGTAGTCCAGTTTCATTCTCTTACATGTAGCTGTCCAGTTTTGCCAACACCAGCTGCTGAAGAGTCTGCATTACCGCATTGTATATCCATGGCTCCTTTATTGTATATTAATTGACCATATATGCTTGGGTTTATATCTGGGGTCTCTATTCTGTTCCACTGGTCTGTGGGTCTGTTCTTGTGCCAGTACCAAATTGTCTTGATTACTATGGCTTTGTAGTAGAGCTTGAAGTCAGGGAGCGTAATTCCCCCTGCTTTATTCTTCCTTCTCAGGATTGCTTTGGCTATTCGGGGTCTTTTGTGGTTCCATATGGATCTTAGAACTATTTTCTCTAGTCCATTGAAGAATGCTGTAGGTATTTTGATAGGGATTGCATTGACTCTGTAGATAGCTTTACACAGGAAGGCCATTTTGACAATATTAATTCTCACTAGCCAAGAACATGGGATGAATTTCCATTTATTAGTGTCCTCTTTAATTTCTCTCATGAGTGTCCTGTAGTTTTCAGAGTATAAGTCTTTCACTTCCTTGGTTAGGTTTATTCCTAGGTATTTTATTCTTTTTGATGCAATTGTGAATGGAATTGTTTTCCTGATTAATTTTGTATCCTGCAACTTTACTGAATTCAGATATTAGATCTCGTAGTTTTGGAGTGGATTCTTTAGGGTTTTTTATGTACACTATCATGTCATGTGCAAACAGGGACAGTTTGACCTCTTCCTTACCAATCTGGATGCCTTTTATTTCTTTGTGTTGTCTGATTGCTGTGCCTAGGTCATCCAGAACTATGTTGAATAAAAGTGGGGAGAGTGGGCATCCTTGTCTTGTTCCCAATCTTAAAGGAAAAGCTTTCAGCTTCTTGCTGTTAGGTATATTGTTGGCTGTGGGCTTGTCATATATGGCCTATATTATGTTGAGGTACTTGCCCTCTATACCCATTTTGTTGAGAGGTTTTATCATGAATGGATGTTGAATTTTGTTGAATGCTTTTTCAGCCTCTATGGAGATGATCATGTGGTTTTTGTCCTTCTTTTTGCTGATGTAGTGGATGATGTTGATGGATTTTCCAATGTTGTACCATCCTTGCATCCCTGGGATGAATCCCACTTGATCATGATGGATGATCTTTCTGATGTATTTTTGAATTTGGTATCCTAATATTTTGTTGAGAGTTGCATTTATGTTCATCAGGGATATTGGTCTGTAATTTTCTTTTTTTTGCATTGTCTTTGCCTGGTTTTGGTATATGTTGGCTTTGTAGAATGAGTTTGGGAGTATTCCCTCCTCTTCTACGTCTTGGAAAACGTTAAGGAGGATGGGTATTAGGTCTTCACTAAATGTTTGATAAAATTCAGCAGTGAAACCATGTGTTCCAGGGGTTTTGTTCTTAGGAGGTTTTTTGATTACCAATTCAATTTCTTTGCTGGTAATTAGTCTATTAAGATTTTCTGTTTCTTCCTGGGTCAGCCTTGGAAGGCTGTATTTTTCTGGAAAGTTGTCCATTTCTTCTAGGTTATCCAGTTTGTTAAGCATATAATTTTTCATAGTATTCTCTCATAATTCTTTGTATTTCTGTGGTGTCCATAGTGATTTTTCCTTTCTCATTTCTGATTCTGTTTATGTGTGTAGACTCTCTTTATCTCTTGATATGTTTGGCTAGGGGTTTATCTATTTTGTTTATTTTCTTGAAGAACCAGCTTCTGCTTTCATTGTTTCTTTCTATTGTTTTATTCTTCTCAATTTTATTTATTTCTGCTTTAATCTTTATTATGTCCCTCCTTCTACTGACTTTGGGTCTCATTTGTTCTTCCTTTTATAGTTTCATTAATTGTGAGTTTAGACTGTTCATTTGGGATTGTTCTTCTTTCCAGAGGTAGGCTTGTATTACAATATATTTCCCTCTTAGCACAGCCTTCGCTGTATCCCACAGATTTTGTGGTGTTGAATTATTGCTGTCATTTGTGTCCATATATTGCTTGATCTCTGTTGTTACTTGGTTGTTACTCCATTGATTATTCAGGATCATGTTATTAAGTCTCCATGTGTTTGTGGGCCTTTTCATTTTCTTTGAGGATTTATTTCTAGTTTCATAGCTTTGTGACTGAGAAGCTGGTTGGTACAATTTCAATCTTTTTGAATTTACTGAGGCTCTTTTTGTGGCCTAGTATATGATCTATTCTTGAAAATGTTCCATGTGCACTTGAGAAGAATGTGTATCCTGTTGCTTTTGGATGAAGTGTTCTGTAGATGTCCATTAGGTCCATCTGTTCCAATACGTTGTTCAGTGTCTCTGTCTCTTTATTTATTTTCAGTCTGGTTGATCTGTCCTTTGGAGTGAGTGGTGTGTTGAAGTCTCCCAAAATGAATGCATTGCATTCTATTTCCCCCTTTAATTCTGGTAGTATTTGTTTCACATGTGTAGATGGTCCTGTGTTGGGTGCAGAGATGTTTATAATAGTTATATCCTCTTGTTGGACTGATCCCTTTATCATTATGTGATGTCCTTCTTTTTCTCTTGTGACTTTCTTTGTTTTGAAGTCTATTTTGTGTGATACAAGTACTGCAACTCCTGCTTTTTTCTCCCTATTAGTTGCATGAAATATCTTTGTCCCTCCCTTTACTTTCAGTCTGTGTATGTCATTGGGTTTGAAGTGAGTCTGTTGTAGGCAGCATATAGATGGGTCTTGTTTTTTTATCCATTCAGTGAGTCTACGTCTTTTGACTGGTGCATTCAGAACATTTACATTTAGGGTGATTATTGATAGGTATGTACTTATTGCCATTGCTGGCTTTAGATTTGTGGTTACCAAAGGTTCAAGGGTAATTCCCTTACTATCTAACAGTCTAGTTTAACTCACTTCGTATGGTATTACAAACACAACCTAAAGATTCTTTTTTTTTCCTTCTTTTTCTTCCTCCTCCATTCTTTGTATGTTATGAATCATATTCTGTACTCTTTGTCTATCCCTTGGGTGACATCTATTTAGTCTTAGGAATACTTCCATCTATAGGAGTCCCTCCAAAATGCACTGTAGAAGTGGTTTGTGGGAGGTAAATTCTCTCAGCTTTTGATTATCTGAAAATTGTTTAATCCCTCCTTCCAATTTAAATGATAACCTTGCTGGGTAGGCTATTCTTGGTTCGAGGCCCTTCTGCTTCATTGCATTAAATATATCATGCCACTCCCTTCTGGCCTGTAAGGTTTCTGTTGAGAAGTCTGATGATAGCCTGATGGGTTTCCTTTGTATGTGATCTTTTTTCTCTCTCTAGCTGCTTTTAAAAGTCTGCCTTTATCCTTGATGTTTGCCATTTTAATTATTATATGTCTTGATGTTGTCTTCCTTGGGTCCCTTGTGTTGGGAGATCTGTGCACCTCCATGGCTTGAGAGACTATCTCCTTCCCCAGATTGGGGAAGTTTTCAGCAATTACCTCCTCAGTGACACTTTCTATCCCTTTTTCTCTCTCTTCTTCTTCTGGTACCCCTATAATGAGAATATTGTTCGGTTTGGATTGGTCACACAGTTCTCTCAATATTCTTTCATTCTTAGAGATTCTTTTTTCTCTCTGTGCCTCAGCTTCTTTGTATTCCTCTTCTCTACTTTCTATTCCATTTACCGTCTGTTCTACTACATCTAATCTGCTTTTAAATCCCTCCATTGTATGTTCATTTTAGATATGGAATTTATTAATGATTGAATCTCCATCTTAAATTAGTTCTGAGTTCTTGAATATTTTTCTGTACCTCCATAAGCATGTTTATGATTTTTATTTTGAACCCTCTTTCAGGAAGATTGGTGAGTTCAGTTTCATTTGGGCGTTTTTCTGGGGTTTGTGAGATTTTGGTCTGAAGCATGTTCTTTTGACGTTTCATATTTCTGTGTGGTGCCCACTAGTGCCCAGAAGCTCCAGTCTCTGGAGCTGTTCAGCCCCTAGAGTGAGGTTGGGAGTCGTAGGGGAGCGGAACTGGTGCCCTGTTTTGTGAGGTCTATTCTGTTCGTGAGGTCTGTATGCAGTCTGTTGTAGCCTTCTTTCCTGTTGGTATTTTAGCGTTAGTTGTATTTAGTATATTTTTTCACTATCTGTGGTTTTGGGAGTTCTCTGTCTTACCTCTCACACTGCAATCTTAAATTTCTTTATTCTTTCCTAGCTCTGGGGCTGGATTTTCTACTTGTTAGCATGAAAACATGGTCTGGAATATCTCTAGCCAAGTGGTCCAGAGCCCATTGGAACTGTCAAAATTGGGATTGGAACATAAATATGAAATGACAGGCAGCTTCATGTACTGTTATTAAACTTCACAGCTAGAATTTTTAAAAGCAAATTATCATGTAAAAATATTCTTGTTATGTTAAACTGGAAATAAAAATGACTTATTTATTTGCTTAGATCCAATGGTTGGAAGCAAAGTTAGGCTGTATTTTTTTCCCCTGCCAAATGCTTTGATGTGTTCCTTTAACCAAAGGGTTTAAATATGAATATTAGTTAAGATGGGTCAACCACAGTGAGGTTGTCAGCTTCCTAAGTATTGTATTCTTTCAAATGGGTCAATGAATAGAAATTTAAAATGGGAGTCAAAGATTTTAATGGTTTTGGCATCTAACCAAGAGAAAAACTGGATTACAGGTAGTATGGCTGAGCTGTAGGTTATTCCTAAGTATAGGAATTTAGGTACCTCCTTTAGTTGCAGGGGTCTTCAAGAGCCTGAGGAGGTATTACCTGGGCCTGGAATTCACCATAATAGCCACCAGATGTCACTGTTAAGTCACAGAATCGCAGCCTTTTGGGGCAGAGATTCCTTACAGGGGAGAGGACTTTTAGGAAAACTTCACCTGGCCAAACAGCTCATTCTTTATCTTAAATAATCTACCAAGCTCAGGAGCCCAGGGCAAGCTTAATTGAAGTCAGGAGAGTACTTCAGAGTATGGAAGAAAATTGCGGCAGTGGGAAAAAAATTGCAATATTTGCTCTTTCTGTATTCTGGAATTCTCCTTGTCATTCAATCACTTCTGTATGTCTGTCTCTCCCATTCCCGGCCCAGAACTAGGCATTAAATGCATTGAACTGGCTCGACTTGCAAAGTCACAGAATGTCAGAATAGGAAAGCCTCATAGGGGTCATCTAGCACAATGCTTCCACTCAAGGGCAGGGGCACCAAGAGGGGAATGGCTTGACCAAGGTCATGTTTAACTCTAGGTTGAGAATTTTTCATAAGGCTATTATATGAAAGTATACAGGACAGTGATTCTTGATGCGTGGTCCCTGGACCAGCAGTATTACTATCAGAATAGTCAGAAAAGCAAATACTTGGGTTCCATTTCGGATCTATCGAATCAGAAAGCCTTGGTTGATGCTTAGCACCGTGTTTTTTTAAACAAGTCCTCCAGAGAATTCTGGTTTGGCTGAAGTATAACATCTGCTCTTAATTGGACCAGGAGGGCTTTAGCTTCTACTTCCTTGTGTTGTGAGCATCTCTCCAGGTTCTGGGCTCTGAGGAGTGCAGCCAGTTCTCAGCTTCTCTTTGTAGCTTGACCTCCTCTACACATTCACTGAGAGTTAAATGTATTAACATGAAAACATTAATCTGAGTAACAACAACCAATAGAGGATTTTTAAATTCTCAATCCCTAAGGAAATTTTTGCCAAAGCATTCAAATCTCAGGAGTATATATGTACGATTTGTTTTATAAAGTTACCTGGCTCTTAGCATTTCCCTTTGTTTCTCACTTTTCTTTCTCAGCTACAGGAGAGAGAACATAGTGTCACTGAGCATCTCCTATGTGCCAGGTGCTTCTACGTGCTCCTGGAGAAGAGAGCTTGACTGTCACCATGTTTTTTTATGGGCAAGAATTGCCCAAGGTCATACTGGTGAGGAAATATGCACACAGAGAAGATTTCAGCGGCTCTGTGGCAAGCTTTATTTCCCTCCCAGGCTCTCTTTGCATTTTAAATGGGCTTCCAAGCCCTGAGAGGGACCGAGTGAAAATTGCAGATTCCCTTATTTGGATCTGAGGACAGAGGTTTCTAGGGGGTAAGAGACATAAAAGAAGGGATGTCTTACTATTCCCCACAAGGTGCCCTCCCCAGAGAGAGCCTATCTTCTGTGCCTAGAGAATGGTTAGATCCTGGTTGGGTCTTTCTAGGAAAGAAATACTCTTTAGCTTCAGCCATCAATTTATGGTGTCATTTCCCAGGTATGTTCAGGACGGATTGCTCTTCTTTACCACGTGTTCTTCTAGGGTTTAACCTCAAGTTGGATTATCAAAGATCTCCTCTGCCAGACGAGGCTAGATTAGCTTCTTTACAATTGCTAGCATTCTCCTAATTTCCCCCTGTTTGTGTAGAAGGAAGAAATAACTATTTATCTTATTTTGCTACTGAAGTTCTTAGGAAAATCCTGATGGAAACAATGATTTGAGGCACTAGGAAACTACTACTTAACACTTTTCTTGCCTTTTCAAGGTCTACTTTTTATTTTCTTACAGCAAATGATACAGAAGGATTGCGACAGGGACTGCAATGAAGTTATGAAGATAAAAGTAAGCACACACAAATGACTTCCAGCATCTTCTGTCATTAACGTCTCCTCCCTAGCAGACTTTAGAGTTTTAGAACATTTATGTTATTTCATGCTCCATCTCATTTTTAGGCTTTCCTCCTTTCTGGGCTTTTTCTCTGTGATATGAGACTTAGTTCTGTTTTTTAATTTCTGAGCAAGAGTTTCATTTCCCTGTATGTTTAGGCATCCAGTCAGCCTAACTTATCTGCGTGGCTTATTTTGCTGGGAGGGTTGAGCGTTCATGAGAACACTGTTTTCCATTCCTTTTTCTCATTAGTCATTCTCCGGGTGCAGGCTCTGGAGTTGGGCATGCCTGGGTCCAGATCCTCGTTTTCCTCTTCCTGGGTTGCATGGACCTGAGTGAGTAACTCCACCTCCATGAGTGTCATCAGAACCGGGCCAGGCTCAGGAATACAGTTCAGACCGCTGGGCCACCAGGTCCTGGTGATGTCTCAGAGTCACTGCTGGGTGTTGCGGTAGGCGACACAGGAGGGTGGGCTCAGGTCTCCCGGGAAGCTGGCATCTGAGGCACCGAGGGCAGTTTTCCTGGACTGTGTCAGAAGGGGTGGCGACCTAGGGCAGAGCTGCTGCCTCCCCAGGGTGGGATTCTTCCTGGGTCCAGCCACTTTCTTCCTCTAGTTCTGCAGCTTGGGTTCTGTTAAGTCCCTCCTCCCCAACACATTCCTCCCTATCCATTTCTTTCCCCAGCAATTCCTTGGACTTGGGACCCCAGTGAGTGGGGAAAGCAACTGGTTGGACTTGAGACAACTCCCAGGTTGGGTTGTGCTCAGGGAAAGCCCTTGCTCTTTTTGATTGCCTTCAAGGGGAATCGTGACAAAATCAACCTAAAAACATGTAAAGAATACCTGTTCACTCCCCTTTCCATTGGAAAATACTTCCATCTAAAAACACCTTGTTTTGGGTGTTTTTCTCAGGAGCCTGTGTATTTGAAAGGAAGTAGGTACCTTAGTATATTTGTCTCACTATTCCCCCGTGTGAGTAGGGTGGTAGGTGCTTAAGAAATATCGATGGAATGGCGGCTGATTAATGAAAAGACCTGGATTCTGGGATGGCTTATGTTATCTTGGACAAGTCACTTACTTCTCTGAGTCCATTCTGTGGAAGGTTGAAAATTATCCCTGAATTTTACGTCAGATTCTTCCGGAGTAGCCCCTGTCACGTGCATTCAGGTTCCCCCCAGTGGCTAAGATGTGCTCCCTGCGGGGAGGGAGTGGGGGAGCAGTAGGGGAAGGGGAGGCAGCAGAGCAGGGCTGTGAGCACAGGCCAAGTCCTGCAGAGGGCAGCTCTGGACTGATCCTGCAAGAGAATGCTGGCATGTGGGTTAAGCCTCCTAGCAAGGGGGCTGGGCCTGTCACACTCCTGCACCTCGGTCACTGGCTAAGCGCTGGGGTGGGAAGGAGGAATATAAATTCCCCAGACACTTCTAGCTCTCCACCCAACTGGGCAAAGTGGTCTCCAGGGAACTGAGGATGTCCTCTCAAACAGAGCCGCAAAGTCTGTGTAAGAGCAGAAGGGTGGGGGACTGATATCATGGCTGCATCCTATCTTATCTGCATTTCTGATACACTGGTATCAGATGAGAAAATAGGTGGAAATGCTTGAAAACTGTAATGTTTCATTCCAAAGCAAATGGTGGTTTTTATATTCAATAAATTTGTTAAGGAAATAGTCTTGTGCATCTAGAAAGACCCAGGAAAAAAAAATGATGGCATTAATCACACATTCTGGTTCATCAAGCATGGCCCTTAGATAAAATTTCATGTCCTTTGAGGACTGCTAATCCAATACCAGTTTTCAAAGAATTGTAATTTAAATTAACATTACAACTACAGGCAAGACAATTTAATATCTGTTTTATGCTTCAGAAGGCATTTCCCAATCTTGTAAGGCCTCAGGGTTGCGACTATCATTGCATAGTGGACATGTACAACTGCGGTTAACAGGCTGGGTTAGGGGAGTGGGGAAGATGGCATTTCCTCTCCATTTTGTCATGGGAGAGGTGCTGGCCATGGCTGTATTTACAAATAGCTAAACACTGGAGTGCTGACAATTCTGGGGGCCCAAAGCTTTGATTTTCCTTGAAGTATTTGGTTGAGATGGGCCAAGATGGAGACTCTCACCTGACTTAATTAGATAATCTCAACTATAAAGACACAGACTCTGTGACATGGGTAAACAGAAGTTTGCTTAGCAGTTTCACAAGAGCCTCAGGGTAGCCAGGCCTTAACACACACATTACCTCCTACATCACACAGTGGTTATGTTTGAATGGTCATGTTAGTTGTTATTTTACATCAAATAGGGAACAGCACATTTTCCCCAGACTAGGGTGGCCACGGTGGAGTTTTCCTTAATGGATTCTTCTACAAACCTATCCATTGCCAGCTTAGGCCGTAGTTGTTCAAAACACCCATCCCTTCCCACTACCCCCCGGTTTGAAATCACATTGCTGATACATTTTTGAGGTCCTGCCTCATCTCCTCTATTGCAATTGGCATGTATGGGTATGCAAGAAAACCATTCCGCCCTAAAGCTGGGGTAACTATGAAGAGGAAAAGAGAAGAAATCTTATCTAGCATCATTCAAGGATGGGAGGCAGAGAAGGGACAAGAAGAGGGCCCGTTTATGTTTCACGAAGACCAGGGACACTTCCGCGGAATATTCTAAAATTTCTTGAGCTTCTGTAATTGCCCCTTGTTTGTTGTTCTCATTATTTTCATTCCCTCTCCTTTCCATGTCATGAATGGCTGGCAGTAACACTATCCATTCATTGAATTATTCATGAGGCATTTGTCCTACACTTTCTGTGGGCCAGATACCATGCTAGGCTCTGAGGCTGCGATGGTAACCGAGATCCAGTTCTGTTTTCAAGGCCTTGAAGGAGTCAGAGCTGAGAGGGGGCATGGATGCATCACCAGCCAAGGACAATAAGCCTTACCCATCAGAGGGAAAAGCCAGGGGCCATGAAAGCACAGAGAGGGACAGAATGAAGAGAGAGATGACTGTCTTATACAGCAACCCTAGTGGGCAAAGACCTAGCCCAGGAGAGCAGGGAACAACTGGGAGGAAGAGCAGAGCCAGCTGACTCTTAAGGGTACCTGGAAATGTCCCATGGGCAGGAACACCGATCTGGCTGTCGCCTTGGAGAGCACCAGCATGCTTCCACGTAGAAAACCCTGTTTGGATCATGGGACTTAAAGAGGCAGCGCCATTCTAGTGAAAGACTGAATATGCAAAAGGACAATGATAATGGCCAGATCACATTTAACAATATAAAATATAAAAATAGAACCTCACCTCTTGATCAATGACTGCCAGCTTCCCAAATTTTGCCCATTTCCAACTTAGGACCAAACAGAGAAAGTCAAATCTGCTCCTCTAACCAATCACAAAGGTTGCCCTGCTTCTTTAGCTCACCCACAGCTTCCCGAGGTCAACAGTTTCCAATCAGAGCATAGCTGAAGTCTTACCACTTTTCACTATAAAGTTTTTCCTGCCTTTGAGCCTTGCCAAATGCAAGTGATGGTGGCTGCCTGCCCTGCTATAGTAATCCCTGCTTTGTTCTCATCTGAGTGTTCTTCATTTATTTCTACAGTATTGGATAAGGGGTATATTGAAGCATGAGCACACGTGCCAACACTCACTAGCCTAACCAGTAAATGTCCTTTCCTTATGGATCACCCCATACATTCCCAGCAACATGCCTGGAGAGCACCGTCTTCTCTTCCAGGTTGCCAACCACCCTAGCTGAAGGCGGAATGGAGCTTTTTTTTTTTCCTTTTTATTTTCTTTTTTTAAAATATAATTTATTTTATTATCATTAATTTACAATTACATGTGCAATATTATGGTTATTAAACTACCCCTTCATCAGGTCCCCCCCACCAACCCCATTACAGTCACTGTCCATCAGCGTAGTGAGCTGCTATAGAATCACTACTTGTCTTCTCTGAGTTGTACTGCCCTCCCCGTGCTCCCCCAACATTACGTATGCTAATTGTAATGCCCCTTTTTCCCTCTTATCCCTCCCTTCCCGCCCATTTTCCCCAGTCCCTTTCCCTTTGGTAACTATTAGTCCGTTCTTGGGTTCTGTGAGTCTGCTGCTGTTTTGTTCCTTCAGTATTTTTTCTTTGTTCTTATACTCCACATATGAGTGAAATCATTTGATACTTGTCTTTTTCGGCTTGGCTTATTTCACTGAGCATAATACCCTCTAGCTCCATCCATGTTGTTGCAAATGGTAGGATTTGTTTTCTTCTTATGGCTGAATAATATTCCATTGTGTATATGTACCACATCTTCTTTATCCATTCATCTACTGATGGACACTTAGGTTGCTTCCATTTCTTGGCTATTGTAAATAGTGCTGCGATAAACATAGGGGTGCATCTGTCTTTTTCAAATTGGGCTGCTGCATTCTTAGGGTAAATTCCTAGGAGTGGAATTCCTGGGTCAAATGGTATTTCTATTTTGAGTTTTTTGAGGAACCTCCATACTGCTTTCTACAATGGTTGAACTAATTTGCAGTCCCACTAGCAGTGTAGGAGGGTTCCCTTTTCACCACATCCTCGCCACCATTTGTTGTTGTTTGTGTTTTGGATGTTGGCCATCCTCACTGGTGTGAGGTGATATCTCATTGTGGTTTTAATCTGCATTTCTCTGATGATTAGCGATGTGGAGCATCTTTTCATGTGCCTGTTGGCCATCTGAATTTCTTCTTTGGAGAAGTGTCTATTCATGTCCTCTGCCCATTTCTTAATTGGATTATTTGCTTTCTGTTTGTTAAGGTGCATGAGTTCTTTATATATTTTGGATGTCAACCCTTTATTAGATATGTTTTTTATGAATATATTCTCCCATACTGTAGGATGTCTTTTTGTTCTACTGATGGTGTCCTTTGCTGTACAGAAGCTTTTCAGCTTGATATAGTCCCACTTGTTCATTTTTGCTTTTGTTTCCCTTGCCCGGGGAGATATGTTCATGAAGAAGTTGCTCATGTTTATGTCCAAGAGATTTTTGCCTATGTTTTTTTCTAAGAGTTTTATGGTTTCATGACTTACATTCAAGTCTTTGATCCACCTTGAGTTTACCTTTGTGTATGGGGCTAGACAGTAGTCCAGTTTCATTCTCTTACATGTAGCTGTCCAGTTTTTCCAACACCAGCTGCTGAAGAGGCTGTCATCTCCCCATTGTATATCCAAGGCACTTTTATCAAATATTAATTGACTGTATATGTTTGGGTTAATGTTTGGATTTTCTATTCTGTTCCACTTGTCGGTGGGTCTGTTTTTGTGCCAATACCAAATTGTCTTGATTACTGTGGCTTTGTAGTAGAGCTTGAAGTCAGGGAGTGTAATTCCCCCTGTTTTATTCCTCCTTCTCAGGATTGCTTTGGCTATTCGGGGTCTTTTGTGGTTCCATATGAATTTTAGAATTATTTGTTCCAGTTCATTGAAGAAAGCTGTTGGTATTTTGATAGGGATTGCATTGAATCTGTAGATTGCTTTAGGTAGTATAGCCATTTTGACAATATTTATTCTTCCTAGCCAAGAGCATGGGATGCATTTCCATTTGTTAGTGTCCTCTTTAATTTCTCTTAGGAGTGTCTTGTAGTTTTCAGAGTATAGGTCTTTCACTTCCTTCGTTAGGTTTATTCCTAGGTATTTTATTCTTTTTGATGCAATTGTGAATGGAATTGTTTTTCTGATTTCTCTTTCTGTTAGTTCATCATTAGTGTATAGGAAAGCAACAGATTTCTGTGTGTTAATTTTGTATCCTGCAACTTTGCTGAATTCAGATATTAGTTGTAGTAGTTTTGGAATGGACTCTTTAGGGTTTTTTATGTACAGTATCATGTCATCTGCAAATAGTGACAATTTGACTTCTTCTTTACCAATCTGGATGCCTTGTATGTCTTTGTTTTGTCTGATTGCCATGGCTAGGACCTCCAGTACTATGTTGAATAACAGTGGAGAGAGTGGGCATCCCTGTCTTGTTCCCGATCTTAGATGAAAAGCTTTCAGCGTCTCGCCGTTAAGTATGATGTTAGCTGTGGGTTTGTCATATATAGCCTTTATGATGTTGAGGTACTTGCCGTCTATACCCATTTTGTTGAGAGTTTTAATCATGAATGGATGCTGAATTTTGTCAAATGCTTTTTCAGCATCTATGGAGATGATCATGTGGTTTTTGTTCTTCTTTTTGTTGATGTGGTGGATGATGTTGATGGATTTTCGAATGTTGTACCATCCTTGCATCCCTGGGATGAATCCCACTTGATCATGGTGTATGATCCTCTTGATGTATTTTTGAATTCGGTTTGCTAATATTTTGTTGAGTATTTCTGCATATACGTTCATCAGGGATATTGGTCTGTAATTTTCTTTTTTGGTGAGGTCTTTGCCCAGTTTTGGTATTAGAGTGATGCTGGCTTCAAAGAATGAGTTTGGAAGTATTCCCTCCTTTTCTATTTTTTGGAAAACTTTAAGTAGAATGGATGTTATTTCTTCTCTATATGTCTGGTAGAATTCAGAGGTGAATCCATCAGGTCTGGGGGTTTTGTTTTTGGGTAGTTTTTTGATTACCAATTCAATTTCGTTGCTGGTGATTGGTCTGTTTAGTTTTTCTGTTTCTTGCTTGGTCAGTCTTGGAAGGTTGTATTTTTCTAAGAAGTCCATTTCTTCTATGTTTTTCAGCTTGTTAGCATATAGATTCTCATAATATTCTCTTATAATTCTTTGTATTTCTGTGGTGTCCATCGTGATTTTTCCTTTCTCATTTCTGATTCTGGGTATGTGTGTAGATTCTCTTTTTCTCTTAATGAGTCTGGCTAGGGTTTATCTATTTTGTTTATTTTTTCAAAGAACCAGCTCTTGGTTTCATTGATTTTTTTCTATTGTTTTATTCTCAATTTTATTGATTTCTTCTCTAATCTTTATTATGTCCCTCCTTCTGGTGACTTTGGGCCTCATTTGTTCTTTTTTTCCAATTTCAGTAATTGTGTCTTTAGACTATTCATTTGGGAATGTTCTTCTTTCTTTAAATAGGCCTGGATTGCAATATACTTTCCTCTTAGAACTGCCTTTGCTGCGTCCACAGAAGTTGTGGCTTTGTGTTGTTGTTGTCATTAGTCTCCATATATTCTTTGATTTCTGTTTTGATTTGGTCGTTAACCCATTGATTAATTAGGAGAATGTTGTTAAGTCTCCATGTATTTGTGAGCCTTTTTGATTTCTTTCTAAAATTTATTTCTAGGTTTATACCTTGGTGATCTGAGAAGTTGTTTGGTAGGATTTCAATATTTTTGAAGTTACTGAGGTTCTTTTTGTGGCCTAGTATGTGGTCTATTCTGGAAAATGTTCCATGTGCACTTGAGAAGAATGTGTATCCTGTTGCTTTTGGGTGTAGAGTTCTGTAGATGTCTGTTAGGTCCGTCTGTTCTAGTGTGTTGTTCAGTGCCTCTGTGTCTTTACTTATTTTCTGTCTGGTTGATCTGTCCTCTGGAGTGAGTGGTGTGTTGAAGTCTCCTAAGATGAATGCATTGCTGTCTGTTTCCTCCTTTAATTCTGTTAGTATTTGTTCCACATATGTTGGTGCTCCTGTGTTGGGTGCATATATATTTATAATGGTTATATCTTCTTGTTGGACTGACCCCTTTATCATTATGTAATGTCCTTCTTTATCTTTTGCTACTTTCTTCGTTTTGAAGTCTATTTTGTCTGATACAAGTACTGCAACACCTACTTTTTTCTCCTTGTTGTTTGCATGAAATATCTTTTTCCATCCCTTCACTTTTAGTCTGTATATCTTTGGGTTTGAGGTGAGTCTCTTGTAAGCAGCATATAGATGGGTCTTGCTTTTTATCCATTCTGTTACTCTGTGTCTTTTGATTGGTGCATTCAGTCCATTTACATTTAGGGTGATTATTGATAGATATGTACTTATTGCCATTGCTGGCTTTAGATTCGTGGTTACCAAAGGTTCAAGGGTTGCATCTTTACTATCCAACAATCTAACTTAGCTTTCTTGTTAAGTAATTGTAAACACTGTCTGATGTTTCTTTATTTCTCTCCCTTCTTATTCTTCCTCCTCCGTTCTTTATATACTAGGTGTTTTATTCTTTGCCTTTAGTTAGTGTTTGGATGGTCTGCCTTCTTTGCTATGATTTTATTTTCTCTGGTGACATCTTTTTAGCCTTTGGAGTGCTTCCATCTAGAGCAGTCCATTTAAGATATCCTGTAGAGGTGGTTTATGAGAGGCAAACTCTCTCAACTTTCGTTTGTCTGGAAATTGTTTAATCCCTCCATTATTTTTAAATGATACTCGTGCTGGATACAATATTCTTAGTTCGAGGCCCTTCTGTTTCATAACGTTAAATATATCATGCCATTCTCTTCTGGCCTGTAAGGTTTCTGTTAAGAAGTCTGATGATAGTCTGATGGGTTTTCCTTTGTAGGTGATCTTTTTTCTCTCTCTAGCTGCCTTTAATACTCTGTCTTTATCTTTGGTCTTTGCCATTTTAATTATTATGTGTCTTGGTGTTGTCTTCCTTGGGTCCCTTGTGTTGGGAGATGTGTGGGCTTTGGTGGACTGCGAGACTATTTCCTTCCCCAGCGAGGGAAAGTTTTCAGCAATTTTTTCTTCAAAGACACTTTCTATCCCTTTTTCTCTCTCTTCTTCCTCTGGTACTCCTATAATGCGAATATTGTTCCGTTTGGATTGGTCACACAGTTCTCTTAATATTTTTTCATTCCTAGAAATCCTTTTATCTCTCTCTGCCTCAGCTGCTCTGTACTCCTGTTCTCTGATTTCTATTCCATTAACAGTCTCTTGCATCTCATCTAGTCTGCTGTTAAGGCCATCGATCGCTTGTCTGATATCTGCACTGTCTTTCCTCACTTCCGTCACTTCCACCCTCAGCTGTTGCACATTTCTCTGTAGGGCCGTCAGCATGGTTATGACTTTTATTCTGAATTCTTTTTCAGTAAGACTGTGCATTTCCATTCCTTCAGGCTCCCTCTCTGGGGTTGTCTGGTTGATTTTGGTCTGAACCATATTCCTCTGTCTTTTCATGGCTATAGATGTGGTTGCTGGTAGTTGCCATGCCTGTCAGCTGGGCTCTTTAAGACTTTAAAAAGAAAAAAGAAAGAAAGAAAGAAAAAAAAGAAAAAAAAACAAAAGAAAAAACAAAAAAGAAAACCAAACCAAACCAAACCAAAACAAAACAAAAAAAATACCCACCGGGAGTAGATTCTGTGGGGATGCTGTAGGTGGCGCTGTTGCCCCACTATTCCGCACCCATGACTGCGCTGCTCTGTAGGGCCCTTTATCGCTCTGGCCGGGGTGGGAACAAATGGGAGGCTGTTGATCTCAGTGAGAAGTGTAAGTACGACCATGCTTCCCCATTCGCCAGCTAAGGCCTCCGAAACTCCCCAGGACTCCCAGCCTGCTGGGCTGAGTGTGCTTGGGCAATCCGGCTCCTTTGCTGGGCTCCTGTCTCTTTAAGACCGCTGAAGAATGTGCGCACTTTTTTTTTTCCTTCTTGGGAGCCGGCTGCAAGCACCCTGGCGCGTTCCCACTCAGATCCTGCCCCTCTGTCTCTCCAGTCTCCGCTGCACTGCGCGATGTGGGTCAGCGCTCCCCGCGCAGATCACCGAGGCTGGCTACTTTGCGGTGTGTACTTCCACTCCCTCCCGGCTCTGAATCCTCTCCTCCCGCCGGTGCGCTGGGGTGGGGGAGTGCTCGGGTCTCGGCTCCATATCTTACCCACCTCTTGGGGTGCCGAGTCCTCTCGGGTGTAGCTGCACGCTGTGCGCTTTTCTGTGTTTTCTGGTCTCTCTTTTAGGAATAGTTGTATTTGCTGTATTTTCGTAGATAAATATAGTGTTGGGAGGAGATTTCTGCCGCCCTGCTCACGCCACCATCTTCCCGGAAGTCCTCACCCTGTTATACTCATTTTATAAGGCAATAATTATCCTCATAACAACACCAGAAAAAGAAACCATAAGAAAAGAAAAGGACAGGTCAATATCTTGGATAAATATAGACGTAAAAATCCTCAGTGAAATACTAGCATAGCAAACAGAATAAAAAGCGTATTAAAAGAATCATACATCATGACCAAGTGGGATTTATTGCTGGGATGCAACGATGATTCAACACACAAAAACCAATTAATGTGAGACACCACATTAACAGAATAAAGGATGAAAATGACAATTATCTCAATAGACACAGAAAAAGCATTTGACAAAATTCAACACACTCTCATGATAAAAACTCTCAATAAACGAACTATAGAAGGAGAGTACCTGAACATAATAAAGGCAATAGTTACAAGTCCACAGCTAACATCATAGTGAACGGTAAAAAATTGAAAGCTATTCCTCTAAGATTAGGAACAACATAAGGATATCTGCTTCTATTCAATGTAGTACTGGAAGTCCTAGCCAGAAAAATTAGGCAAGAAAAAGAAATTGAAATTATCCAATTCAGAAAGAAAGAATTAAAATTACCCTGTTTGCAGATGATATCATATATATAAAAGCCAAAAGACTCTATTAAAAAAGACTATTGGAATAATCAAATTCAGTAAAGTTGAAGGATACAAAACAACATATAAATATGTTTCATTTCTATACGCTAAAAATAGACTTTCTCAAATGGAAATTAGGAAAATAATTCCATTTTCAATAGCACCAAAAATGAAATACTATGAATAAACTTAATTAAGGTGGTAAAGAATTGCATACCGGAAACTGCAAATATTGATTTAAGCAATTAAACAGATACAAACAAATGGAAAGACATCCCATGTTCATGGATCAGAAGACCTAATATAATCAAAATGTGTATACCATCCAAAGTGATCTATAGATTCCGTGATCCCTACCAAAATCCCGGTGACATTCTTTACAGAAATAGGAAAAAAATAAGCATTTCTAAAATTGGTATGGAACCACAAAATTCCCCATATTGCCAAGAACAAAACAGGAGGTATCATACTTCCTGACTTCAAATATATCACAAACCTGCATTAATCAAAACAGTGTGCTACAGGCATGAGACAGGCCTATAGACCAATGCAAAAGAATACAGAGCCCAAAAGAAGTCCACACATTTATGGTGTTTGTTGACAAGGGAACCAAGAATACCCAATGGGGAAAGGATAGTTTCTTTAATTAACGATTTTGGGAAAACTTGATATTTCCATGCAAAATAATGACATTGGACTTTTATCTCATACCATCCACAAAAAGCAACTCCACATGGATTAAAGACTTAAAAATGTTAAGAACAGAAACTCTAAAATTACTAGAAGAAAACACAGGGGGAAAACTTCATGATGTCGTCTTGGTAATGGTTTCATGGATATGACACCAAAAGCACAGGCAACAAAAATGAAAATTGACAAGCAGGACTGCATCAGGCTCACAAGCTTCTGCACAGCAAAGGAAACAAATCAACAGAGATGTGTATGTTATGATGAAGACATGAATGAATACTCATGGTAGGGGAAAATGTAAACTGTACTTAGCAGACCACATTGAACACAGCCTATGAACAGAGTAGAGTGAACAAAAGAAGATTCTCTAATACTGGACCTGGATAAAGATGCAGCAAAGATACATCCCTCAGCCTTACATACTTGCACGTTATCAACAGTAGGAAGCTATAGGAAGAAATGATGCCTTCTTTTGGGGCCCAATTAAACAACAAAACAAAACTGTGAACACAAACCCACAACCCCATCCTGAACATGTCTGTCTCTGACCATAATATCTTCTCTTTTTATTCATCCCCTGATCCTCGTTAGAATTTACCAGATTCTGTATTGTTTGTCTTGTAGAGAAAGACTCCTGTTGGGTAGGGTTCCTTCCAATCTTCAGACCTCCTGATGTCAAGCAGAGTTCGTCACAAACTCCAGAGACAGATAAATGTGATTCTACTCATTGTATTTTCATTCCACCAATAGGTTCCTGACTCAATTTCCAAAGCAGTATCCTGGAAAAATAAGCATCTGATGGGCCCTTTTCTCTTCCAGGAGGCCAGATTTGAAGTTGAGTTCTGGGTCACAGAATCTTAGCTCTCAAGACCTTCCCAGCTAAAAGCAACAGAATCAGATTATATATCTGGTAGACTCTCTTGGAGCAGAGTAGGTAAGTTCCTTCAGAAGTTATGCCTACTTATTATCATTCTTAAGAAACCTGGCTGAACAGGTTTTGATGCATGGATTCACAGTCACTGTGGCTGGAACAACTTTTTGGCTCATATTCTGTCTTAAATGTGCTGGATGTAAAAGTGTAAAATAAAATGTGAGTCACAAGAAAGGTAGAAACATATTTCAAGAATAGGGACACATCCCAGTGCCAGGGCCTTGGGCAGCACCTCTGAACTGCCTAGGTGTGGAGTTCTATAGAACTTGAATGAATGATGTTAATACCTCCTGTGTATCAAGTGCTATGCATATAGTATGCAATTCAATCTTGCAACAGCCTCAGTTTTGAAGACAAATAACAGGAGATTTTTAAAAAGGACAGAAACAACTTGCTCATTCTCTTTCCAGTTACTCCCAGTAGATTTACATGATCAAACAAAGTGCCTAGAGCAGGCGAAAACTGGATGAACAGGGAAGCCACACCTGTAAACTTTTGTAATAACCGATACTCTGCAAGGCAACATGCCTTTCAGGTGGCAGTTGTCCACAACACATTTCTTTCACTTTACTTTTCCTTTCAATATACATCGAGGTCCCACACCTACCCTTTTCCATCTTGGACATTCCATTATCCACTCCAATCAGGACACAGCTCACAGCTGTGTTCTCTGCCTAACACCACTGGACCAAAAGATGTACTGAAACTGAGTTTTACTCTGTATAATTTGCATCACAAAAATGATAGACTTGAAAGGTAAAAGTTTAAATACATAGACCACTTTTTCACACATCACCCTTCTGTGGGCCCTGCCTGCTGGTGGATGGTCTAGAAGCTGGAGAAAAGAACTTAGCGGTTTGGTGAGAGTTCTGTGAGGCCAATGAACCCTGAGTTTCTTGGTTTGTTTCTGATTAGGCTTAGAACCAATGAGGTTCAGAACCAAGACCATCATCACAGGTGACCGATAGCTTTACTTACTCATTTCCTCCTTCTCCATCCTGAAGTAGCCTACAACATTCCAGAGGAAGGGCGCAAAGGGGAAAATTTAGCCAAACATTTACATCCACCCGAGCCTTCTGCTTCTGGACCGCAGTGTCACTGAACAGAAAAGGGTCTGTCACAAAAGTTTCTGGGGAAAGGAAAGGTACTCTTAGGTTTAGTTAAGAAATCACTCTGGAAAAGCTTAGGTGGGAAGTGGAATGGCTGAGTACTATTTTGCCCCAAACCTTCTACTCATTTTAAACTTTCCACCAAGAAGCCAACTAATCCATTAATGTTTTAAGTGTAAATTACTGCTGAAGTTGAGTGTTTGAATCCACCCAAGGGTTGGATAACAGGGACAACGTCCTTAACCTAAGTAATGATCCCACTTGAACTCTGGTCCAGGAGATCCATGGTGTCATCTTTCTAGGTCCACCTCTCCTCTGGCAGGCACAGCATCGGGCCCTGGAGGCAGCACACTGAGCAGAAAATGATTAGGATTTGGGGCCAGACAGCTGTGGGTTTAGAGCCTAGTTCTACCAGTTCCCTGGATGTCACTTGGAACAAATTATATTATAAGCTTCACTGGACTTTACATAAAATGGGGATAAATGTTCCTACCTCAAGAAGCTGCTGTATTAAATGAACTAACATATGTCTGGATTCAGATAATCATTAAATTCTCAAATAATCTTGGTTCCTTGTCCCATGCCTTTAGCTCCTTGAGAACTGTCTCCTCGTTGCCTCTTGGATTCTTGGGTGCCTCTATCTTCCTCTGTCTAACCATTCTTGTTTTCCATTCTTTGTCTTCTTTGCTCCTGACTGATAATACGTGGAACTGAAGAGTGTGGATCTAGGATGTCCACGAGGGAGAATTTAGCTGGAATGTCAGATTGTTCTCAAAGCTGTGAGAGGAGACTATCCTTTTTCTTCCGTGACATGATATATAGACAGGGTTTAGTGCTACTCCACGGGCATTTTACAGGGTCCAGCTTACTGTCTCCCAGCTGTTGGGGAAATATTTGCTAATGTGCTCAAACATGGAGGCATG